>RWGZ01001153.1:0-139049 GCA_009725065.1 Utricularia reniformis | reverse complement strand
ACCGGTTCAATTGTTTTTAAGTTGATTGATGATTTTTGACGGTGCAACCCGTTTTTTATTAATTGAATCATTTTTTTTATTTTAGCGTTTTTAAAAATCAGACTGCATTTTGAACCCATCAATCTATTCGATTTTAATGTTATTGAGGAAACTTTCCTTGCTTGCGACATAAGAATAACTATCTTACGTTGAAAAATAATATAAAAAATCAATATATAAGATGAGTGTATAATTTACAATTTGATTTAGTTTTTAATAATAACAATGTGTGGTCCATTATTATTATTATATATCAAAAGCAACATCGAATACCTAATTTGGTTTCTATTTTTAAATTAGAACATCATTCCCATCTTATTGGTTTACGAATATACCGTATAAGAGGTGGAGATATCGACCTTATATGACTTGTTATGATCCATTTTTAGGGGTACCAACAGTCGTCCGGATCGTCAAGATACGAACTCGGTTTTAATTTGTTTATGGTGGGGAGACTATTAGAATAAATAAATGAAGAAATCGGCAAAACAATTTAGAGTGGAAAACCCCGGGAAATGGAGAAAAAACCACTTGACTAAGAGCATGAAAAACTCTTAGTCGATTTACTAATCAAGCCATTCATAATACAAAAATACAGTAGAGGTTTATGAAGATGACGAGGTATAGAAAGCTATAAGAACTCCGACAGATTAACGGCATGTTCTTATGCGTCTGTTATGGTCCATTTTTAGGGGGTACTAACAGTCACCCGATTCGTCAGCAAACGAACTCGGTTTTGATTTGTTTTTTATGGGGAAAACGATTAACGTTAGAAACAAGTAAAATTGACATAGTGATTTATAGTGGAAACCCTAGGAATTGGGGTGAAAACCACTTGACTACGAGTGAATTACGCTCCTAACATGTTCACTAATCAAACAATTCATACGAAATACAGCAGATGCTTAATAAAAATGACAAGGAAAAGAAAGCAGTAAGAACTCCGGCAGGGTAACGGTCTGTTCTTACGTGTCCAAAAGGTCATCCTATTTCCGTCGTTGCGCTCTGTATTTATAGAGTTAGTGGCGTGTGTAAATCACGCTCTGTAACCGCCTCTGGCAGGTTTGTTAGAGGTTGTTGTCGCGCGATGTAAAACCAGGTTGGGACCGAGGCGTGGTCTGCGTGATCGGGCCCGAAGCGTAGAAAACATGTGAAAGCTCGAAGCGCGGAAAACGTGGGTGTAACCGTTTGGACCGAACCACGTAGTCAGTAACATTTTATTCGCCAATGTTATCTTCGGTCCTCTCGCAAAACATTGGGCCGTTCTTTGTTAAATGTATTAATGGGCTGCACAAGTTCACATCCACCATTTGGATCAGCTCAATTGTCATTGGGCCTCATCCGTTACAGGGTGCCTGGTCCTAGAGTTCTCATCACTAGCCCCTCGGGCTTGATTGCCATCGTAGAGGTGTTACAAGGCCGATCACATGATGTTTACACACTCGTGAGAACAGGGGATCGTCCCTGTAGGTATGGAGCGTCCAGGGGACCGATCTTTCCCTTGAGTGTAGGAATTAATTTGTATTTAGAATTCAATAACGTATATTTATGTTATGTTTTTATTTTTATTAATTACTAATATCCAGACCCGCGCCTCTTCCCATTCGATTGTTCAGCAGGCGTGATGAGTATGTTTATGCTGCCATCGCCTGTGGCAATATTACGTGGCAGCTCACCACTGGTCGGGAAATTAGTATTTATATCGGGGTTTTGGATACTGTTTCTCCTCATCGTTATTTCGCGAAGGAAGAGTTGCCCCATTGAGTTCTCTGCGGCCTGAATCTTTTTCATGCTTCACCCCTTTCATTCCGATTTTCGTTAAGGTATATACTATGGCTCCTCATAAAACGAGATACCCAGCCATGTCTGAGTTAGATACTGAGGAGTTTAGGTATAAATTTTAGATTCCGGCGCATTATTCCATTTGGAAGGGACGGGAAGATGTTCCATGTTTCCTTCCGGCGGAGATGAATGTGTCGGCATCTGCTATTCCGGTAAGTTACGCTTCTTTGAAGTGTGGGCTCCGTTTTTCGCTGCATCCTTTTGTAGCAGCCGTTCTAAACGAAATACATTGCCCTACTTTTGCGTTATTTCCGGGTAGTTATGTGTATATAGTGGTGTTCTTATTTTATTGCCACCAACAGAATAGGGCCCCGACCTTAAAACATTTTTTCAACCTGTTCTTGGTGGGGTCTCGAAAGGGTAAAGGTCTATTAGGATGCCGTAAATTATACTATAAAGCGGTGCGCACTAAAGAGTGCGCTATAGTGGATAAAGAAGAGTATCTCCATGCGTGGGAATCTTGTTATGTGTGGATAACAGTCCCGAAAGAGGATATGTTGAAGGTGTGGCCACGCATAACTCACCCACGCATTGGTCAGTTGGACCGAACCAGGTTCAACCCCTCTCGTCCGGACATCGAAATACACTTGCGATGTTCCCCCCTCCCGAAGCACGCCTTAAGCGGATGGAGCTGCTTCGGGAAAGAAGACTGATAGAAATAGGTGTCACGGGTAGGACCGGAGCCCCAGCCCCGAGGGGATGTTTTCTAGTTCGGATCCATTAGAAAGATCGGGTATGAAGTAATGTTTTACTTTATCCTTTCCTGATCCTTATGTATTTGTTTTACAGACTCGACTGAGACAATGCCTAGCTCACGTTTCAAACGTATGGCTGCTGCTTCGGTCCGCCCTTCTGAAGGACAACGCAAAGCATCGGGGAGTGCTGATGGGAGTGAATCAGCAACTGGGGGTACGCTGGTCCCATCGGGGTCCGGGAACCCCCCGATCCAAACTACCAGCACGGGCACATTGACCCTGCGCTGCACAGAGCAACCTTCGACTGGGGAAGGGCCTGCGTTTCGGGTATTTGGAGTGGTAGAGGAGGTGATAACGGCTCGTATTCGCTCTCTGAGCTTATCCAGCCTCTATCAGATCAGGAACATCTCCTTTATTAATGCTAATACTATTGTTTATTGCTGCAGGGAGTCGTTCCTGGGGAGAAGGTTCTCCCCGGTCCTCACCTTAAAGCGAACGTCTCCCTGCCGCCGGTCCCCTTGGGAAAAGGGCGACCGAGGCCGAAGCCCCGAAGGATCCCAAAAGGCTGAAGAAAGGGGAGAGCGCTTCGGTCCCTACCAAGGGGATCGTTTTGAAGGAGCCTGCATCGGGTCCGAAGACTAACTTCGATTGGGGAGTTGCTTTGGACCTGCTAGACAAGTTCAGTAAGGGGAGAAAACTAACCTCCTGGAGAAGCGCTTTCCTGAAAGACTTCCGCCTTTACGGAGAGCAAAACTCAGATGACGTCCAAGCGGACATGTCTGGGGAGAAGATCATGGAGGGTTTCCTCGACCTCAACCCTAAGGTAATTTTTTTTTATATAAAGGTCTGAAGCTTCATTTTTTGACCTTGTCATCTTATGTAGATGCTGAGGAAGGTCTTCACAACTGCCATCACCGTGGAGAAGAACCAGGGTGGCAGTATTGTGTCCCAACAAGTCCAAGATCAACTTGACCTTGCGAAAAGGCAAGTTGAAATAAAACATGGTGAGTTGGTCACGGTACGGGAGGACCGGGACCGACTGGATAATGAACTGTTAAGAGCTAGGACGGAGATCTCACTCTTAGCAGATAAAGTCTCTGAGCTTGAGAAGATAGGACAAACAGCTCAGGGGCGAATTTCTGACTTGGAGGCCAAGCTGCGGGCCAAGGAGGAGGAGATCAACCAAGTCCAAGGTCGGGCCCATGAGAAAAGAAATAAGTTGAACGAACTTCTACTTCGGGCCCAAGAAGAGAAGGTGACCTTGGAGGAGGAGCTGACAAGGACCCGCACTTCGGCCGAAGGTTCGGTCCGCGAAGCAGTCCTATGCTTCGCTCGGTCCCCCCTGTTATTCGCTTTGGCGGATAACATACATGGGGTGTACACTACTAAATACCTGGATAACATGCGAGAGCAGGTTATTAAGCAGCTCGGGCTTTCCCCTTCGGACGAGCGATGGAAAGCGGTTGAGCCACTCGAAAGAGATGGCAACTTTCAGGTTATTCCAACTTTGGAAGAGTTTGTTCTGGAAGAAGACCATTTCTTCTATTCCTTTGAAGAGATGGAGAGAGCGGTCAATCAGAAGGTGGCCGACCAGGAGGAGGAATTGAAGCAGCTCGCGGCCCGGACCAGACCGCAGGGGCAAGGAATTGAAGACAAAGAAAATGGGCAGGACAATTAAAATTGCAATTGTATTTTGTACATGCTTTACCATTTGTTTTCAATATATAATTTTTTCCTCTCAACCTTTGCCATTTTAATTGTTAGAACAAAGTATTGTATAACTAACTTTTAATTGAATTAATATGCTTCAAATCAACGAGAATGTTTTAACAACCAAGTATAAGATCGGGGATGCTTGTAGGGTGTTAACCCCTCGGTCCCAGATATTACGTTTGGCTTATTCATGTCAATTTTGATTGGATCGGTCGTTTTACATTGTATGCGGATCACTCTTATTCAGTCCTTGGAATCAAAACTTGCTTGGAGAGGCGTGGTCTAGGTTAAATATTAGTATTTATAAGCTTTGGCCGAGCCTTGGTTCTACTGGAGTCCCGTAGGTTATATTGGCTAATCTTTTGCTCACAATATGTCTCATACTAGGACCGAACTTGTGTTTCGATATGCTGACCCCTCCCATTCCCCTTTTCGCGGCAGATTTCGTAAGTACAAGGGTCATTTCCTAAGAATGAATGTCGTTGAAGGGAGTGTTTTAGTTCGTAATGAGTTCTGGGAGAATCGCAAACTCATCCATGGGACTAGGCAAGTGCAGGAGCATCTGACTCGTCAGAGCGGTCACTACAACTTGGGAGCCTTGCGGATAAGAAGCTTCTGTCACCAGTCCAGATTCGTCATAGGTCATCCAACTTCAAGATCAGTCCATCATTCAATTAGGAATAATTTGTTTTGTACTTACTTGTTTTCGGCTTACGCTTGAAGGAATGTAAGTTTATTAAGTCAAACTGGTTAATCGAAAGTTCACAAGAAATATCACCTTAAGTTCATGATATTCCAAGTTCGGGGGACCTCGATACCATCCAATGTTTCAAGTTTATACGCACCTGATTCCAATTTCTTTGATATTCGATACGGTCCCTCCCAATTTCTGTCCAGCTTTCCAGCTTTCCAACGTTCCTCTGCACTTTAATGCTTCTGAGGACGAGATCGCTTCAAAGAATTCCCTTGGGAGGACTCGCTTGTTATGGGCCCGTTCCATAGTTCGCTGATAAGCACGCATCCGTGCGTAAATTGCATCTCTCTTTTCTTCGATCATCTCGAGGTCCAATAATCTCCTTTCACCATTCATATGCTCATCATACTGAGATATCCGAGGTTATCCGATGGCAACCTCCACCGGGGTAACAGCTTCGGTCCCGTACACCAATGAGAATGGTGATTCCTGGGTTGTGGAGCGAGGTGTAGTTCGGTATGCCTATAAGACCTCATAGATGTATTCAGGTCATTTACCTCCGAAATCTTCTAACTTGGTCTTCAATCATTTCAGGATAATCTTGTTAGATACCTCTGTAAGTCAATTAGTTTGGGGATGGGCTACTGATGAGAAATGTTGGATGATGCTCAACTCGGTGCATAGATCCCGTATGCTCTTTCCGCGGAACTGAGTCCCATTATCTGATATGAGCGCTCGGGGAATCCCGAAGTGGCTAACGATATTTCTCCATAAGAAGCGTTTAACCACATTCTCTGAGATGATGGCTACTGCTTCTCCTTCGATCCATTTCCAGTAATACTCCACCGCTACGATACAAAATTTTCTTTGCCCTATTGACCGAGGGAAAGGTCCGAAGATGTCGATCCCCCACCTGTCAAACGGACAAGGTAATGGGGTAACCGACAATGAAGCCCCAAGCAACTGCGGGATCGGAGCATGGTACTGACATATGGCGCAACGTTTAGTGTATTTCTTAGCATCTGCAAGCAACGTTGGCCAAAAATATCCAGCTCTAATGATGCGATGGTATAAAGATTGAGCGCCTGAATGAATGCCGCATATCCCTTCGTGAACATAAATCATGACGGCTTCAGCCTCAATAGGGGATAAGCAGCGCAGAAGCGGGCCCTCAAAACGCTTTTTAAACAAACGTCTGTCAACCAAGATAAATCTCTTAGCCCGGACTTCTATCTTTCTGGCTTCGGACTTGTCTTCAGGGAGATAGCCGTTTGAAAGGTATTTAATAAAGGGATTCATCCAATTGGGTTCCCCCGGAGATTCAGTAGCGTTAATATTCAAGCCCTCGAGTTCATGGCATAGAGCCCCGATCTCTTCAACAGATTGTTCGGTCACTGATATTTCGACCGAAGGTCGGTCCTGAATGTGGACCGAAATAGTGTTTGGCTCTATGTTAGGTATGCCTGCGGCCAATCTGGCAAGTGCATCGGCAACCTTATTTTGCTCTCGTGGCACGTGGTCAAGAGAAAACTCACTGAATTTCTTGGATAATTCCAGAACTTTCGCACAATATAGCTTCATCATCGGGTCATGAGTCTCAAATCTCCCTGCGAAATGTTCTACTACTAACTTCGAATCTGAGAACATTCGCACTCTGCTAACTCCCATTTTTTGAGCCAAGGTCATTCCTGATAACACAACTTCATATTCTACCACATTATTTATTCCATCAAAGGAAAATTTAACTGCGGAATGAATAAGGTCACATTGTACCGTTGTTAGGGTAATGCCCGCTCCTCTTCCTCCGAAGGTCGACCCATCTACGTGGATAGTCCATCGATCATCCTCTTGGTTAAGATATATGGCCGATCGGGTCATTTCAACCACAAAGTCGGCTAGGACTTGAGCTTTGATCGCCCTTCGGGGCAGGAATTCCAGATATATAGCGCTGCGTTTGATAGCTCATTTTGTCAATCTGTCATTCAAATCCTTCTGTTTAAGGACCACCTTCAGAGGTTGATCCGTATAAACATAGACCGTTCGGCCTTCAAAATAATGTTTCAGCTTAGATACAGCTTTTTTCAAAGCTAGCATGAATTTCTCCAAGGTGGAATATCTAGTTTCAGCAGATACGAGAGAATGGCTGACATAATAAACAGGTCTATGAATGTCGTCTCGGATGGTCACTAGAGCTGCGCTGACGGCAACTTCTGATACAACAAGATAAAACCCCAAAGGTTCATCACAAGTTGGACTTACCATCACCGGGGGAGTGTTTAAATAAGTCTCCAGCTCAAAGAAGGCCCGATCGCATTCTTCGGTCCAAACTACATGGCTTGCTTTTCTTAGCACTCTGAAAAAGGTAGAGCCCGATCTGTGGATTTTGAGATAAACCTGCTTAGTGCGGCGAGTCGGCCACTAAGCCTCTGAAATTCTCTCTTATTTCTTGGAGGTTGCATATCAATGATAGCTTGCACCTTTCAGGGTTAACCTCTATACCTTTCTTTGAAACGTAATATCCTAGAAATTTTCTGCTTCGGATCCCTAAACAGCATTTGTTTGGATTTAGTTTAAGCTTATATTTTCGGCATACTTCGAAACAACGAGACAAATAAGAAATGTGGTTTTCATCATTCATAGATTTAACAATCATATCGTCAACATAAACTTCCATCATATGGCCGATAAATTCTTTAAAGATCATGTTGACCAACCTTTGATATGTTGCTCCATCATTTTTGAGACCGAATGACATAACCACATAACAGTAAACGCAATCTTCGGTCATGAATGATGACTTCTTCTGATCTTCTTCAGTAAGGAAGTTCTGATGGTACCCAGAGTAAGCATCCATGGTACTCATCATGGTGCTACCAGACACAGCGTCTACCAGTCGGTCGATATGCGGCAAAGGGAAAGGGTCCGATTCACAGTTTTTGTTAACATCGGTGAAGTCGATGCACATTCGCCATTTCCCATCTGGTTTGGAGACCACTACGGGGTATGCAACCCATTCAGTATAGTGGATTTCTCTGATGAATCCCGACCGTAGCAATTTATTCACCTCAGGCTGGATAATCTCGATTTTTTCGGGAGAATAGCGTCTCCTTTTCTGCCTATCAGGCTTCGTTCCAGGCTCGGTGTTGATCCGATGTTCACTATCGGATCGGTCAATCCCCGGAACATCGTCCGGGGTCCATGCGAATATATCCACGTGGCTTCTCAGCAAGTGGATCAGTTCTATTTCAAAAGCAGGGGCTAAGTGTGCCCCGATGCATGTTGTTTTGGTTGAGTCATCCTTAACCAGATTAATCAATTTGAACCCCACGGGTTCCATTGCTTTCCTCGGGTGCGGCGGCTCTTCTAGCAGATCTACCCGGGCCCTTTTGACAAGTGCCAATGTTCGGCACGAGCTCATGTAGCATTGTCAAGCTTCCTTCTGATCCCCCTTGACAGAAAAAACTCCATGAATGGAGGGGAATTTAAGCATCATATGATAAGTAGATGGGACCGCCTCGAACTTACTGAGGCCGGTCCGTCCGATAATAGCGTTGTAAGCCAAGTCGACTTCAACNTGCGCTATTGTAGATAAAGAAGAGTCTCTCCATGCGTGGGAGTCTTGTTATGTGTGGATAACAGTCCCAAAAGAGGACCTGTTGAAGGTGTGGCCGCGCTTAACTCACCCACGCATAGGTCAGTTGGACCGAACTAGGTTCAACCCTTCTCGTCCGGACACCGCGAATACGCTTGCGATGTTCCCCCCTCCCGAAGCGCGCCTTATGCGAATAGATCTGCTTCGGGAGAAAAGATTGATAGAAATAGGTGTCGCGGGTAGGACCGGAGCCCCAGCCCCGAAGGGGATGTTTTCTAGCTCAGATCCATCAGAAGGATCGGGTATGAAGTTATGTTTTTATTTTATCATTTCCTGATCCTTATGTATTCGTTTTGCAGATTCGACTGAGACAATGCCTAGCTCACCTTTCAAACGTATGGCGGCTGCTTCGGTCCGTCCTTCTGAGGGATAGCGCGAAGCATCGGGCAACGCGGATGGAAGTGAATCAGCAACAGGGGGTACGCTGGTTCCATCGGGGTTCGGGAACCCCCCGATCCAAACTACCTGCGCGGGCACATTGACCCTTCGCTGTACAGGGCAGCTTTCAACCGGGGAAGGGTCTGTGTTTCGGGTATTTGGAGTGGTAGAGGAGGTGATAAAGGCTCGGATTCGTTATTTGAGCTTATCCAGCCTCTATCAGATCAAAAATCACTCCTTCATTAATGCTAATACATTGCTTTGTTGTTGCAGGGAGCCGTTCCCGTGGAAAAGGTTCTCCCCGGTCCTCACCTTAAGGCGAACGTCTCCCTGCCGCCGATCCCCTTAGGAAAAGGGAAAAGGGCGACCGAAGCGGAAGCCCCGAAGGATCCAAAAAGGCTTAAGAAAGGGGAGAGCGCTTCGGTCCTCACTAAGGGGAGAGCGCTTCGGTACTCACTAAGGGGATCGTTCTGAAGGAGCCTGCATCGGTCCCGAAGACTAACTCCGACTAGGGAGTTGCTCCGGGCCTGCTGAACAGGTTCAGTAAGGGGAGGAAGTTAACCTCTTGGAGGAGTGCTTTCCTAAAAGACTTCCGCCTTTATGGAGAGCAAAACCCAGACAACGTCCAAGCGGACATGTCTGGGGAAGAGATCATGGAAGGTTTCCTCGACCTCACCACCAAGGTAATTGTATTTAACATGAAGGCCCGAAGTTTTATCTTTTTTAAACATGCTATCTTATACAGATGTTGAGGAAAGCCTTCACAACTGCCATCACCGTGGAGAAGAACCAGAGTGACAGCGTTGTGTCCCAGAAAGTCCAAGATCAACTTGACCTTGCGAAAAGGCAAGTTGAAATTAAGCATGGTGAGTTGGTCATGGTACGGGAGGACCAGGACCGACTGGACAACGAGTTGCTAAGAGCCGGGACGGAGGTCTCGCTCTTAGCAGATAAAGTCTCTGAGCTGGAGAAGATAGGACAAACAGCTAAGGGGCAAATTTCTGACCTGGAGGCCAAGCTGCGGGCCAAGGAGGAAAAAATCAACGAAGTCCAAGGTCGGGCTCAGGAGAAAAGGAATAAATTGAACGAAATTCTCCTTCGGGCCCAAGAAGACAAGACGACCTTGGAAGAGGTGTTGACAAGGGCCCGCACTTCGACCGAAGGTTCGGTCCGGGAGGCAGTTCTGGGTTTCGCTCGGTCCCCCTTGTTATTCGCGTTAGCGGATAACATACATGGGGTATATAATGCTAAGTATTTGGATAACATGTGAGAGCAAGTTATTCAGCAGTTCGGGTTTTCCCCTTCGGACGAGCGATGCAAGGCGATCGAGCCACTTGAGAGAGATGGTAAGTTTCAGGTTATTCCAACTTTGGAAGAACCTGTTCTGGAAGAAGACCCTTTCTTCTATCTCTTCGAAGAGATGGAGAGAGTGGTCAATCAAAAGGTGGCCGATCAAGAAGAAGAACTGAAGCAGCTTGCGGCCCGGACCGAACCGCAGGAGCAGGAGGTTGAAGATAAAGAAGATGGGCAAGATAACTAGATTTCATTTATTTGTATCTGCCTTGCTTCTTATTTTCAATATATAACTCTTTTCTTTCAGTTCTTATCCTTTTAATTGCCAGAACGAAGTGCTATAACCAACTCTTAAGTAAACTGATATGTTTCATATTAATGGAATTGTTTTAACTACCAAGTGTAAGATCGGGGACGCTTATAGGATGTTAATCCATCGGTCCCCGATATTATGTTTGGCTTATTTGTATCAATTCTGATTGGATTGGTCGTTTTACATTGTATGTGGGTCACTCTTATTCCGTCCTTGGAGTCGATACTTGATTGAAGAGGCGTGGTCTACGTTCAATATGAGTTTTTATAAGCTTCGGCCGAACCTTGGTTCTAATAAAGTCCCGTAGGTTATATTGGCTAAACTTTGCTCATAACACGTTCTATATTATGACCGATCTTATACTTCGATATGTTGACTACCCTTCCTTTTATCATGGCAGATTTCATAAGTACAAAGGGCCATTTCTAAAGACTGAATGCCGTTGAAGGGAGTGTTTTAGTTCGTAACGAGTTCTGGGAGAATAACGACTCATCCATGAGACTAGGCAAGTGCAGGAGCATCTGACTCGTCAGAGCAATCACTGCAACTTGGGAGCCTTGTGGACAAGAAGCTTCAGTCACCAGTCCAGATTCGTCCTAAGTCACCCAACTTCAAGACCGGTCCATCATTCCATTAGAACTAGTTTGTTTTGTACTTATTTGTTTTCTGCTTACGTTTAAAGGAATGTATTTATTGAGTCAAACATATTAATCGAAGATTCACAAGAAATATCGCCTTAAGTTCATGACGTTCCAAGTTCCGGGGACGTCTATACCATCCAATGTCTCAAGTTTATACGCAACTGATTCCAATTTCTTTGATATTCGATACGATCCTTCCCAATTTCTGTCTAGCTTTCCAACGTTCCTCTGCACTTTAATGCTTCTGAGGACTAGATCGCCTTCAAAGAATTCCCTTGGGAGGACTCGCTTGTTATGGGCCCGCTCCATAGTTTTCTGATAAGCACGCATCCGTGCATAAATTGCATCTCTTTTTTCTTCGATCATCTCGAGGTCCAATAATCTCCTTTCACCATTCATATGCTCNAAAAGTGTGACAACTCTCCAATTTATGAACTCTGTAAATGACATGTCTGTTAAATTACGAAATCGCAAATATGATATCATATTGAGCAAAAATATACATTAATAATACTCTATTTCAATTAAATGCACATAAAACACCAAAACTTACCAATATTGTTTATCATTGACCTCTAACGACGTTGTTAATATTTTATATTCTTATGCCCAATTCTCGAACTTCAATGTCAGTTTTATATAATTTTTCAAAATATGAAGGTCTTATTTACGCACTTTATGAACTTAAAGTGTGAATCATGCTAATAAAAAAATGTTTGACAACTTAAGAAAATATCATGCACTACAACGTTAGAGAAAAAAAATAAACGATATTAATAACCTTATATGTCATTCCTCACATAGATACTAAATTATGGGCCACTTATCCAACTTTCTCTTTATTAAAACATCACTAGAAAGACAAATGCATAATTGATGGTAATTGGAAGTAGCTGCACATTACACAAACAAACATGTTAGCTTACAAAATCCACTTTTATTTAGTCGTACAGTTTTCTTCTACGTTGGTTTTTAGAGAATGCAGCATCTTATAGCTATTCCCTTGTGTTGCTGCTCCGACCCACCATCGATACCTGTAAAAACAGTCACATAAATAACGCCGATTCCTTTTCATTGTGATTACTCGACTTACCTTCCGGTGGTTGAACGAGCCTTCGGTTTTGCGGTGACATCATATCTTTCTTCAATTGCATCAATATATCTTCCATTGTGTATTCTCTTTTCCAATCCGCAAGCATTTTAAACAGATGAGATTCTACCTGAAAAACATAGCCTTTGTATCCATGAAGAAATGTTGTTACATAATCAATACAAATTCATTACGGGTACTCACCATGCCTGTTTCTGGATCCACACAACTCATGTTAATCCCAGTTTCGAACATTACACTCGGAGGATTTTCCGGATAATCTTTGCCACAGAATATTTTTAGTTGATATATTCGACCATCATGAACAGTCTGTTCGTATAGTAAAAAATCAAGACAAACACGATATCGAGCTAAAAATGCATTCGTAAATAAATGTAATAAAGATTCAAGCAATGCCCTTGACAGAAGGAATATTAACATGAGCAATGAAAGTAAACTGCTTCATAAGGATGGTTGTGAGTAGAGTCGTAAACAGAGATAACGTACATTTGGAGGGCCGATGATAGTTCCGGTCCATGACTGCATATATATATCATCAGCATCATCCATTCCATAGCTTACTGTTCCATCCCCTATTCCTTTCTCACCTCTTTCAAGCTCTTCCAATAGCCGGAAGTTCCTAGGGACTTTCAGGAGCAAATAAGAATGATCAGTTCAATTAATCCACTAAACCCAAACGCAAGATTTTAGACAATTTGCTCATAACTTAATTAGATCAAGTTAAGCGCAAACATATCATTGAACTTAACCCTATTCAAACATTACTAAAAGGAAATCAATCCCCAATTGATTTCCACAAAGGGTTACCTTAAAATTAACGGAGGATCAAGATAAAAAAATCAACTGGAATTGGTTTACAGAATAGAAATAACCACAAAAGAAACGCACACAAAAAAGTACATGAAATATTGATTCAAACGCATCAGCGAGTCAAGTAACTTGTCCAATTGAAGCATACAGAAAACCCCAGAACAAGAAAAGAAAATAGTAAGCAGAGATTGCAACCGACTTAATAGAAGACAAGATACAAAGGAAAATCCACAAAAATTAGCACAGCTTACCCACAACCCTGGATTTTGCTTCAGAGCCCGTTTGTTGCTGCATTTTTCCAATGGGTTCTGAAGATGTGGACAGGAATGAAACTATAGATGAAGGTAGATTCCAAATGATAAAATAAGGCTGTAACTCTCCAGCTTTCTTAGCAAATGGGGCCAAACTTACCATCTTACCCGTTGTCCTTTGGGGATTATAAATATTGAACAAATATTAAAAATGTAAGATTTAATAAGTTGGGGAGACATGTGAAGATTAATGATAGTTAAGTAAAAGATTAATGATTGTGAAATTTTTAAAAAATTTTGGTTAGAAATATTAATAGATTCTCATATATAAAAATATATATTTTAATGTTATAAATATGAGTAAATTAAGTATTATCAAATCATGATGTTGCTATAGTGGATTTAATATTTGTAGTAAAATCGTTATTTTTTAGTAATAAATATAACATAAGTTCGTTTCTATTTTCCATGCGTTAAAAAATAACAATCTATTTAACGTATCTCACATATTTCATGCACCGGAAGTTTAACTTGAGTAGTCAGGAGCAAGTACAAATTTTGTGATCTTATTTAGTGTTAGGAATGGAGGTCGGGTGATAGTCGAAGGGCTCGATGGTGAAAGACCGACCAGAGGAAACCTAACATGAAGCGGTGATGTTAATCGACTTGATGGATCTCGGATCTATTAAGGATATCAATCGGACGATTGTGATGAGTCTATTTGATAGATGTCGGATTAGACTTGGATCGGGATTCGAGAGTATCAATGAGAAATATATTTTCTTAATTGACGCATTAAATATATGGAATAAGATATTAAGATATATCTTATTGTTTGCATATATGGAAGAATATATTGAGATATATATTGTTACTTATATATATATATATGAAGAATATATAAATATATATTTTGGAGATATATATAGAAGAATATATACAAATATATTTTGTTATATATATATATGGAAGATACAGTCAAAGATATAGAAATAGAATATTGTAGAATATTCTGTAGAATATTTCCTGTATTAGATCCTAGTTAGACTCTATCAATAGAGGCCTCATGAAGACAATTGTAATCAATCAATTCTATTCTTCTTGTGATAGTGAGTTCACGGCCGAGGTTTATCGGTCATGTGGTTTTCCCGGTTTTGGGTTTCCACGGCAAATCTTGTGTCTTTTATCTTTCTTCATTTACATTCGGTTCTCATCATATTAATTCGATCCGACCCCGGATAACGGGAATTCTTTTCTTCTCCAGGAAGGAGGGAATTTTCCCAACATCTAAAACGAAAGTTTGACTAGTATATTAAACGTATCGCTATATCGATCTGTTTTAAAAGAAATGTTGGATTATCATGAAAACCAGATAAGATATCATACCTATTTCGATTAGAATCGGTAAATATATGAAAACCGATCTGATTTTCAATTTTTAATCTTAACCTTGTTAAAATTGGTTGGTGACTAATTTTGCTAAAATTCATGAATTTTAAGAATTTGTTTTACAGGTGTAAACTTTGAAAACAGATATTTTTACAATTAAATTTTGAAAACATATTTTACCACATGATAATTAGATTTACCACATTTATCAAATCTCAATGATTAAATTTATCAAAATACATAAAGTATAAAAATTAAATCTAATCATTTCAAAATATGATGACCAAATTTACTAAAATAAGTTAATATACACGTGATTAAAGTAATCATTTTCTCTTCCAATTACGATTCAGCCTTCATAAACGCGGAATGCAAACATTTCAAAGAAGATACAATTGGGAGTCAAGTATTGTTCCGACTAACAAACCATTCAGACATTTCATCTGTGTCTTGTTCATCATCATCCTTCTCCAGAAACATCGGAATCTTAAATCTGCTTTCATCTTCATGAACATTTTCATCACTCATTTGCATATTCCATCGCTGTTGCTTCTTCACATTCTGGGACAAATCACTCTTACCACCAGCAACAGCAAACTCCAATTCCATTGATCCATCATCCTTATGTGAACTCCANCTAAGAAAATTCAAAAGAAATAAAAGTGTTATGAATATATAGGTGGATGTTTATCAAAGTAAAGAAACATATCCCACTAAATCCGGAAAAAACAATCTAAATTACAATATACAAAATATCTTATACACCTAACTTTTACATCTAATTAATAAGGTAGATATATTTAATGATACTAGTTGAATTAGTCATTGAATTAATATCTCATTATCTATATGAATATTTGTCTTCCACAAATATTCATATATTTTGCCTATAAATAGGATTGATTTGTGTCTTATGAAAACACACAAGAATATTGAAGGTATGAGTATTATGTTTATGATCATAGATTAGTATCTATCTTATTCCACATTTTTCGAATAGTTTTATTTATAACAATATCGTTATTTTTTAGTTATAAATATAGCATAAGTTCGTTTCTATTTTCCATGCGTTAAAAAATAACAATCTATTTAACGTATCTCACATATTTCATGCACCGGAAACTTAATTTGAGTAGTCAGGAGCAAGTACAAATTTTGTGATCTTATTTAGTGTTAGGAATGGAGGTCGGGTGATAGTCGAAGAGCTCGATGGTGAAAGACCGACTAGAGGAAACCTAACATGAAGCGGTGATGTTAATCGACTTGATGGATCTCGGATCTATTAAGGATATCGATCGGACGATTGTGATGAGTCTATTTGATAGAGGTCGGATTAGACTTGGATCGGGATTCGAGAGTATCGATGGGAAATATCTTTTCTTAATTGACGCATTAAATATATGGAATAAGATATTGAGATATATCTTATTAGTTATATATATATGGAGAAAATATGAAGATATATTCTGGAGATATATATGGAAAAATATATATGCAAATATATCTTGTTATCTATATATAAAAGATGCGGTCAAAGATATGGAAAGAGAATATTGTAGAATATTCTGTAGAATATTTCCTATATTAGATCCTAGTTAGACTCTATCAATAGATGTCTCATGAAGACAATTGTAATCAATCAATTCTATTCTTCTTGTGATAGTGAGTTCACAGCCGAGATTTATCGGTCACGTGGTTTTCCCGGTTTTGGGTTTCCATGGTAAATCTTGTGTCTTTTACCTTTCTTCATTTACATTCGGTTATCATCATATTAATTCGATCCGACCCCGGATAACGGGAGACCCCAGATAACGGGAATTCTTTTCTTCTCCGGGAAGGAGGGAATTTTCCCCAACATTTAGAACGAAAGTTTGACTAATATATCAAACGTATCGCTATATCGATATGTTTTAAAAGAAATGTTGGATTATCATGAAAACCAGATAAGATATCATACCTATTTCAATTAGAATCGATAAATATATCAAAACCGATTTGATTTTCAATTTTTAATCTTAACCGTGTTAAAATTGGTTGGTGACTAATTTTGCTAAAATTCATGAATTTTAAGAACTTGTTTTACACGTGTAAACTTTGAAAACAGATATTTTTACAATTAAATTTTGAGAACATATTTTACCACATGATAATTAGATTTACCACATTTATCAAATCTCAATGATTAGATTTATCAAAATACATAAAGTATAAAAATTAAATCTATCATTTCAAAAGATGATGAACAAATTTGCTAAAATAAGTTAATATACACGGGATTAAAGTAATCATTTTCTCTTCCAATTACGATTCAGCCTTCATAAACGCGGAATGCAAACATTTCAAAGAAGACACAATTGGGAGTCAAGTATTGTTCCGACTAACAAACCATTCAGACATTTCATCTGTGTCTTGTTCATCATCATCCTTCTCCAGAAACATAGGAATCTTAAATCTGCTTTCATCTTCATGAACATTTTCATCACTCATTTGCATATTCCATCGCTGTTGCTTCTTCACATTCTGGGACAAATCACTCTTACCACCAGCAACAGCAAACTCCAATTCCATTGATCCATCATCCTTATGTGAACTCCACCTCAATTCCTTTTCTTCCCACTCCACAAATTCTATGTACTTCTTATCTCTGTCCTCATTCCTTTGATGGTACCGAACACTACAAACACCTGATATTTTCGATGCAATTGGCCTGGGATGGTCGCATTTCAAGCACAACATATTTCTTCGAAAGTTGATGTAGTTACACCTGTAAGCACAAACAGTTATGAGATTAAATCATGTGAACGGAGGAGGAAGATGTTTACGAATCGCATTCCCATTCTCCGGGAATGAGTTTCCGTTTCGGAGGCTTCTCTTCACATTGAAAACATCGTGTATTTCGTGCAAAGTTCAGGAAGTTGCATCTGCAAAAGTGGAACCAATTGAACTAAAGTGTTGCATTTAAAGACGATGGAATTATCCATACTTGTCACATATCCAGTCTCCTTTCTTCAATGGAAGATCTTGTTGATCTAAAGATAGTTTCTTTAATCGATCGAGGATCACGTTGTCGCACCGTAAGCATTTCATGTTCCTTGCAAAGTTTTCGAAGTTGCATCTGGAGAATATCGAACATTCATTACTAATTCAGCACCAAAAAATACCACATTTGTTTTGAATTTGATCTTACTTGGTGCAAATCCAGTCTCCTTGTTTCATCCGAAAACCGACTTTGGGCTGCCTGGACAAGGTTTGCTTCTGTTCTAGCTCATGACCCTCAAGTTTGATGTTCACAATTGCTTTCAGCAATGACTTTACTGATTCTTTAACCATTTTATTCAAGCAAGACTTGTTTTCTACAGAACCAACAACTGGATCAAGTCCATAAGTTAACAAAATACGCATAACATCAATGGTTCGAACCCCTTCGTCCTCATGAGCCTTTACAAATGCTCTATTACAATCGCCTCTTAGTATGCAGGTGCTGCAAACCTACTAAAACATAATGAGAATGTTAAAAAATTGCTTTCATCTTGAACAAAACGATGTCATTTTAAGGACATACATTTCGTTCGTCAACTTGGGAATGAGCTCTTAAACGCTTTCCAGAGTTAACAACTTTTCTGTCAATACTTGGGCATCCACACTCTGCGATTACTACAATATCCTTATGCGGCAAGTATCTGCAGAGCAGAGATTGATTGAACATAACAAAATTGTAACGTGGTTGTTCATTAAATCTCACTATCAAACGATATTCAAACGAGGCGAATATGAATCAGAACAGGAAATGTGTACCTTATAAGCTGCTCATGGTCGCGAGCGAACTTCAAGCAAGCAGTTCGTATCGATTTCGCCTCTTTATGGCCCAAAACTTCATTTTTTGTGAAGGGGTTGCTTATTTCATCGAAATACCCATCTTTCAACAATTTCTCCATCAAATCCACCCACTCCAGCCATGGATGTGAAATCTGTGCATGATTCTTTTCATCGCGACAAGAATCATTCAAATGTTGCCGCTTATGAGAATCCCTGCTTATCTTTGATAACTTGAACTGCTCAGCTTCATCAAAACAGAACTGAATCGCAGGATTGTTAAGAGAGTGATTTCTAGTCGCGGGTCTGTGTATCCCAGCAACCCGCAATCCCAAAATCGAGCTTGTAAATGGAGTCAGGATTTTATTGAAATTTTTCGGAATGAACATCACCGGTAAGTATCGTATCTCTGGAATTCCTTCCTCCCAAATATTTCTGATACTGTCGCAACTCCAACGTGTTATTCGCGATTGCTAAACAAAAACGCCCAAAACTAAAAACACTAAGGGTGTGTTCTGCACAAATTATGAAATGTAGAATTAGAATTTATAATTAGAATGCATAATGAAAATGCATAATCAGAATTTGTGTAGTATTCTGTAATGAATATGTTAAACTGTTTAATGTAAAAAGTGTTCTGTAAAAATATAGAATGATAATTGATTCACAGTTATTAATATACAATTATACCCCTTAGGTTAAATATGATATAAATGATATATTTAACTATAAATAAGTTAACAGATAGTTAAATTTTTTAAATAATAAAAGTACGATAAAAATAACATTGTTCATTCAATAAGATTTTCAACATTTATATAAATTTAAAGGTCAACTCCCTTAGATATATCGGGTTCGCAATGATATGCTCGCCACAAATCATTACAAATTGAATTTCTAATAATCTCCATGGTAATATCGTCTTGTTCAATTGGTGGGTCTTCATGCAGTTTGCCAATGTTTATTTTGTTGCGTTTTTTTTCAAAATCGTCTAAGTTAGACCCGTCATCAGTGACATCGATATGTCTAAGAAAATTATGTATCGCCATGGTTGAAGTTACTACAGCTACCTGGTGATTAAATGCGAGATTACATGGCATGTCTCTCAAAATATGAAATCGTTTTTTCCAAACCCCAAATGTTCTTTCGATGACAGTTCGGAGGGATGAATGTCTATGATTAAATAATTCTTTCGGACCATTGTAATTCGGAGCACGGCGAAAGTCTGGCATATAATACCTTTCGCGACGATAAGGAGCCATATATCCTATAGTATTGCGAAATCCAGCGTCGACTAGATAATATTTACCTATGATGTAAATAACAAAAGTTGTTAAACATGTATACAAATAACATTTATTTACTTGCAACTTCATAAGAATTAATTAATTACATACCCGGGCGTGGTTTGGGAAATCTGTAGTTGTTTTCCCCAAGACAATGAGATAATATCATACTATCATGTGTGATGCCCTCAGATCCAGCCAAAACAAACACAAACCGCATATCAAAATCACATACCGCAAAAACGTTTTGGGTAGGTATACCTTTTCGCCCAATGAACCGCACTTGGTCATCTTTAGGTAAGGAAGCAACGATATGAGTTCCATCTATAGCTCCTATGACATCCTTGAAATATGGGTAGTATTTAGAGTTCGATCTAATATAAGGATGTACCTCTAAATCATCTTGCTGCGGAACAACCCATTTCGTAGCCATTCGTTGACAAGCGTTGAGTACATTGTGAAATGTAGTGTGAATGGTATTTGCCCCACGTTGAAAGTATTCTTGTAAATCTCTATTAGAGTGCCCTTTGCCAACAATCTTGAGAAATATTGCAACTTCCTCTTCAACATTTATATATTTTCTTCTTTCTAGTCCAAACTCATTTACTAATAAGCCACAAAATTGGAGAAATGTCTCTGTGTGCATCCGTAGCTCCCGATAAGCTCTAATTTCATGACCATTTAGTGTCGATAACAACATGGACCACCCACATGAAGGACGGTCATGAATTGGTTGCTTTACCATATATCGTTCATGGTAGAAAGCTAGTGCTTTCATTTTCTTTGTTCGGCTTTGAATACTTCTTTGTATTCGACGAAGGCGTTTAGACTCTTCATCACTTGATCCATTGCTGCCATCTGAATTAGAGTTGAAATTGATGAAAGAAGATTGAGATGATGAACTCATGGTGTGATTTTTCATAGAAGTTTTATTTTGCTTGTAAATATATTATATGCATTCATGATATGTTGTCTTTCTCATATCTCGATGTGAATTTTTTGTGAATCATTATAACCGTTAGATGTGGCTTTAAGTGTGGACCATAATTATCAAGAATAATATTTTTTGTTTGATTCTAAAATCGTATCCAAGAAAGATTTATTCAATCTGACAACTTTGAAAAAGTTTGAAACTTTATTTTAAAGATTATGTGAGTGCATTGATTTGAAAAAAAGAAGTTTACAATAGTTGAATAAAGAATGATATTTACATAAAACAATATCATAGATAAATCGATAATTATTTCACTATAACTTGGATGTAGAGTAAAAACATAGTGTACTAATAAGTTTTACGACAACTAACATAGTTCACAATTCAACAACCAAATATCACTACATAAATAACAAGTACATGCATAAGAAGTTATATGGGTCATAACAAAAGTTGTGCACAAAAGTTCATTTGCGAGGGGATGTCGCATCGGAACATCGAGAGTCATCCTTCAATGGTTGGTCGGGTAGGTTGGATTTAATCCAAGCGAGTCGACATGAATTATCTGACATGAAAATAAAGAACTCGCGGTTGATTGTTTTGGTGAGCAGTTTAATAGCATAGCACCACAAACTATCGCCCGGAGTAATGCCTTCAGTAGTGTTCAAAACATTCAAACACTTTTGAGCATTATATGTGTTGCTTCTAACAAGCTCTTCATGCTCTACAAGAGACATCTCAGTCATACGTTCAAAGGAACTAGCCATTCTATCACTATTACTGCCACGTGATCCACGACGTCGTTTTAGAATGGTTCCATTCTTCATTGGAATTGGATTTTTCTTTGCCTCATGGATTGTTATTGTAGTTTCAATTTCATCAAGTGATATATCTTGTTGTCGGAACTCCATAAAAGGGTTGTACTCATCACAATTCTCGATTATGTCATCAATTTCATCCACGAGAATACCTGCACTAGGTGTATAACAGTTCGCTCCAGTGGCTATCACTGAATCAAATAACTTCTCTTTATCTTCTGGAAACACCGGTCCTTTATGTCGAAATATCTTTGCAGTGGGGAATTCCTAAACACAAAAAAATTGTTTAAATGTATCAGGCAAGCATTTGAAAGTTTAAAAGTGCATAAAAATCACCTTTATTTTATCCGTCCACCATTGGTCATCGCAAATTAGTGTGTTAGTCATTCTATCCCACCCTACCCCGGTACAACTACACAATTTCTTCCATAAAGTCCACTCAGTCCGAATCTCTCTGTACCTATTTTTCAGTTGTTGAAGATTATACACACAACCCGACTCTCTATTAAAGTTATTTAAAATATTATCCCACCTAATCTTGTTGAATGAAGTAGTAGGTCTATTTCCTACTAATACTTCAGCTAAGCAAATCTTTATAAATAATTCAATTCTCATATCAGTCCAGTTTGCTTTCTCTACCGGGACAATGATTTGCTTGTCTTTACCTTTTACATAGTGAATAACCAAAAATAAAAAATGAGTATGATTTCTAATAATAAACAATGTGATAATGACAACATATTATTGGTTATCACATATCACTCTCAATCTGTTAGTAAACACTCAATCTCTTTTGGTTTCTTCAAGCTGGCTTTTGAGGATGACTGTGAGGTTCAAAAACTTGAGTTTCTCAATTTTGTTTGTTCCATCCATAAATTATCATTCAAATGCAATCAATATACAAAATGACTGAAGAACTCATTTCTTATGTACGAATCCAAAACCTTATTGGTCTAGATGAATAAATTAAAGATATTTGTGAGAGCATACAATCACCTCAAATCTTTAAAAAACTGCTTAGGTAATCAGTCTATCTAATGATACTAATATTCATAATAATTCTTCATCTAATCAATCAAAGCATAAGTTGAATCTTGAGCATGATAACACTAACAATAATGCAATGAAACAATTACATAATGCAAAAAACATTGGAGTTCAGGGAAGTGATTTTGAAATCATGTTTTTACTTCAAAAATTCAAGACATCCTCAATAACACCAATAATAAATATGATTCCTAACTACAATAAAAACATACAAAAGAAGACAACTTATCAAACATTTGTTATCAAACTGAGATTACATTTTAACCCATGTAAAAACAAAATATGACACACCATTTTGATGCAAGAATCAAAACAAGAAGAACGGCCGGGAGGAAAACTTCTAACCCTAATACACAATTAAGGCATATAAAAATATATTTATTAAGATAAGGGTATATATGTAAATTATATAATAGAATGCAAAATGTGTTTTAAAAATCAAGAATGGATAAGATTTTAGATTATAGTGTAAAATGTTAAAATGCATAATGCATTTTAATTGATAATTAGAATTAAAATGCAAAATAAGATAGTGTTCTGGATTGATTTTGAAAATACATTATACATTATATGTATAATGTATAATGTATTTCAAAAATGCAAAATCAATCCAGAACACTATCTAATTCTGCCCATGCGCCCACTTAAGATATTGGATGTTATTTGTTTTGAAAAAATGACATCTTCAGCTTTTAGTCTCTAAAATTTTTATGATTTTGTAAATTTAATTCCACCAAGTTTTGAATAATAAATTTAATTTCCAAAGTTTGTTTAATTTGGTAAATTGAATCATCAAAGTTTAAAGTTTTGATAAATCGATTTTCAAATTTTAATATTTGCAAATCAATCTACAAAATTTAACAAATCTAGATCCCTAAGTTTCTGAAATTTAGTGAAATTAGTCATCAATTAATCTAACCCGGTATTTAGAGTCCTACTCAAACAAATTAATTTTTTAAATAGTTTTTTTTTGGTAAAAATGTATTGATTAAAAAAGATAATTATATTATTTTATTTATGTAATTCAATTCAAGTGTTTAAATATNCGAGCCCTCCGGCTCCACCCAGACCAAGGCCAGCCAAGCCTCCTAACCCTCCAAATGCGATGAGATTCTTCTCATCATCAACACCAGCAACCGCCGCCGCCGGAACGTCTCTTGCAGAAACGACCACCGTCATCAGAACAAGTGCAAGAAAAATGACTGCGCAAAATTTGGCCATATGCAAAACCCTTAAAGAAGAACAAGATTCTCGGGAGAAATGTTAAGACAAGAGAGATACTAGAAGTTGGAAGAAATGGTTGTTATTTATAGAGTTAAAAGAGGAGATTACAGTTGGGGGGAAATTGAATTTTAAAGAGTTTAATCTGGAAGCAAGAGTCTCGGGAGAAGATGAATGAAAAGAAGAGAAAAATTAATGGTGATCATGCAATGGAAAGATGCTCAAATTCAATGACATGCAACGCCATTGAAGCTCTATCATTTACATCAATTTTTCATATTAGACATCTATGCCAATATATGACATGGACACTTCAATTTTCTCCACTGTCAAACTCTCCGACTTACTTCGATGTTTGACACTTGATACTAAACGATATTGTTTTGATTTCATATTAATTCGATTTGTTCTTTATCAGATAAATAGTTTTTTTATCTAACGATGTTGTTATAAATAGGAAGGTGTCTCTTTATGAGGAGGTGGTGAAATGGTAAAATAAATTACGGAAAAATTTTTAGTTGTAGAATTGATGTTTGTTCAATTTTCAATAAATTTTAACTTTCTTTTATTATTTTATTTGAAAAATAGAGTGAGTCATCTCACTCTTATAATCTTGCATAGTAGAGCCTTATAGATTCCGTTTAAAACGTTGGCACCGTGTAGTTAGGCATTAACGCCTAAGTGCATGTTCTGATTGCATTGTCAGAATGCATTTTCGTTTTTAAAATGCATTTTGGATTCGTTTACAGAACACTCCATTGTTTTAATTCTCATTATAACAATCAATTCTCAAAACGCGTTATGAGTTTTCTTCTTCAACGCAAAATGACCTGATTACCTCATTTTGCATTCTTATAATGCATTTCATTATATATGTGACCATACTACCCTTCCTCTCAAAAATAAAACGAAGGAAATCTCAACTTCGGTTTTAGGTTTTTTTCTATATTCTTGGAGGTTCGTTCGTTATCGATAGCATTGTATCCAATAACCCAAGCCCTGCAGAAAATTGCCGGTAAGCTTTTTAAAGGTGTTATAATCGCCGGTAAGGTTTTTAAAACCTCTAGGGAGAGCCCTTCTCTTGATTTCACCCAACTGCAATGTCTGGCTGAAGACTGAAGTGAAGCTCTCTCTTGTTATTCCCTGTTGTTCACTCTTTTCAGTTGGAATTGAATCCGCAGAGTTTAGGTATATAGGAACTACATTGTTGAAGAATTGGCCAAACCGAGTCATTTCTGAAATAAAAAAGGGTCTATTGTCGCTGTAGAAGTTGTTCTTTTTCTGGTATTTAAATATGCTTCAGTTATTGCATATGAATTGACCAATTGCTTTATGTCGAGTGAAATTAGCGTAACTAATCCTAATCGGTTTATATTGCAAATACATCTAGGAAATTTGTTTACCACTTTTTGTGATTATGTGGTTTTTATTATTGATATATTGATGGAAATTTTGTGTAGAGGATATATTTTAGTTGATTGATGAATTGTTGCATAACTACTTGAAAATTGCATAATTACCTAATGAAGAAAAAGGATTAAAGCAAGAGAAAGTATATTTATTTGCTTGACTATATTTAATTATTGGAATCAAGATTAGATTGATGATTGTTATGAGTTTCATCCTCGCTGCTTGTACGAACAGTTTCTTATCCTACACTGTTATTCTTTATTTGTTTGATATTTTCATGTATATGATTTTGTTTAATAGTCTTTATATTACACCAGTTCTATTATGTATATAATTATGTATAAGATCGTGATCTTTTCATGTATGTATTGCTATAATATGGTGTTTATGTCATTAACTAAAGCTGTTATAAGTGTTTAATCAGCATTTCATCCCACATTTTACAGTTTCTTTGATGTCTTTGATGTAGTTATGTAATGATATATGTTATTGCTTTTGCAGTTTCTTAAATGGAAGATAACATGTCAAATTCGAAAAGAAAGGAAAACGTGTATACAGAGAAGGCAATTTGGAGTGATTCACGCTTACAGTTGTACTTGAACATTTGTTTGCAAGAGTTGATAGCCGGGAATAGACCCAATACGTCGTTCAATAAAGTAGGTTGGGAGCATATTTTTAAAAACTTTAATCATGAAAAAGGATGCACTTACAATATGATGCAAATGAAGAACAAATATAGAGAGCTTCGAAGTCAATGGACTTTATGGAACAAGTCATGTAATAGCACTGCGCTGTTTGGGATAGAGAGATGAATACACTACGAGCGGATTAGGAGTGGTGAGAAGATAAAATCAAAGTATCCTTCTTGCTCAAGTTTTGTTTTATATCCATCAACTATTTTTTGTTTTTTTACATTGTCGAAATGTTAAATGAGTGTAGAGAAATCCGCCAGCGAAAGTATTTAGAAACAAAGGACCTTTGCTTCCAGACATCCAACAACAATTATTTGTTGGAATTATCGCTACAGGAGAGCATTGCTATGCACCAAGCTCAGGTATATTGCCATAGGATTAGAGAATGAAAATATTGAATATCATGACTCTAATCCCACACAATATAATATTCAAGATGATATATCCCTTGATGACATGGATACTACGTTGAATGTTGAAGAGAAAATGATTTCTTGTGCTCCAAGGAAAACTGTAGTTACTCAAAAGCGACGTCGATCAAGTCGTGGAAGCAATAGTGATAGGATTACTGCATCAGTGGAACGACTCAAAGAGATTTCGGAGATAGAGCATGAAGAGATAGCAAAAACAAAGGAATATGCTACAAAACGGTGTATGGAAGTTCTACATTCTATTCGTAGTATCTCAGTTGGTGACGATGTGTATTGTGAGGCATTGAAATTATTCACCAAAGAGGAAAATCGTGAAATTTTTATGTTGATTCCCGATGATGCAGGTCGTGTAGCTAGGATAGAATCTTATATTAAGTAAAGACTGGCGAAGTATTGCTCACCGAGAAAATGAGTGTGATGGAAAGTATGGTTTAGAATTGTGTTTCATGTTATTCGTACTCTCTTCTTAGCTATAGTTTAACTATGTTTTGTTTAAAGAGTTTGACCTTAATGGAACAAATATTTTGTTTAATCTTTGTGTTGATATATTCATAATGCTTTTCTTTCTGCTTTTCATAATGTTGAAAGAACCTAACCAATCATATCCACTTATAAATGATGGGAAAAATGAAGTATATTTCTAAAATGAAGCCAAAGGCAAAGAACTTGGACATGCACAAAAGGCTTGCTGTTGATATTGATTTCCTTCTTTATCTATGGTTTTAGAATCATCGTTTTTACCATAGCAACTGATACCCAAAAATCACATAAAAATAGTTTTTAGAAAGTTAACTCATGTGTCTAAAAACTGATAAACAAGCTTAACTTCATTAGAGCACTCTATCACTTTGTAAAAATTTTCACACAGATCCCTGCTGCTGCCTCTGCTGAAATATCAGTTTATGTCTACTTGGTAAAAATAGCATAACTTTCACACCAGAAACTCGTTTCGAATGATACAAAATTCTTATGAAACTAGACACAAAATGAAAGATAAACATGCTCGATTTCAACATAAAAAAAATTCAATTGATACAGTTTAATATTTCAACACAAGATATGCACATAGCAACAATTATATCCAGTTTTTTATCTTGTTACTCTTATTGACTACATTTCCCTTCATTATTTATAGCTCATAATAAATAACTTATAATCTACTTATTTAAGAGGTAAACTTATCATCTTAATTATTTTGCAAAAGACATGTAAATAAATATTATTTCTAACCTTATGGTTCTCACATTGGTGCAAAAATGGGGAAAGGCATAAGAATTACAGTGAAGCAAAAGAAAAGAATAACAACATTATCATAACTTAACAAGAACTCTTTCTCCTAAGGAATAATCTCTTTATATATATACAAGCAACGTATCTCAAAGAAGAAACTATTGATTTGCCATTAAAAATTATTTACTTATCTTTTTTCATAAATTGATGTTTCTAATTCATTCATTACCGCACCAACTAGCATCTCAAAACTTCCATTCATAATGAGTTCACCTTCTTCTCGTTCTAACACCATTTCTTCTGGTGATGAGAAAAACAATTCAAATTCGCGTACCCGTAAAAATATTAAACGCAACAATGAGGTTGCCATCGAAGTTGCTCAATACCATCAGCGGTTCATGGTCAAGCAACCAATTCATGATCGATCAACAAGTGGATGGGCGATGCTTTTGTCAATGCTCAACGGTCATGATATTAGGGCATATAGATCGCTACGCATGAACACATAAACTTTTCTTCATCTATGCGCTTTGCTTGTCAACGAGTTTGGATTAGAAAAGAGAAAATACTTAAATGTCGAGGAAGAGGTTGCTATTTTCCTTATGATGGTGGGAAAATCACAAGGAAATAGAGATATGTAAGAATTTTTTCAACGAGGGGCAGATACTATTCACACAGCTTTTCATAATGTTCTTAAGGCGTGTACGAGAATGACTACAAAATGGGTTCCTCCAATTGACGATTACTCTGATACACACCCATATGTTCGATCAAATTCTAAATATTATCCTTATTTTAAGGATGCTATAGGAGCCATTGATGGAACACATATAGAGGCTTCCTTGTCAGAACTTGATCAGCCTCTTACTGTTTATCACTTTAACAGTAAAAATGTTTTTACTGTTTATGACTTTAACATGCGTTTCGTGTTTGTCATCGCTGGATCTGAAGGCATAACACATGACAACATGATACTTTCTCGATGTATTGAAGATGACAGATATCAATTTCCTAAACCACCACCAGGTTTAAATATTTTCATAATATATAAAATGTATAGACTATCATTTATCTTTTTTCATATGTAGGGAAATATTATTTACTCGATGCTGGATTTTCAAACACTGTGGGCTACATGACTCCTCATCTAGGTGTACGGTATCATATGCCTGATTTCCGACGAGCGCCCGGCTATAATGGTCCAAATGAGTTATTTAATCACAATCATTCATCTCTCCGTACGGTGATTGAAAGATCATTTGGAGTTTGGAAGAAAAGATTTCATATTTTAGTTGATATGCCACCCAACCTCAAATTCAAACATCAGGTGGCTTTAATTCCAACCACAATGGCTATACATAATTTTCTTCGTTATTCAGATGTTTCTGATGATGGTTCCAAGTTGGACAGATCTGAAACAAATCAAGAAAAAAATACTGAACAAGACAACTAAGATAATGAGGACCCGGTTAACAATCAAACTGACATTACAATGAATACACTCATAGATAAAATCACTGAAGAGATGTGGAGGGTGTACTGCTATTCTGCTAGACCATCAAGACGACATTGTAATTTAAGTATGTTAATTCTATTTAATATGAATTTGATGTATTTTTAACTAGATAAATCTTTTATATAACTGTAAGAGCAAAATAGTACTTTAGTATTAATAATGCATTCTCACTACTATTTTTTACAGAATATCATTCATAATTCATTACTCATTATTTACTCTGCAGAACACATAAACTGATTCACATTCTACAAATACATTCTGACAATCCATTCATAAAACACATTTACATTCTCATAATACACACAGAACACACCTTAAATATCTAGGTGGGTACACGTATGATTCAATGAGTTAGGAAAAAAATTAGCTCATTAACTATTTGATTCAACGAGTTAGAAATATAGTTATGGATGAGTTGACATTTTATGCAAAATCTTTTAATTTTAACACTAAAGCGAATAAATAATTCATAAATTTGACTTATATTTAACTTGATTAGCTAATGCTTACCTATAGGGGTATGCATGAAAATCCGGTGATTCGAATAACCGAGGTAACCGAACCGTAATCGAACCGATTTTTCGGTTATCCGAACATCAAATACTTAATCGGATCGGATGCGGTTTCGGTTCGGATTGACTTTTTCAAAACGTTATATATGGTAATATATTTTTTCCTTATTATAAATTTCTTTGTTCACTACTCTATTTGTTCATCGACATTTATGTTGGGATTATGAATATATAAGTTAATTATGTTTATTTTTTGCATATTCATGCATTTAAAAGAAAAAAATAATTCATTATTTACATGCATTTGTTTTAATTCAATTCTTGTATTGAATTCAAGTTTTACTTTATCAATGTTTAAAAATTCCGAACATGCGATTTTTTGGTAATTTTATAATTATATATTTATCAAATAAGTAACATTTTTTTGGTGATTAGTGCTAATTTCCTATAATCAATTATAATTTAAAATAAATATTAGACTATCCGTAAATCGATCCGTAAACTGATCCGCAAACCGATCCACTATTGCGATCGATTATATCTCTAAATTTTGATCCGTATCATCATTTTTTTGATTCGTATCCATCGGATCAAAAAAATGATAAGTTGATAGGTTACTCGATCCACACACACCCCTACTTACCTACCCCTAGTTATTCATTCAATACTATATTAACAGAGAAAAAATGTATTTTTTGTGTAATGTTCGGTACAATATTTAATTCATTCATAAATCATTGGGTTGGATATCAATCCGATAATATTTAATTCAAGAAATAAATAAATACATTAATTAAATATTTAATAATTTTATTATAACAATTAATATATGAAGGATTTCAAAATAATTAATATATGGAGGATTTCAAAAGATACAATATATTTAAGAAAAGTTTAGATAATAACAATAATGATACTATTATTAAAAAAAGAATGGTGTTTGTAAGTAGCTCCAAACTTTATAATAATGTAAATGTGGTGTCTTAAAAGTTTCTATATTGCATACAAAGTTTCCGAAGTTGATATAATGTTCGTTGTTGACCTCCAACTTTTAAATGTTGTAAACATCATGCCCTCAAAATTTAAGAATTGTGTGGTTGACTCTAATATTTGCTAATATTTTATACGTCTTCATAGTTTGTATTTTTGATATATTAACATTGATATGATGTAATGATTATATCTCTAAATTTTGAAAATTTTTAAAAACTATCAAAATAACTTATACGATAAAAGATGAAAACCGCTACTATTTACTCGAGGGTCATTCTTGAACGATATTGAAACTTCTTGAGTATTGTCTTTACACTATTTTAAACATCAAGGTTCCCTAATTTTTTTATTAAAAAAATTAAGCTTAATTTATGATATAATAAATATAATTGAATTTGATGATTTAAAAATATCTATCACTTGTTAAATATGTCATCTAATTAATTAAATAGGTTGCAAGGGTGCGAGTGCAGGGTGCAGGGTGCAAGGTGCATAAAATTTTACGAATGGAATTAAGGTTCGTTGATGGTGCGTTAATTAAAATTAATTAAAATATATATTAAATTATCCGGTAAACGTAATTTCTTGTGATACATGTGTATCTGTAATCTACAAATATCATCAAAACTCGAACATTTACATCATATATAAAACTATGCAAAACTTTATAGAATACGACACACGAATATCAAAAGGTAACATTCGAACAAGATCATTTTAATGTATTTAATGATTAAAAAAAATTAACATACCGGTTATAATTCGTGCATCCCACACCGGATACGCTAGGGTGTGTTGTAAGGCACGCACCCTATGATACTTGCAATACAATAATTAAATAAGGAAATTCGTAATTAGTTGTCGTCCTTACGCTTCCCAACGCACGGTCTGAATTTAGTTAAGCGTCGATGTCGGCTGTTGAGTTGTAATTCTATACATATGTTCCGAAGAAGATGATCATCTGTAGAAGAAGATGGAGAAAGCGGTTGATAGGCAGAGAGTGTTGCTTCAGCATCTACGTCCATCCTTCACTTCATCGTCGGTGGAGAATATTCAATCTTCCCTTTCCGTGAGTTTTCCCAATTCTTGTGATTTTCGCGTTCGTCTTTCGATTTTGCGGTCTGTCGGTTAGTTTGATTTATTCATAATATTCGATTGTGGGTTTTAATTCGTCTGTTGATCTATGTACGGTACATGATTTTGTCTGTTTGGATCATTAGTTGTGTTTCTGGATTGAAGAATGTTTTGCAAAAAAAATCATTCTTTATTTGCTGGTTTTAAATAATTTCTCAGAATTCCAAGAAATGGAGTCATTCTATTAAATTTGTAGAATCAGGTTAATTTATGTGACGAATTTGGTTATATAAGAGGGAGGAGATCACACCGATGTCTACCTTCACTCTTATAAACCAATCTATACTACTTTCAATTTTTGATGTGATACAAATTTTATTATTTAAACACACTCTCTCAAATCAAATCCAAACACATGACAAGTTATGTTAAACGGATTCTTCTCTGGGGACGTCGAATCCGAGTCGTACTCTTCTCGGATTTTATATTTAAATTTATTATTATTTATTTTGAAATAGTCATGATTAATTTATTATTATTTATATATAGTAATATAATTTCGTTAATATTTAAAAAATTAGCAGTATATCGGTATTATTGGAATATAATATAGTCTATACCTTCGAGTCCGAGTCCCCGAATCCCCGTGGCGGTGTCCGTTTAACATAGCTGACAAGTTGGACTTGCTCCGAACCTGCTCCGATACCATGTTAAATTTCTAGAGTCATGTTAATTTACATATAGGGAGTATGTTCGGATATAACGTATAAGAGAGAGGAGATCACACCGTAAAAAACTTGAATAAGTCATTTACTATGATCTACATTCTCTCTTATAAATCAATCCATACCACTTTCAATTTCCGATGTGGGACAAATTTCATTATTTCAACAGATTTAGTCTGTTTGGAATTTGGATTATTAGTTGTGTTTTTGGATTAAAGATTGTTTTGCATAAAAATTCATTCTTTATTTGTTGGTATTACATATTTTATCAAAATTCCAAGAAATGTGGTCCATGGGTTGTTTATTTTTTCATTACATGTAGTTTGGTCGATAATTGTTGCCTGGTGGGTAAACCTAATCTATTAGGTTTGTGTACGTGTTTCTTTTATGGGAGTGACATGAGCCAACTTATCCTCTTTTTACCAACGATTTTTGCTTTGTGGGTAAACCTTGCATGTTAGGTTTTTGACCATATTTCTTTTCTAGGAGTCCCATGAACGAACCTTTCCTTTTTTTTTACTCTCTTCATTTATTACTTTTTAAAAAAATGGAAATTGGTTGAGGGTAATGCTGATTGATGGAGAAAATTACGATATTGGCTCATAATGTTTAAAATAGTGTAAATGTGATGCCCCTAAAGTTTGTAAATTGCATGAGAAGCCTCTGAAGTTTCAAAACCGTTTAAGAAGGACCCTCGAGTGAATAGTAGTAGTTTTCGTCTTTTTTCATGAATGGTTTTGACAATTTATGCATTATTTTAAAATTTTTCAAAATTTTGAGATATACTCATTACATATTTTCATGGTTAATAAGTCAAATACAAATTATAAAGACGTTTAAAATATTAACGAGTATTATGGCTAAATATAAACTGTTTTGGAAGTTCATGGTCCAATATCATCCATTATATCAACTTCGAGGGTTTTGTATGCAATTTATAAACTTTGGGAGCAGTGTCTTTACATTAAATGTTGATGAGAAGTATATGTTGCTGTATTTTACTATCAGAAGCACTTTGATGAGTTATTTCTTCTGTGCCCAGGCATCAGTATGTGCAGCTGGGGATAGTGCACCATACCAACGATCTTCAGTCTTCGGTGACGATGTTGTTATTGTGGCGTAAGTGGCCAATTTTTTATTTTTTTCTTGTTATTACATTGTGTTATTTTATTTAAATAAAAGTTGCATTAACCTTTTGTGGTTTACCATTTGCAGAGCCTATCGTTCTGCTCTTTGTAAGTCAAAGAAAGGCAGTTTTAAAGACACTTTTCCAGATGATATACTTGCTCCTGTCTTAAGGGTAATGCTTCTATGAAGCTTCTAGAAGATGCTACACTTTGTTAAACTTAAAAGGGATCTAAAGTTTAATATTTCTCATTATGTCTCAATATTTTAGGCTTTGATCGAGAAAACAAATCTTGATCCAAGTGAAGTTGGAGATATTGTTGTGGGAACAGTTTTGGCACCAGGCTCCCAAAGGGCAAGTGAATGCCGTATGGCTGCATTTTATGCCGGTTTTCCTGGTACACTTCTCGGATTCCTGCTATCACATGCATTTTTTTCGAGAAAATTGTACCTTCCGTCCCTAAACTTTTACTTATTTTAAAAAATTGGTCCTCATAATTTGTAATGACATACAGAGTCCGAACTTTAAAATTTTGGCAGATTTGGTGAATTAAATTTGCAACATTTAACAAATCGTTTCCTAAAAGTGGTGAATCGGTCCCGAAATTTGATTTTTGGGACCAAATATACTATACATGCTAAACTTTTGAGCTAGTTTTCAAAATTTAGAAAGTTTGGGGATCAAAATTACCACAATCGTAAAACTTAAGGACTAAAATTACCAAAACTATGAAACTATGAGGACCAAATTTGCGTGACACCCATTTTTTTCGATTACTTGTTTTTCACTTCATATTTATTTATGGTTATTCAGAAACTGTTCCTGTTAGAACTGTGAATAGGCAATGCTCATCTGGTCTACAAGCTGTAGCTGATGTAGCTGCAGCTATTAAAGCGGGATTTTACGATATCGGTATATATGTCAATGCTTTGTTCATTATGTTAAACAATACGATTTTTTCTCTAGCTTTCGACCTGAGCATTTCTGTCCCTCGATCAGGAATTGGCGCAGGAGTGGAATCAATGACTATTAATCCTATGGCTTTTGAAGGATCAGTAAATCCGAGGGTATGTATATATTATTTCGTGTATACTCATTCAAATGTTTAGTTGATTTCTAAACTAACTGATTATCTCCATGCTGTCCAGGCACAGTTAGTGACACAAGCTCAGGACTGTCTTCTTCCGATGGGTATTACATCGGAAAATGTTGCACACAAGTTTTCCGTGACTCGAAAGGAGCAAGATCAAGCTGCCGTAAGCCGAATTTTTCGCATTTTTCTCTCGTGTGAAGCTGACTTTGCAATCTACAATACATTAACCGTAATTCAGGTAGATTCACATAGGAAAGCTGCTGCTGCTACTGCTGCTGGCAAATTCAGGGATGAGATTATTCCAATAAAAACTAAGGTATGATGATATATTTTTTTGTGTTTTATTCATCCAATCGATTAGTTCGTAAATTTTCATAAAAAAAGATCGTTGACCCGAAAACCGGAGATGAGAAAGAAATAACGGTGGCTGTTGATGATGGTATAAGACCTAATACTTCACTAGCTGATTTGAGCAAGCTAAGACCTGCTTTCAAGAAAGATGGCACAACAACTGCTGGTAAGTTAGTTTATATATGTAACTTATTTGTAGTTTAAACCGATAATATCGTGATTCAGGGAATTCAAGCCAAGTTAGTGATGGTGCTGGAGCTGTACTACTAATGAAAAGAAGTGTAGCGATGCAGAAGGGACTTCCGATTCTCGGAGTATTCAGGTTTTCCGAAGCTATAATTCTTCTTAGCACCATACATAATATTCTGGGACATTGCAGTTACTTGTTTGGCTTAATGTTATCTAAGCATCGTTTTTTCGTTATTCATGGCTTGTCTTTGTGATCATATAGGAGCTTTACTGCTGTAGGAGTTGACCCTGCCATCATGGGGGTCGGCCCAGCCGTAGCAATTCCGGCTGCCGTAAAAGCCGCTGGTCTTGATATTGGTGACATTGATCTATTTGAGATCAACGAGGTACAAGATACTCAATTCATAAAATCTCGGTCGAAATATATCTTACTGGTTATGGAAATACAAATCTTCTAATTTATAAGTGGGATGAAATAATAAATAATTGGGTTGTCCCGGCCTTTTCGATGTTACTCACTTCTCTTATCGAATGAGATACACAAATAGTCTCTCAACCCATTGAATCTTGTATTTTCCTATGGTATCGAAGCTCGGGGTGAGTTTCAAGTTGTTCCGTACCAATTTAGACAAAAAAATTCAGATAAAAAAGTACATCAGGCTTAGTCGACAAAAATAGATCGACGTATGATTCAAGCACTACCGAGCATATTGAAACAAGTCTGAACCGTACCAATATCAGTTCGACTTGAGAGGAGTGATGAAATATATCCCAACCTTGGTTGTTGAAATATAAATCTTCTAGTTTATAAGATAAGTGATATCATAAATAATTGGTTTGGTCTAGTTTTTTGAAGGTAAGTCATTCCTCTTATGGATTGGGCGGCCACACGAACACTCTTTGCACATTGAATNATCGGTCCAGCAGACAGTTTAGGGCCATACAGACCCAATCGGTCCAGACAGACTGCTCAAGGCAGCAGACCGATCGGTCCTGACAAACTGCGTAGGCCCCAGCAGACTACATAGGCCATGACAGACTGGATGTGGGCCCATCAGCATGCATTCAATGCTTCAGGCTTAACCACGCTTTCCAGCATACGGAGACAACATTGTGAGAGGCGCTGATATGACATTAATTACACGTGTTTCCCACTCTTTAAATACAGAGCTAAAAGATAAGCTCAGGAGGACGGGGGAGGAGGCCAATTTCAAAGAACCCTAGCCGCTATAATTTCATTTCCGCTGCTCTTATACTCTTTGTATATTTCATTGATTTATTAATGAATTTTTCGTGGAGGTTCACCTCTTGGCAACGTGGTTTTTACCCCTTTCTTAAGGGGTTTTTCCATGCTAAAATCGCATGCGTTCTTTCCATTTTCTTATTTCAAGTTGTCTCCACAAACAACAAATAAAACCGATTTTCAGAATCCGGTGACTGTTGGTACCCCCTAAAAAGGAACCACAACAGTTTGGCGCCGTCCGTGGGGACGATTTGTGGATTTACCCATTGAGGTCTCTATCCCGACGAGGATCACGCAGGCGACAGATCTCGCAATCGGTAACGAATCCTCAACGAATAAGGGCATATGCTTTTATTGGAACTGTCTTCTCTCACACAGGGATATGAGTTAGACTTGGACGGCGGGGGTTTTGGACGGGTCTGGACTAGTGACATCTCTGACTAAGTCGAGAAAGTCTTAGAACTTACCAAGAACTTAATTCCCCGCAAGAACTCGCTGGCCAAATCGAAAGTGTGAGAAATGTTACTTTCCGAGGTATTCGTTCTATCGACATGCTGAGAACAAGGAATATAAAGGGGAAGCTCATCCGAGAGGAAAATGAGGAGTTTACCTTGGGACTTATAAAAGAACTGGGGCTCCCAAAACCGTAGCCTATCTTTGGACTCATAAAAGAACATGACTCTCCGACCAGAAGACATCCATGGATATGAAAGTTCGGGTTTTTCATGGTTGGCTTCCGTTCATAGCGGCCTTGCTATGACGAAACCCAAGGGGCTAGTGTTGACAACCTTTAAATCGGGTAACAAGGATGTGTTCTTGTTGAGAATCATTAAACCCGGTACCAACGAGGAGTCATAAGCAAGAATGAAGGTGGTCAGGTCCAATCGAGAATTCGAAATCTGAAATTATCAAACAGACCAATCGGTCCCGGAAAACAGCATAGGGCGATCAGTCCAGGCAAACAGCATAGGGCGATCGGTCCAGACAAACAGCATAGGGCGATCGGTCCCGGCAGTTTGCTTAGGGGCAGCATACCGATCGGTCCCGGCAGTTTGCTTAGGGGCAGCACACCAATTGGTCCAGACAGTTTGCTTAGGGGCAGCACACCGATCGGTCCGGCAGATTGCTTAGGGCCAAGCATATCCGATCGGTCCGCAGACTGCTTAGGGCAGTAGACCGATCGGTCCAGCAGACAGCTTATTGTCAAACAGACCCGATCGGTCCGCAGACTGCTTAGGGCAGTAGACCGATCGGTCCAGCAGACAGCTTATGGTCAAACAGACCCTATCGGTCCGCAGACTGCTTAGGGCAGTAGACCGATCGGTCCAGCAGACAGCTTAGGGCCATACAGACCCGATCAGTCCAGACAGACTGCTCAAGGCAGCAGACCGATCGGTCCTGACAGACTGCGTAGGCCCCAGCAGACTACATAGACCCTAACAGACTGGATGTGGGCCCATCAGCATGCATTCCATGCTTCAGGCTCAACCACGCTTTCCAGCATGCGGAAACAACATTGTCAGAGGCGCTGATATGACATTAATTACACACGTTTCCCACTCTTTAAATACAGAGCTAAAAGATAAGCTCAAGAGGACCGGGGGNTTTGTATATTTCATTGATTTATTAATGAATTTACCGTGGAGGTTCTCCTCTCGGCAACGTGGTTTTTTCCCCTTTCTTAAGGGGTTTTTCCACGCTAAAATCGCATGCATTCTTTCCATTTTCTATATTTCAAGTTGTTTCCACAAACAACAAATAAAACCGATTTTCAGAATCCGGTAACTGTTGGTACCCCTAAAAAGGAACCACAACAACATCCAAAAGCTATAATGTTTATGGCTTACCAAAAGACATCTAGAAAAAACATAGAAATATCGTTATGTATTATTCAATCTACATTTATAATATAGTAAATACTGGTGATTAAATCAAAGAAAAAATTATCATGACTTTTTCAAAACGTTTGCTAGAATTATGTAATAATAATAACAATAATATAGCTTTATATATATATATATATAAATAATTATATTTTAGTTATTAAAATTAATTATTTGTTCCGAACTCAAATTTTGTCCCTATAATTTCATAATTTTGACAAATTTAATTCATAAAATTCGATTATTTTGGTAATGATAATCATCAAAATATGAAGATGACAAAATGAATCCTCATATTTTGTACGTTTTAAAACAAGTCATTGTGTAATTGGTTCCCAAAATTTTACATTTTGACGATTGAGATTCTCCATCAAAATCAAAATTTGAGGATCAATTTTATTATTGTGGATATCTGATTTGTTAAATATTGTAAATTTTGAAGATAATATTTACCAAAACCTTAAAAGTTGAGGTTTAAATAGAATATTATAAATTATAAAAATAAAATTTTGAGAAAACTATAAAAAGTTGAGGAGTCGGCTATTTTCTTAATATTGATTTATAAGAAAATTAATTTGGAATATGATATTGTGATAAAATGAGGGAGAATTTGCAAAATAGCTTCCCGCCAAATCTTTTGCAAAATAGCATGTTGATACATAAGAGATGTTGAAATTAATGTATAAATGATTTTATACATAAAGATCTTGTTATTAAATGTTGAATTTTATCTTGTGTTTATGATTTTACTACTTAGTTTCTAAAGCATGCAAAACAAAGAACACAAGATTTGTTCACCCAGAAAGCGAGAAAACTGGGGGCCCCAAGCCAGGAAAACAAAATCAAACGTAGGAAATATTACACCAATAAATTAAACCAAACCAAACCAAAAGAATATCTTGAATCGATGACTTTAACAACCTTGAATTTGTAACACCCGATTCTTCTCAATTTTTGCAATAGCTGTCACTTAAAATCTATGAAATCCTCCTGTCATCTAAGGCAAAACTCTCTTTTTATTATTGATAAACTCTAATCAACCACATATCTCAAAGATCCAATGCATCGGTCCATTAGTTTAAACATAACAACCCATATAATATCAATGTATATATATTAAGATTATATTCAACAATCTCCTGAATATTAAGTATATATATCAAATAATCTTTATCTGAACATAAAACATATATAGATTAAGATTTCATTCAAGAAGAAATGGCGTACGACTGAGATTGTCTTATGCACTTAATTATAAGAAGTGATAAGCAATTAAATTTAAGCACGATTGACATGATCGGAAATTCAGATCAAACGGTAAGGCCTTCCTTAATTACCTCAATCTTTAGCTGCCCTACCTCATACTCCGGCAAGATCGCCGTCACGGAACGCCCCCCGTCGACGCTGCTACCTTGAAGCACAAAGATTACTCCGTTTTCTCCGACGCCGTCCACTCGATAACTAACTCTTTTTGGTTTTATTCCATTGTACACGAATCCATACAGGTCAGTTTCTCCAAGGTTCACAAAGCTTAATTCCGCACCATACACAACGAAATCAGCCAGTCCTTCGCTCCTCTCCATCGCGCTCTCTATCTTCTCGCGCTCATCAACAGCCTCGTGCAACAACAAAGCTGCTAATTCGCTATCATCCGCCTCGGCTACCGGTACTTGCGCCGTTACTACTTTCACGATCTGCGTATTTTTCAGGAACATTTCATCATCTCCACCGCGACCGCGACCGCGATCGCTCTTCCTGAATACCGTCACAACCTTGGGCTCCATCTCTGGATCACGGATCTTGGCTAAGCATTTCCATATAACCGCAGAAATCGCCTCAAACTCTCCTTTCACCCGTAGTCTTGACTGAAGAATATTCAGTTTCGCGGCGCTGATATCGAAGGAGAACAACTCCATCTTGCAATTTGGGGAATAGATCCAATTATCCCCAACTGGGTCGACCCGGATTACAGATACCGGGTCATAGAGATCCACATTGGGAGTAGGCCTAGCTAGTTTCGTAGAATAATCAGATAGATCGATTGGAGGCCCAATATCAAGCCCAGCCACAGTTCTTCCCCACGTGTTCATAAAATCTACGGCTGCAAATGCATCCCCAAGGACGTGGGCCCAGCTCAGACCCAATGCAACTCCTCCACCGTCGAATTTGGTCAGCTGCATTAAACCAAGTTTGTTTTTAATTAACAAAAACACATTAAAATAAAAAAAAATACAAAATAAACTATTTTTTAATAAATATAAANTTGAAAACCGATAAACACAGATCGCCGAGAAATTCAAGACACTTACCGGAACAGAGCCCATAAAGTGACTGCTGGAAAAATTTGAGTACGATTCCTCCATCTGCAACGGTCGATCAAGCAAGAGATTACAGTAATCAATAGATCACCATATCGGCAAATTCCACCTGGAGTACAAATGCGGGGTTATCAGGGGAATGCTTACACGCGAATGTAGCAGAGACATTGGTATATGAAAGTAAATAAAAACAAATTCTGAGGCCATTTAGCAAATAAAAAATAAATAAGGGTACACGGAATAATTATCATAAAGTTGCACAGACGTAATCCTTATTTCAAATTCAATCGAAACCCTAATCGCTTGATTGGGAACGAATTGGATTCATGAATCCCTTACGTTGGCGAAGCGCATCTTACAGAACATAAACAATAAGGAATTGATCGGGATGAGATCGTCGGCAAGATGTTCCTCGTTACCACTGTAGGAAGGATGAAGATTGATTAAACTAGATGAAGCAAGAATCCACTCTTAATACACTTCCAGTAAATCAAACGCTTATGCACCACAGCTGCTTTGATTAATGTTTCTTTTGTTCAGGGAAAGCAAGAATTCTCTCGAGTTTTACGTGGAAATCTAAGATCGCGATCCACTAAAAATGAGTTGTAGATTACAGTTACACAACACAAGCTGTCGACCGACATGTTGTTGTCGGTCGGCAACTTTTGTAATGCCGATCAAGAAGCACAGATCAGCGGTGGGTAACTATTATTAACTACTTTTAACACAAGCTGTTTGGCTCAATCAAGAAGCACACATCACATAACCTTATCTGATCACTTCCAGGCGACTATATTCCGCAATAGTCGGTCGGAACTCTCCCCTCTTCACCGGAATGTGAATCCTGATCGCTTTATTTTCTTGAGATTTCTGTCGTCTGCGTTGTCTTGCCTTTGCCTTCAATGTTTTCCTCCTTTCACTCGTTTTGCTGCTTCTATAAATTTTCCTTATTGGGCTGGTACTTATTCGGCCCAATAGTTATTTCCCTGACTATCTATCTTCCAAAATGGGCTTCAACCTATGACCGACCACTTAGTATTCGGTACTATAAATAATTAATATAAAATAATAAATCATATAAAAATATATTTAGAACACATTTAATTATGTATTTGTTGGATTCCAATCAGTTCAGCAGATACCTAATTCCAATAATGAGCAATTTGACACCAAAGGTGTTGAGGATTTTAATAAGGAACACACGTGTCACTCATATGGTTAACCAGCCCCAATCCCAACCACTAAGTAATTATGCTAATAATTTTAAAAAATAGGGCTAATAATTGGAGCTAATTAGTCAAACTAATCCAAAATAATATAAACATTTCACAAAATATTAGTAAATTTCATTTTTGTTAACGATAATTCAATTAAATTATTGTAATTAAAACCTAAAATTTAGGTTAAGGATGTACCTTATATGATATACACAGATAATCCATCCACTAAAAATTAAAATTAATATTCTTTATTATTAATAATGATACATAAATACAATATTTGAATACCGACTTATTGTCATTGTATCGATCTTGGCCGATATATCGGTATATCGTCGATATACCGACAATATATCGGAATTTCGGTCATCTCGGTGAACACTGGTAGAAACGAAATTTCGGTTATCTCGGACTAAATTTCGTCCGAGATTAACACTGCATAAATATAATTCAATGGGTAAAACACATACTCAATTTCCTAATATTAAAACATAATAGTGGAGTAGTAAATGGTAATTTTCAAAATATCGTGCTCATAGGAAAATGTGATTAATTAAATAATGAAATAGTGTATACGTGGCATGTCTATAATCCGCCACCGTATCACTAGGATAGGACAGGTGTTTTCCCCCACCCCACCTTATTTTCTGTTTCCTTTTTCTTTAATATGGTTATAATCTAAAATTATAAATGATCCACGTTAAATTCTTCAAATTTAATAGATTTATAATATATATTTTATAGTAAAAGTGTATATATAAATATACGGTTAATATCAAATTTGTTCCATTTAAAAAAATTATCCACAATATCTATACAATTTGTATGATATAGTAGTTAAAATTAAACATACTTAATACTCTTAAAATTAAATTAATATTTAGTTCTTTAATGTTTGAGATTTGACGTTTTAAACCATTCATTTTACAGCATTCTATCGACCAAACCAAAAGTGATTATTACAAATAAAGTGAATAAAAATAAGAAAACACAAAAAAAATAGTTAATTTTAATTCTACGTTTTAATCATTTGAATTACACATGCTTTGAAAAATAATCTAATCAACGCAAATCATAGCATAAAGATCAAACTCACGTCGTAATTTAATATTAAAATATTGTATTTATAATTTTTTTATTAAATAACATAAATAGTGATTATACACATACAGTATTTCGATATTTTAAACTAAAATATCATTTTCATTCATGAGCATCAAATAATTAATTGAATTAAATATCAACGAAAGACAAACTACATTGTGAAAAACGAGAAATTTAATAATGTAGTGGATTTAGTATAATGTTGAAAATCAGGGATATGTTTGCAATTAATCTTAATTTGATTCAGTGGGATCTCAAATCCACGACAACGACACTCACGTTATCGGCGCTGAGACGAGCCAAGGCAAGTTTCGTCAGAAGAATCGATGCGTCGGAGCAGCTTTTTTCCGAACTCGAGCTTCGAGAATTAAGGCACATCCTCGCCACACCACATGCGGTCTCCTTTGAAACAACGTCCCATAGACCGTCGCTTGCCAGTATCAAGAATTCGTCGTCCGTTGTGCGATCTTCGATCATCACTTCCGGCTCTGAAATCACGTACGGCTTTAGGTAGTTGTCACCTGAAAATTACAGGGTTTGTGTCATTGTTTCGTTTTATGGGATGGGGAAGAAGATGGAGAATGTAGCTTACCGATGGCTCGAGACATGGCGAGCACTCCCAGAACACGTGCGCCGTCCCAGAAAATTACGCGGCCGCCGGCGTCTTCTATGCGGTTTAGTTCGTCGGGGCGGTCCGGCTGAGAAAACTTCAATTTTATGTACTGGTGCTTATATTTGTGGGGAAACGGAAATGGAAACATACCTTGTGATCTACGGAAAGCGGAATTGCGACACCGTTTCGGCAGAGGACAGCGCGAGAATCGCCGCAATTGGAGACTATTATTTTATCTGGGGTAACGACGGCAACGACCGCTGTGGATCCAACGGCGTCGCACTGTGGGGTTTTTAATTCGCAGCGGCAACATGAAGTTGCAGAGCTGCTAGTGCACCACTCGCTGACTTCCTTGTCCATTTTTGAGAAACTTGTCTGCATAGTTTCTTCCCACGACGATAACTTCCCGCTGTCATGCTCCTCCTTTATTATCTCGTGCATCCTGTCACGGCATCTTGTGGCAACCTGAAATCGGAAAGAAACTTCAAATCCCTGCCGGTAATAATATCCAAGAAAAATGGAACTCACATGAGAGCACCCATGGCCGTCGTAGACGGCGAAGAAATGCATCCCGGTTGCGCAATTTTCGCTCTTACCGCATAGAGAAGGATGAATAGCAATAGCGTCTTCCATATCTCGACGCCGACCACAGACAGAGGTCATTCCAAATTTAGAAAACTCAGGCGATAAATCAGACTTAATTCCTGATCCAGAAGCGGGAGATACATCGAACGCCGGTTCCTCTTCTTCGTTTCCCCTTGCCGGCGTCCCTGGGGTTAGGGATTCAACCAAACACTCCCTCGGATGAAGAACTTCAATATGATGCTTCATCCTCTTACCGCCACCCTCTATTATTGGGGCCACGGCGGAATCGTTTGGCAAAAAGTTAAAGTTATGCATCTCAACCCGTTTCCTCAGTGAAGATTTAGACGCAGGTTCCACCGCCGTTGCCGCCTCGGTCTCCCCCATATTTACTCCGCAGCAGAGCCCAGCCATGATCGTTTCCAAATCCGATTTCAAAAAAAAGTACAGAAACCCGCTGCAGATCCCAAAAAGCTGAAGAAGATGAGAAATCCTCTAAACCCTGATAGCAAAAATAAGAAGACAATCGGAAAATCTTAAAGAAAGAGTAGAGAAGAAAGCCGAGCCTGAAGGAAGAAGGTAGTAGTCACCATTATAGGGAGGCTTTGATTAACCGGGCAGCTGCCCCTGACCGTAGCGGGCAGGAAAGGGAGATGTATCCGACAGTTGGTAAAAACGCTAAATTGCAAGAAGCGCAAATCGTGGCCGTCCAATTATGACACCCGTCGGTTTACGTAGAGTACGTGGACAAATGAGATGTTAACACGAAGTGGTGGGCCATATATTGTTACTTTACTGACACGCATATGGTGCGTTAATATTCCCGCTTCCCTTTATTTTGCACGTGGCAGAATCTCCGTTTCGCATCGACGGCCTATATTCCCCCACACACCTTCGACGTGGCGTGTGATGGGTGAATTAATTACCCGCGGGGCGCGTGGGCGGGCCTATTAAAAGGTATTGAAACGAGATTGAGACACGTGGCATGACAGTGTTTGTTTCGATTGACCTTCTCAGAACCAGAAGACACACAGTCGCACACACATATTGTTTATTTTAAATACAACCATCACTATATATAAATGATATTTACATTTAGTATAAACTTGATTTATCCTCATATTATAAAATTTATATTTACTACTTCAACATTTTTAACTTTTTTAATATACTTCTTTTATTTCCAAGTAATAAATTAATTATTTTAAATAAAAATTATTATTTTTGAGGTTCCCAAACCTCNATTTTATGCCTGATTGATATACCTATCATGCATTTTGGTAGAGTCATGAGAACTGATGATTCTCTTGGGGTCGATAACGAACCGAAAAACCAGAAATCCGATAAAACAACTTAAACTTCCCATTATCAGAAAGGCGAGTCTCCATCCAGGCACACCCCAGAAATTATAACCAGCCATTACAGTGGCAATAGCTCCACCTCCGATGCCACCAATGGTACCGATAAGACTCAAGAATCCGAATCCTGTTCCTCGAACACCGTCTCTATAACTGTCAGCTACAAAAGATTGAAGTGCAGGTATAACAATTGCAAGTCCAAAGCCATTTACTCCTCTCCAAAGTGCAACTTGAATAAAATGCTTGCTTGCTCCAACAGCTGCTGTTGATAAAGCCCAACAAAGAATCCCGATTGAAAGTACCGAAGGACGATCATAGTTTATAGCTAGAACTCCAGCAATTGGTGATGCTAGACCTTGAACAAAGTTCCTTATAAAAGTGAGGTATCCAAGATCTGATGGTCCAGCAGCAAAAGCTTCACTGACTTCTTTGTAGACTGCGGGGAGGAGATTTTCATCCGCACGCTCCATTATCGAAGCCATGTTAATGATGATCAAAGAAAGCGAGATTCCGAATAATGTCCTGGTTCTGTTGACATAGAGAAAACATAGCATACAAGTACAGCAGATTGTGTACAAAGAAACTAAAAGTGATTGAAGAAAATCACAAGACTAAAAATTCACTGGACCACATACGAATTCAAAATTCCATCTTGAATTAAGATCAAGTCTTTATCCTTTGAACAATAAATTACCCCTCAGTTTCACTAAAAATCCCGCATAACTTAAGAATTGAAGTACCACGAGGAACACAAATTCATAAATGAAGAATCCAGAGCAATCAAAGAGAAGAAAGGCCAACAGGAATTAAAAAGAATGAACTAAACTCACTTCATGGTCTTAAGATTCCGTAAAATCAAATTCTTGGAACGAAAAAGAGCAGGCGCACGAAGTTTCGCTAACCCAAAGCTCCCTGCCATAAACCACTTAATAAAACCACAACAGATTCATGGAGAGCTCGAGTTGAGCCAATCCAGCGAAGTCCCATCAAGCAAACTCGCGAACTCCATCTGGGGATTGACCACACCCAAGAAAAAAAGATCAACACCAGAACTAAAAAAAGACAAATAAGCATGCCATAGGAAAGTCATTGGTGTCCAGAAAGTCAAGATTGTCGAAACAAACCCATGAATGTTGCGTGTTCCGAGCAGAAATTCCCCAATCAAATCGTTGGTTCCATTTCCACAGGAGCCTGCATTATTTGGGTTCCTCAACGTCTTGCAAATAAGCAACGATAAAAGTTTCTTCCTTTCGATAAGATCTCCGGTCCGCAGCCAATCGACATCCAACGCTGCCCAATCTCATTACACTCCTATTTCGTAGGATGGTGCAGTCTCTTACCGGACAATTAATTAAATTATCAGAAAATAAAACTAGGGGACGACTTCGTTATATTTTAATAATAAAGAATTTGAAGGGTTTTTTGGTAATGTAATGTGATTATATTATTTTTGTGGAGTATTAAAAATCCAAACGATAAAATCCCATTTATTCGAACAATGTAAATGAAAAATAAAAATAAAAATAAAATTTTGATATGTTCTTGATATACATATATATATTTCCATATCTTCGTCATATTTTCGATATACGTGTCTAATGAAATATATTATCATAAATTCTTTTTTATATTTTGTAAGTCGGATAGGTATAGAATCTTTGACATTCAATACTCATGAATCCCGACAATCTAAGAATTCGATATACAATTAATAATAAGAATTTGTTCGATGGAATGAACCGTGATTTCCATCGAACAAATTCTTAACGAACCGAACATCGAACAAAATTTAAAACATCAATCTGAACTGGAGGTGAACCTGAAATCAAAATCAATCGAATCGAACCTCGCACAGAATTTTTAGTTTTCGAATCAAACTCGAACCTCAAACAAAACATTGTATATTTTGATGGGAACGCACTCTTTAAGAAATATTTAAGTTCAGCTGAAATTTGATTTCTGTTTGTAGTCCCAATTAAGCTGGGTGATAGTTGGGCTTACTTGACTAGCCCAATAATGTCCAACCAATTTTAATGTAGTCATTCAAAAATCAATATTTTCATATCGAACGATACGTCAAATACCGATTTGATAGATATTTATTTTATACTGTTCGGTATCGTGTATTATGTATGATTTCCATTTTTTCGGGTAGGACACTAAATATTATTTTTAAAAAAAAAATAAAATTTAGTATCGATCGATATACTATCGTACTAGTATGGAATTCCGAATCGATATGAAAATATTGTGAAAAACATCTTTTTCTTTCTTCCCACTTTGTCATTCTTTACTAAATTGTCTTGTTTTGAGGGCAATTTGTAGAAACGGGTCAACTTGTGGGTTGACCCATCATGAATTTACGGATTTGATCACAAAATTTGTGATTCTTACGGGTCAATCAATTTGATATCTTCATGAGATATCTATTATTTTAGTACAAATATATCCCTATAAATTTTTTCATAAGTTGAGACTCGAGAAATAATGCATATCTAGACATTTAGATGACGAGTTTGACTTGTGATTTTTTGGAGTATTTGTGTCGAATTACTTATTTGGTTGACACATCAACTTGATTTGAAGGATTAATAAGTTTACTATTTGAGTTTTTTTATAGAAATGAACCACGTGACCTATAACTGTGTTGGACAACTAAATAATATTAAACTATGAAAGAAATGAGATTTTGTGACCTAAAAATTCAGTATTTAGCCACGTTTTTTCTGGATCAAAATCCGACGACTATGATCATAGGAAGATGATATTTTTTTTTCTATATATTGTTATCTTATTGTAAATCTACAAATTTGATGTGTATATTGGATTATAAGACTACATTAAAAGTAGTTTTTTATTATTTCTTTTACATAAAAGTTTACATTTACAAAATCTTGTTTTTTTTTCTTTTTGTTTTTTTAAGAACTTTCATAGGATCCTTATTAAAATTTTCATGATAAAAAAATGAAGTCTTATTTTATTGTTGTCGATATTTACAGGGAAGAATATAATTGATATGTGATACATTTTATTTTATATTATTAATGTTAAAATTGAAACATATATTTGCAACATATTAACTCAATCACGGTTCATTCCATGTTTTAATCCGTTAGGATCAATCTATTGAGGAATAATTTTCTTATAATCCATTGGGCTTGACGAATCTAATCATGTTTTCTTTGCAAAATAGTAGCAAATATATTCCCATTTTATTGTATATACATCTAGTTTTATTTTATGAGATCTATTATTATTTGATTAATAAAGTAAAATAATAAATACAAAATCATCAATTTATTAATTGTTTATTACATAAAAACTGTAAGCAGCAATGTACGTTCGAAAACTTTATTATATTATCAACATCAGTTTTCTCTATGTACATCATCATTTTTTATTTTTATAAATAGTTTTCCTCCTATCCCTACAACAATAATCGAATACTTATTATTTTTATTTTTTATATATCATCGTAATTATGTAAATACTAATTATTTGTAATGATATTTTTATTATATAAATCACATTATACGTTAAATTGATAGTTGTGATTTTTCGAGTGTGAAACATTTTAGAATTTTAATTTTGTTATTGTATTTTCTAAACAAAAAAATGTAATAGATCGTTATAAAATTTATCAAAATATTATATATAAAATTAATATATAAATTATTGTAAATGTATATATTTTATAATAATAAAATAATTATTATTTTATTTATTTATTTTTAAAAATATTGAGGAAAGATGATGGGAGATTAGGGTTCTCTCTCCTCAAATTTCTTTGGAAAAAAGAATGTGAAACGCTGGTTGGACGACCAGTCAAATTGAACGTCCAAGGCAGAAGATAATCTAATAAGATAAGGCCAGTTTTGCAAAGTAATCCTCTCCAAAAAATTCGTTTGCAAAATAATTTGTTTTGGTAAAAGTTTTGCAAAATAACATGTTTTCGTAAATTATTTGTTAAATAGCCTACGTTTATATATTTTAATAAAATAAAATTAAATAATATATATATTATTTATATATATTAATTAATAATATATAATGAATTAAATTATAATATATTACACAATATTTTCTGGATCAGTATGAGATATTAATTTTTTTTTAAAAAAATCCGGGTCGATCTATAAAAACCTGGGCTCCGAACCGTAAACCCGGTACCGGTCCATATACCGGTGACGCCTCGCTTTCATTGTACCATGCGGTATGAAATATTGATTAAATATTATTCAGGGCGACATGTAAACTACCATTTATAGACCGATATATCGGTCATACTCCCCGAATCGGAACATATACTTTCATATCGATCGATATGTGAAATTATGATATAAAAATATAGAACGTTATTCGACACTATAACTCAATAACGCCATATATTTAACATATCGATCAATATAAAAATATATGTTCTGATTCATATAGTATGAACGATATATCAATTAGTACCCGATATTTTACCTGTCGTTCGATATAATATTTTATTAATATTATCATATTGTAATTTAATTTATTACATATTTTAATTAATTTATATAAGTAATATATAAATTATTTGATTTAATTTTATTAAAATATATAGACGTAGACTATTTAGCAAATACTATACGAAAACATGCTATTTAACAAAATCTTTACCAAAACATGTTATTTTGCAAACCAATTTTTGGTAGTAGGCTATTTAGCCAATTTGCTCGATAAGGGGCCTTTATGTTTAGGAAGAATAAGATTTTAGATATTTATGGTATAAAGCCGAGCACTACAAGTCAAAGCTTGATATGATCCTTGTACAGTACCACTATGTCTTCTAGCTTTGTCTGTCCTGTCGCTCTCTTTAAAGATGATAAATATCTAACAAAGGGAAAGACATGAAGAATCTCATCGCGTCCATTTCGTATCAATTCAGACAAAAATATCTTCCATTTCGTATCAATTCAAACAAGAGCCACCCCATTTGTGAAGCTTATTTAAAGGGAAAAAAATCTAATTAACAGTGTCAGGATTCTTATTTTTATTTATTAATTATACTTAATCATATCTTGTTCTAATAACACTGACAACAATCAATTTTGTGAAAATACACTCACACATCCACTTTAAAAACAATAATTACTTTATTATTAAATATAAAATCAATATATATATATATTAACTTATGTAATAATAATTTATATGAATTAATGTTTTAAATTGTATATAATATTTAAAAAATTGGAAATCATATTTACTGTATTTATAATGTTATATTTTAATAACAAAACAAATTAAATTATTTTTGTTTGAAAATCAAGTAATATTGATGTTTATAAAAACAATCTTAATTAAATAAAATTTAATTTATAATATAGTTTGTTTTATAATATCAACTATTATATTTTGTTAAAACTTTATTTATATATATAGTATGTTTTTTGTACTAATAAAATAAGATTCAAACTTAGTTTTTTTTAAATTTTTAAACTAGATTTTAAATTATATACAAATTGTGTATGATTGTAGTCTATGTTTTCAAACCAGCTAAACCACTAGTTGGAATCAATTTTTAGTGAATCCGACCTTTCTTAGTTCAATTTAAATATAAAAATATTTTATTAAATGGAAGATCATATCATTCATATATTCGATCTAAAAAAGGATTTAAAATGTGAATGTTATTAAATAACAGTTGACTAATAGTAAAAGACATCATTTAATTTGGCGGGCATTTGAAAAGTTGCTATCAGTACTCAAATGGACACGCCCCCAGTGTCCTACATCACCAATATGCAATAAATATCTCTAAAAGTTTAATTATTCACAGTTTAATTCACTTATTAAAATATTATTAATTAAATATTTTGAAGTATATAGTTCGATATTGCTCTCTATACTTAATTATAATAAAATAAATAATGATTTCATGTTTATTAATATGTATATTTTATTCAAAATATTACTAATTACATATTTAAACTGTAAAGTAATAATATTAATTTTATTCTAAAAAATAATGCATTGGTAATAAATCAAAATAAAAAATCTGAAATATTAAAAGACTAAATATGAATATATACTAATAAATTAACTATTATTTATATTTCATAAAATTTGTAAAATAATGGTAATTTCGGATCAGTTTAATAATGATATATTTAATTTATAATTATTTTAAAATAATATAAATTTATCCTTAAAAAAGGATTGATTATTCCGCAGAGATGATCTACGCCGTTGATCATCTTCCTCCCATATCTACACCGCCGCCGAGTCCACGGTTAATGGATGTCATCATATTAGGAAGACCCCCGGCTGCTCCGCCGTTTACCGAAATGCCAAGTCCTAGAAGGTCAAGTGTGGTCTGTTTAGGACCAAAAACCGATGGACTCCTCCTCAACATAAGTTCATTCAAACCCGAACCATCATCGTTCCCGAGTGCTAGCGCTAATGAGGTTGTGTTTGGCTCAAGCCGTGGTCCGGTCCAGTCATAATCCGATGCGGAAGAGCAGAATAAACCGAGGCCTCTTAGAAGAGAGCCTTTTGATGAAGATGGTCCCATTTGGGCTGCCTTTTGGAGTAATGCTGTTGCTGACATTGCTGGCTTGAGTGAAGGAGAGTATTGTTCTAGAGAAGATGGAAAGATCATTGAGGGTTGATTGGTTTCGGATTGCGATTCGATTGCTCGTAGTAAGTCGAATCTTGTTGTTGTTGGCTCCGATGCTGATGATGATACAAAGAGGCTGGCAAATACGCTGTTGCTTGAGCTACTGCTTGTGCTGCATCTTCCTGGATATGAATTCTCCTCTAGAGTCTCTTCTGTCACTGGATCAGCTCCGGCGACTGTGCAATCTATTGATCAAAGAAATCCCATAAATAGCAAAACTCCAAAAGAAACAAAAAGGATTTGAACCCAAAGTACCTTGGTTTTGAGCAGGGAAAACAGATGGAATCAAGGAATTTGATGAAAGAGGTTCTACCGGAGAAGGGGTTTCTGACGGAGGAGCAGAGGTGGTCATCGCCGGAGATGGTGGCGTAGGAGAAGTAACCGGTAAGGGATAATTGTCATCTTTAAGAGTAGCAAGTGATTGAGCTTTTCCATTTTCCGCTGTAAGTGCATCACAGAAGGCTCTGTGTGTAATAAAACTATCCCTCCTGCGTATGAAAGCAAAATGAGATTGAGGATGAAAGAAAATGAGAAGAAATGGAAAGAAACCTTGAAAATAGAGTGCCACAATCACATTTGTACTCTCTGGTGCCACAGATCTTGTAGTGAGCTTTCCAATCAGATTGAACTGCATATTTTTTAGAACATTTGTCACATTTCCATTTCTTTTCACCATGTTTTCTGCAGAAATGCTTCTTGATCCCAGTCAAATCGCCTAAAGCTCGAGAAGGATGATGATGAACGCAGCCAAGTTCTGGACAAACAAATACCCTTTTCTTCACTTCTTTACCTGACCTCTGTCTTAACTTCCATGGCAAATTATGTCCTCTACGATGAAGCTGTAGATTTTGATCTCTTTGAAAGCCTTTATTACAGATTTCACACACGAATCTGTTTGTAGCCATTAAAGTCTTTGGAGACAGAGCAACTACCTCAGCATCAGGATCTGATTAAGAAAAGAAAACAAGGTCACTTCACTATCAACAACTCAAATTAAAACCGATTACTCTTGTTTTCTTCTCACCTGGGGTTCCGGGTAAGTTCCGTTTCTTCTTCGTTGCTGGTTTCGCCGGAGAAGAATCAACAGAAACCATTGAATCTTTCATGGGTAATGACAAAAAACTCAGGCTAAACTCTCGTTTCTTAACTCCCGTACCTCAGCAAAGCAACAACTAAACTTCACCAGCTAAATTACAAATTCAATTGAAAAAGGGTTCCTAAACACAAGGAGAAATACAACGTTTTCTTCAGGTTTGACTAGGATTTCTGATTTTTCTCACCAGTCGACGACAACAGATTGATTTTTCAACTCCTCAGAGAAACTACAAACTCTATTGTATCGTGTCTCAGCCGATAACCACCATCAACAATCGCCGGAGAAGCAGCAGTCGTTCTTCACCGTCCCTCGGCGGACAAGAATCATTGGGGGCGAGAGAGAGAAGAAAGAGCATCTGGCAATTAGAATTATGGCGTGGTGGTCTGTACAACATAAGATAAAATACTCCACTTTTGCCTTTTAGTTTTCACCCTCACCCTTTTCCAGTTTATACCAAAAATATAAAATCAGTATTTATGCATTTTTATAAATAAATATATAATTTATTTGCTATTACATTACGATGCATTTATAATTTTATACCACCTATTCTCTTTCATCTTATCCTCTCATTATTAGACATAATTTATTATTATTATTATTATTCACATATTTTTGTTTTTATGTTCCCAAAAAATGATAGATATATTCTATATCAATAAAAATTGATATAGAATATCAACTTTTATTAGGTTATATCACAAATTTTATTCAATAAAATTACGGTGGAGAATATATAGAATTGATATCAGGTTAATGTTTATTATTCTAAAATTATGAAAAAATATAGGGAAATATAAACAATTAGATTTGTGATATAACTTAGATTAATTTTATAAGAATGAGGATATTATATATTATTAATTTGTTTAAGTATTTTAAGCGTCTATTCCTATATTTTTGGCTAGAGTATATAACTAAAACAAAAAGCACTAGAAATTTGAAGCTTGTGAAATGTGGGATGACCTTTAAACTTTCAAGCATGTGGTTTTGTCAACAAAAAAGTGGAATTTTTGCATACACTATCATCCATTATGGCACACCAAAACTTTAAGAAAGAATATCATACAAAGAAGATGATTCAGACAATAATGTACTAATAAGGCTTTGTGGCTTGCTCAGCTCAAGCACTTGGTCATGGCCACGGGGTTCTGCCTTTCTGGGGACAAAATAAACGCAAGTCTACAATGGCGCTGCCATATCGATATGCAATGTTTTCTAGTAGAAGTATTTGTAAATTTTGAGCAACTTACATGTCTGAACTGTCAATGCCCTTTTAGTTGCTGCTTCTGCCTGCAAAGAATGATACATTTTTAAGTTTAGTATGTCTCAGTTGTAGATCTGGATTACCCGAATATCATCCACCGTTTTGTGATGGCCATACGAGTAGCTACCTGAACGACACCACAGCTTTCAATAACTCCAAATGTAATCCATCTCGGAGTAGTATGGAATTCCTCCAATATATACTTTTGTTGATGATTCTTTCTGTTTTCTGAAGAAACAAGACAATGAATATTATATCATGTAAAAAAATCAACAGAACCAGAATTGAAATTGTCAATTAACTTATATATCATCTAAAGCAGACAAACATAAAACAAGGTGTTTTACAGTTACCGTTTCCTTCTTGATTTGGTTGTTTACACCTTTGTTCTTCTGCTCAGCCTTATTTTTAGCATTCTTCTTAAATATTTCCTGTTTCTGAGCATTTCCAAATTCTGAAGCATTAGTTGCATCTCCTCTTTTTCTTCTTATCATTCACAAGCTCTGGCTTCAGCTAAGAAGCATTTTTGTTCAGTGAGCACTTAATCATCGAGTTTTGTTTCCTGTCTGCGTATTTCTCTCTTGAAAACTTGGGTTTCACCCTCGAGAGCCTGTCTATTTCTTAAAGATTCCACAGTTTTGGAATCCTCAAAATCTAGGCATTCCTGTATAAGCATTTGAGATTTTGAAGTTCCCATCTTTTGCTTCACCTTCTTATTTGACAAGACCATCAAACCAATTAAACAAATATATAAGAATACACCTTAAAATCTAACAAGCCCCTAGAAACCTAGAATTCAAGACCTTCAGAGTTCAAATCATAGAGGAAAGACAAAAAAATTCAAGGTGAAGTCTCTTCCATGGACTTCTTCATTTGAGAAATAATCAAAAAGTTCAGTTATTCTCTAAGAATCCACAAGTACAAATCAATTCAAAAATCAGGTGAAATTATGTTTCTTTTTCTTCAATTTACATTCACACCAAGCCCTACAGTTTCTCATAAAAAGGAGAAAATAGATGAGTAAAAGAAACTCCTTTACCTTCAAATCACCAAGATATCAAGAAGCTGTCTGGAGATTAAAAGAACCTCTCTCGCACTCTATATCAACCTTCAACGTCGGTACCGCCGGAAAAATGATGACTACCGCAGGCAATGGCAGTGTGCTACCTTTTCCGACGAAATGAGAATCTTAGCTATTTATAGTTGGGCGTATAATGAACTGGGCCTAGGTGAAGTGGGCCTGAGTTATCAGACTAGGCCTCAATTAAAAATGTTCACATAAAAAGTAGGTAAATGGAAAATCAATGCTGAAAGGGATCTACTGATTATAGAGGCCGGGTACAATAAGATCGTCGTTGTCTTCTCTTCATGTGTTTCTTCGAGAAACCCTAACGTAATCACCGCCGCCGTGTTATATTTGCTGTTTCATCGCCGAAACCGTGAGTGAAAATGGGGGATTATGGAGACGCTATGCTGCGCAACCCTAACGCGGCTGTTCAGGCTCGTACCAAGGCTCAAAACCGATCGAATGTTATGCAGCTAAAACTGGTAACTATGCGTCGGTGTAATGCTTTCTTCTTCCTCTAGTCGAGATGTCTAGGGTTTCAATTGGATTTTTTATTTTCAATTAATGATTGTTATTTATTTTCTTGTTGAAGCTATATTTCCGTACGCTTTTTGTTTTGCAACTTTTTTCTATTTTTCCACGTTCTTTGTATTTGTTTTACCTTTTAACGGATGAATTTGACAGATAAGGGTGAAAATCCTTGCAACTTATATTTGCAACTTGTTAATTAATGTATTTGTTTTCCATGCTCCCTGAATTTTCCTTTCTGTTTATATATATATATTTGTGAAAATCCCAGATCGGCCAAAGTCACCCCACTGGTTTAACAGCAAACCTGTTGAAATTATTTGAGCCTCGTCCTCCATTGGAATACAAACCACCCCTGGAGAAGAAGAAAAGCCTTCCGTATGCTGGTATTTGGATGATATTGTTTAAATTTTTAAATGGATATTTTCCATTCTCATTATTTTTCGTAATTGCTTCAGGCGTGGGGCAGTTCGTCAAACATTTTGCTGAACCTGGTGATCCTGACTATGCACCCCCAGTGCAGAAGGGAGAGACTCCTGTTAGTAATCGTGCTTGTGATTATATTTTTCGAGGCAGTAGTTTATTCGGCACCTTCTATCCGCCTTCAAATTTAATATGAATATTTTTTGGGAATTGAAGCCACTTATGGTTTACAATGGCAATATTTCATATGTTTTCAATTTTGAGGAAAGACACCCCCAATAGTCAAATATTTATTGATCCTATTAAAGTAACTGGAAACATGGATTATATGTGTAGCTTTATCTTCTTTTACCGTTTGAAAGATTCAATGATACCAGGATGGCTATTTTTTATGATCAAACAGGAATCTTAACCATTAATTATAATCAGTATCTCTGAATTGGCTTTTTGTATGATTTTCTTACTAAAATATTCTCATTTTTCAGGTGGAGAGAAGAGCTAGGATTCATCAAATTCGTCTGGCGGAGGGGGCCAAGAAAGCTGCCGAGGAGTTTGAGAAGTGTAATTTTTTCTGCTTCTATTATATAACGTGATCAGAAGTTTTCTTTATGTTCTATTTTTATTATTTGTTTTTTTCTCAATGCGGAGAAAATTTTGCATAACTGAGATAATTTTTTATTTATTGTTATTAGCATTTTTTGTCATATTATATAATCCATATGCAGATGATCCAACTAATGATGCAAATATATCTGGAGACCCATACAAAACGCTTTTCGTCGCCAGACTTGTGAGTCACATTTTTTTGTGGTGATCATTTGTGATATTTTTTAACTGTTTACTTGATTTCCATTTCAGAATTATGAGACAACTGAGAGTAGGATCAAAAGGGAGTTTGAGGCATATGGGCCTATTAAAAGGGTAGGTTTTGTGAAACATCCAAGTGTGGTGCTTGGGTTAATTTTTTGGATTCGGTAAGAGATTTTGCATCACAGTAGTCGCACCAAGAAAGAATTTTGTTACCCCGATTGATCCCTTTTTCTTTCGTAATGATGTGCGTCAAATATAGTCATCTTTTGATTGAATAATTTAAAATAAGGCTAGGAAGGATTGTTTCGTGTTGCCAACCTGAATGCTGATTTAATGAATTATATAGAAATGAATCTGTGTGTAGAATAATCTTTTTTTCTTTAAATGAATCTGACGTATAAAATAGCTGGGGTTGGGGTGTCTAAAGGTGTTTGGCTGAACACGGGTTGCTGGGTTGTGACCTGTGAAGCTTATTCTTTTGGTGTCAATGATGTGTTTGTCTTGGGATCATGGTCACATAGTCATGTTTCTAGCTTGTAGGCAGAGATCTCCTGATATGGTTAAATATAATCATCATTCCTTGAAGGAAATTCTGCATCCTTTTCTACCCAATTTAGTGTTGTGATGATCCTTCAAAGTTAAAACGCCATGTACTTGCAATGCAATGGTGATTGCATTTAGTTTTGGATGGAAAGATGCTTTGTGACCTTTGGCAATTATTTTGGGCTACTTGGCGCTTCGACTTTTATTGGGTAAAATGTGTAGGGAGTATTAGCTTCTTCCCTTCTTTTAATTTATAGTACATATGCTCTTTTTGATAAAGTGTTGCTTTGGATTTAAAGGCCACCAAAAATTGACTGAGAGACGAAGGATCCCGGTATTGATGTTAGTTGTAGTCTTTTCATCATTATTTTTAAATACATAAAAAATGAATCCCTGGTAAGGGGAACTAGCATGCATATGTGAATGGTAAGTTGGTCTCTGTTTAATGGCAACTCTAGAAGCGATGGGGATGCGTTTCTCGTGGAGGCTCTATGATTGAAAGGTGAGCACGGCTAATTAGGCATAATGCCTGTCGCCGTGCCCTAGGCTCTATCATGTTGTAGTCTGTGTTGATTTATGACCTGATAAATGGATTTTACAGAGTACATGTAAAGCTGATTTACTAGGTGCAACTCAATAAATTCGTCTTTTTGAGCATCAGGTACGCTTGGTTATGGATAAAGAATCGAATAAGCCCAGAGGTTATGCCTTTATTGAGTACGTGCATACAAGAGACATGAAAGGTTTGTTCCCGCCTTCCAAAACTTGCCTTTTACATACTATCTGTATTTTGTACTAGCTTGACTGGTTTTTGATGCCTTGCAGCCGCATATAAACAAGCTGATGGTAAAAAGATTGATAATAGACGAGTTCTTGTGGATGTTGAACGTGGTAGAACTGTGCCAAATTGGCGCCCTCGTAGGCTTGGTGGAGGGCTTGGAACGACTAGGATCGGGAATGAAGATCCTAGTTTAAAGCCTCCTGGAAGGTAAGTCTTCATCATCTGGTTTGCTCGTGTACGAACAATCTGTTCTCAAATTTTATTCAAAGATTTTTTATTTTGCTATAAAATCTTGTCTTCATTCGTTTTATGGGTTACATTTGTCTATATATGTTGATTATTGTACAAATACCAATGACATTTTACTTTATTTTTCCTTTCTTTTTCTCTAGTATCCAACCAGGAGTAGTTTCACGATCAGAGGAGCCAAGAGTAGAAAGAGACCGGTATTTCTACATCACTGATTAGTATCCCCCTTTTCTTTTTTTCTTCGGACACAAGCTGAGAGTGTTTTTGGACAGGGAGAAGTCAAATGAACGAGGTGGGGACCGAGAGAGAGAACGAGAAAAATCTCGTGAAGTGTCACATGATAGACCAAGGGATCGGGAGCATCGAGAAGAGAGACACCACAGGGATCGTGAGAAAAACAAAGAGAAGGATCGAGAGCATGATCGCGGTCGTGAGCGTGATCATAACAGGGATCGACCACGTGAGCGTGGTCATGGCCGCGTGATCGTGAGAGAGGTCGTGAACATGACAAGGAACGCAGCAAGCATGATCGTCATCGTGAGAGAGACAGAAAAAGGGACAGAGACTACGAAGTTGCTGATGATACTGAACGAGGCCGTTCTAATGAGAGGGAATATGACTTTGATCATGACCGTGACCATGATCGTAGTGATTCGAAGCACGATGGTAGCAAACGACATAAGAAGTATGACACTGGTGATGTGGAAGATGATCATGGTTTATCCGGACAAGGACATGGACATTCAGAAGCTGATCTCGAGCTCGATGGTCAATACAACTACTATGTAACCCAAAGTCGAGCAATGCCAAACAAACACTACGATCACGGCAGCTTCAGAGAATCTGAACGTGGCAATGATACTTACAGTCATGTTGAGGATAGCTATGGGTATGATCGAGATGCTACTGAACAGCATGATTATCGCCGCTCCGATCGGGACCGATCTCACTCTCGGGACTACGAGTATTGAGAGTCATCAGAATGTAGCTTTTACCGCTCTGTTCTCCTCAAGTTTCTCCAATGACATTGATTCTCGTACTCTGTTTTGCTTTACTGGAATGCGCCTAGACTTGTCATGTATTTTGGGTGGACGTGGGTAATGATGCGTAATGCCGTAATCTGCTTGTTATGATTTTGTGTTAATTTGCTAGTAGAAGTTATACATTTGGAGTTTGGAGATTCTTTTTTAATAGTGGGTTTTTTTTGCTTCTTATATTTATAGTGGGTGACACTTGTAGATGAAATAGGATAAAGAAGCGCTTCTTATCAAAACATATCTTCCTTTTTAGGCTCGTGTCTTCAACATATTGTTATCATTATAAAATGTGCATGAGGGTGAAATAGCACGAGTCATCAGTATAGAGCTCCCACTGTATGACACGTGTAATTTAAATGCTCATTACGTGTCATATCTCACGAAATAAATAACAAACGTGCCCGACAAACCTGATTCAACCAGCCTGCAATGCAAAACTTGATCCGATCACTGAAACCTTGTCACCGTCCGATTCCACCGTCGATCATCAGACTCGCCCAATCTAAGCCTGAAACCCAGGAGTCATCTGAGAATATGGAGAAGAATGAGGATAGATCACCCAAGTCTAGGTTAGTTTAGTTCTCTTGCTGTTTATTATACAGTGGGTTTTGTGATTGAGTTGGTTTCAGTGATACGATGTCGTGTTTGGGAGAAGGGTACGCTACGAGGTCGGATGAGGAAGGGTTCGGCGGGATTTACAGCGGAAACCAGTACGTAGGCAATGAAGCAGGTATTTTAGGGTTGGGTGAATTTGTAAGGGAGAATAGTGATTTTTGTTGTATTTTAGGGTTTGATGAGGTGAAGGAGAAGGAAAAAGGACGGCACCAGAAGAATGTTGATGAAGCAAGAAAATAGTTATGATTATGTAAACAAAAACACAAACTAGTACAATTATATTTTAATTATTTCCATATTTTTTTGAACCCAAGTTGATGTTATATTAAATTTGTAAAGGGATATAGTCGATGTTGAATATAATCTTAATATATATACATTGATATTACGTGGATTGTTATGTTTAAACTAGTTTATTAACAATAAAAAGAGAGTCGATATATAAAATCATTTATATATTAATTTCAACCCTAGATGTATCATTTCATCCCAAGACAATAAGATAAAAATATTATAATATTACTTGAGAATATGAACATAATTCTTAATTGGAATCTAGAAATAGTATCGATTTTAATTATGTGATAATCTATATTGAATTTGTATTTTGGTGCGCGATTTGGGATAGACTGTGGAGTCGTCATAAGTCTATTGTACCAACTTTTTCAACAAAATCTTCAAAATTCATATATCTTTATTTTTTTCATTTAATTATGCATAAAAAGGAAAATATATCAAATATTGAATAAAATAATATTGGTGCAATTTACTTAAAATAATAATATTGAAAGAAATAATTAAATTTGGGTACAATTCACGATTATGTAAAAACACATATCCTATTAAAATTGATAATATTTATGTGGTTTTGGGGTTTATTTGAGTTTATGATGATTGGATCGTGACATATGATTCAAATTTATAGATGGGGATTATTTTTATAGGACAAGTTGAGTTTTTATAGATGTGGATTATTTTTATTTTATCAATTCAAATTTATAATACATATAGATCATATGTGAAATATCCAAATTTATAAAAAAATGTTATATTATTTATTTTTGTAATATGATTCAATTTTCTTAATGATTCTATTACAAACTTACATTTAAGAGTCATAACTCTAATAGATGATGGTGTTTGCGTTTGGTGAACACATATAATTGAGCGAGATTAAGCTCGCCAACGCCAACGTATGTTATAATCAATGTTTTAAAAACTGATACGATTAGTATACTAGATAGCAGATTTGTATGTAGTAATAAAATAAAATTTATAACATAGAGAATATATATATTTTTTCTCATTATTTCAAAAAATAATAATAAAAAATTCTACAAATTTATTTTATATTTTTTTATAAATCAAACCTTAAAACCCCTAAATTCTGGTATACATTATGTATAAATCGGAAATATAAAAGATTGAGTATAAGGCATGGTCCCTTCAATAATTATGAATTTGGTTTGCAATAATTGAGAATTCCAATAACCAATCAATGACAAAGAAACCACTTGATATGCGATTAGCATTTTAGCATATGCTTTGTGGGGGCCTCTCTTCTCCTAATCATTGTTTTATATGAAAAAATTGATCATTCAAGCTGATTATAAAAAACTTGAATTAAATTTAATTACAAATAGAAATATAAATTTATTGAAGCACCAGCAGTCTTTTATTACACACAGCAAAGCAAAGCAAAACGGAGATGTATTTGTTAACAGGGTTTCCGGCAAATACAGCGGCGGCGGAAGCCTTGACAGACGCCGTCAGGGAATCCTTCTGATTGGCAAACTGTACGGCAGTTAGAACCACTAAAGCAAAGACCATTAAATCTTCCGCTAGGTGTCTCGCAAACTCGTGCCTCTACTTTAGGAATCCTCATCTCTGCAAAATCCCATATTTTACACCAATTCATTTTTTTAATTTCTCGTCCAAAATACGATGATATTAAAGTCAACAAATGGGATGTCAACTAAACCCTAAATCTACAATAACTAAGGTAAGGGAGACAATGATTTTAATTAACTTTTTTATAGATTAGAGTGGAAATTATGGTCATATTTTTATTGATTTATATGTATCAATTTCATCGTATAAACTAATTCAAATTTTATCTCAAATATAACGTGTGATAATTTGATATTTCAATACACTCCATCAAATTCAAATACGTTATAAATTAGACTTGTGAATTAAAATGAACATGATTTTTCTGATACTAAATAACATGATTTGGACCAAATCAACTCGGATAACATTTTGAAATTATAGAGTATTGATAATCAAGATTTTTTATTAACAAATTTGCATCATATTCTATAATTTCAACAACTTAATATAAATTGTGTTAAGTGAGAAACTAATGTTTAGACTTGTGATATAATGAATGAAAGGTGGATTGCAAGAATTTACTTAAAATAATTTAATAATAATCTACAAAAAGCATGAAGAAGGAAGATTACCTGAGAGGAAGAGAGTGAGAAATAGAAAGAAAAAAAGCCTAAATGTCTTAACCTCCATTTGTTGGTGATTTCAATTAAGTGCACAAACTTGCCTCTTTAAATAACCGAAGAAGCACCCTAAAAATAGTGTCGGCAAGCAAAAAACAATGGGGCTGCGCTCTGCTCCATATATTTATTTACTTTAAATTTCGTCCGCTCATATATTATTATTATTATTATTATTAATATTAATAATACAATCCATTTTAAAAAAATAAAGGTGTCCATTTGTGTTTTCATATCATGGACACCATCAAATATTTTAGATATATCTAATTTTCAAAGCAAAATACAAAGCATCAAACTATAAACACACATGAACATATATATGTTAGGGGTCTCTTACTCGGAATTCGACAAGAACCCATAGTAGGAACGCAAACGAACCGGATCTATACTTGAGTGCTTTGTAAAAATTCGAGTTTGCTCCAAATAGATAAGGTTTGGTTCAAATTAGAATCCTAAAAATCTATGATTCGAGATTTAAGTCGAAAAAATCGATCTCGAACATGATCCTTCACTAAATCAATACAATAGGTTCATAAATCGACTCAATTTGTTTGCATCTCTGATCCATAGGCCGAAAATTATGAAAATAATCAATTTAAACTGAAATCGAACAAGTTTCAACCAAGATAAAAAACCATATAATAGTATACATTTGGTTTTAAAAAGTATTAGTTGGCAATTTATTTATTTTATGCAATTCATTACAAATATATTGTTTATCTCGTACCCAAAAATATAACCAGCTCTCTATTTATTATTATTTTATAGATGCAAGTATCCGGTCAGACCGCTTAAATGGCCAATACAATAAAATCAAATACAACATTGGTGTTACAGTTACTTGACATTTAACCGGATAGAGATATAAGGTAGATAATCAAATTGCACATAATCTAAAGGCCTCATGTTCGATCCGACAACTTTGCACAACCATGCGACAAAAAACGTTAATGAACATCCTTATAACACATAGACAACCCGACAACAACATTATTGGATTTTCGAACCATAATATAACGGCTCCATCTTAGATCCACCAATGTTTCCCACGACCAATGAACAGTATGGCACGTAGATGACTCGCACAAAACTAATTCGAGTTTTCGAACCACATTATTAGGACGAAACAATCCACAATAGAAAAACTAGTTATTCTTATGGTTCTCAAGAATAAGAGATTTCATCTGAATGAAATACTAACACAAAATGCAAACTAGCAGTAACATTTTCTGGTCTAAAGGTAATTTGATCAACAAATTACTCCCCTACCTAGAGCTCAATTCTTAACCTTCACGAGTGCCAAAAAATTGTGTTCCATCACTTACTTCGAGTCTACACATTCTATGAAATGTACATGTTAGCTATTTTACCTGTGAATATTTACCACTATACATGGTGTCTGCTTCTGCTTCCGCTACCTCCCCTGCGACCAGACCTATTCGCCCTGCCATATGCCCAATCCTCATCATCGTATTCATCGTCGTCTATATCCGGCATTCGGCTGGTTTTACTTCCTTTTCTAGGAGTTGGTCTTTTCCTTCTAATGTTTGCTGTGTAGGTTGAGTAGTCCACAGTATCCTCTTTTAAAGCATTCTTAAAGTCCTGATATAAACAAGACAATAGGAGATAGAGAGGCACAGATTTGGTAATCATATGGTCATAAACTCACCTGATATCTCCCCAAAAGTTCTTCGAAAGTACTGGGCGGGTTGATATTTACATCGTTGATACTTAATGGAATATTTTGTCGCAGCAAGCTCTCTCCAGGTTTTACTGGATCATTTGGTGAATATGCCTGGCAGGGAGAGTAAGGCAAAGCAAGTTCATACAATGTGCCCTTATTGATATAAAGCAATAGAAAGCCTTACCTGACAGCGGGCATCATCGAGCCCGTAAACGATCTTCAAATATCTCTTCAGCTTAAGTAATAGTACTAGAGCACCCGCAGCCAGACAGTCAGCCTAAGAAGGATTAAAATGTAGAAATAGGATACTTGAGATCATGAAATGGCTAAAATTACAAAATTTAGACACTGCACATAGTAACTTGCAGAATTGTGGCACAAAAATAAATAAATAAAGGATGTTATTTACAATGACTAAGCAGAGAATGCATAATGTAAGAAAGCCATCCAGTTTTCCTTTATTCCCCAAAAGTAACAATAAGTGAACATTTTCTGTATTGAATAATTTAGCAACAAACCATAATAGAAAGAAATGAAGAAAAAACCTGAAATTTATGCAAATCACTTGTGGAAATGCATTGAAAATCGTTAGCTGCCATATTCACACTTGAATTCATGCGAGGATCATAGCTACATGCTCTTCCATCCCCATTATTTGCCATGGGTGACTCGTCTCGGACACCGATTGTTTGATCTATGTCAGCCATCCCATTTAAGCTAACTTTGGGATTATTTGCTTGCAATGATTGCAAAACATTCTTTAGTGTTGACTCTATCGTCCCTGCTCTAACTTGCACTGCTCGATTTATAGCATAGATCAAATAAAGAGGTTCATCAGGAGTTGTAAATGGGAGCAGAGCAAGAATCTCTGTACAATACCTGGGGGCAAATCACATCAGGCATAAGTTTAAGATTAATGGCACAAATAATCGTAGTATCCATAGGTGAAAGGGCTCACATAAGAAAAGGAACAACAGAATCACTCCAGGTTGGCATTTCAAATTTGAGGACAACAGATGACATGAATCTATTTCTTGATATGCGGTTTCCTCGAATAAGCTTATATATCCGAGCAACTCCATGACGTGCATAGATGGAAGATCCATGTTCTGGCTTTCCCTTCATATTATCATCCGATCTGGACTGCCCCTTCAGGTTAAGGCATGCAGCCTGTCTTCCAGTCATACTATGAATGAATTTAAATGACAGGAGAAGACCATCCCCAAGACGGCTTTCACAGAAAGCAGGATATCTGGATAAGGACAACCATTTAGCTTGAATAAACGACAGCTTATACTTTTCAAGTCATGAAAAAAACTCACTTCTCATTCATACTACTCAGAAGATGATGAGCAATCTTTGAATTGTCATCCTCAGGATCTGTTTCAAGGGCAATGAGATGTGGAACACAAGTAATGGGATGCACAAGACCTTGCCGCAGAACAATTTCCATAATCTGAACAGAAGAAACAACACATGAAATACCAACCTTATTTTTTTAAAAAGAAACATTTGAAAAAATCCATCAAATTCTTGGTGGCAGCAAATAAAACTTTGCCTACGCAAAAATCTGCTTTTGAATAGGGGAGAAGTATGGACAACCTTCAGAGCAGAATGACGCACGTGCCCGTTTACATCCAGGCTTCTCTGTAAAATGCTGCTCCAGTATAACTGAACTATACCACCACATATGTTGGTATCACCTGCACCAGCAGCAACAGGGACTCCGTGAACATCATTCACGGGATTAGTAACCTCAGCATCGTTTGCTTTTTCAGGTTGCATTTGGCTTTCCGCATCCATAAGATATTCAAACATATTCTGTAATGACTGCATCTGAAAGCGGCAAGAAAAAACAGAAGTAAGCTTAATAAATTGAAAGACGAAGATTGAATATCTCTCAACTGTTCATGGTTTTCAGGGCTGGAAAATATATTATTGAGACAACCAGTGAAAGTTGTACCTTGAGACGAGTATCAGTATTGACTGATAGGGTACCCTCCAGAATTTCAAAGACATCCTTTTGCAACATGCACTCAGGTTGAGCTATTAATACATGACCTAACGCCTGAGAAATATAACTTTATTGAATTTAAAGTTAATAGGTAAAGGCCAGGTATTACAGATATCTCAGATACCTGTAACGCCCTCACTTTAATAATGAAGTCTTCAGCATCAAGATACTTTCTAAACAATCCAATGCTGCTATCAATATCTGTATTTCTTCCGCTGGAAGCAGTATTTATACCAAGTAATGAGTTACCATAGCGTACCAACAGCCCCAGGCAGAAGAGAGATCTACCAACCTGCTTAAATGTATAAAAGACACTCATCATTATAATCATAATATTACTAAACCGCACACAGATCCAGAATAAAAAGATTTATTGCAGACTTCATTAGTACATATGAGCACAACTTTCTATTGCAGGAAAGTGATAAACAAATATTTGAAGAAGATAATTATGATGCTTGTTATTTATACATTTCAAACGCAATAAAGTTACAAAATAGGTGGACAGCCCTTAAGGGTGTACATGGACCAAAGAACCGACAGCATGTTGTGAAAATACAAGATATTAACAGTAACCTGCTTGTTATCAAGCCCCATTACACCAAGACGTTTGTAGAACAGCTGAATGAGATACTCAACAACGTTTGACCCTTTTCCTGATGCTTTACCAACAGAACACAAGCACCTGTCAAGAATTCCAACAAACAAGGCCCTGCTCAATAATCCAAAATAGATATAAATTCAGCTGGCTACTAAAACTATTGAAAGAAAATGGATGCAAGTTTGACACTGGCTAAGATAAGAAGCAGAATAATTTGATCACTAAGCAGATATAAGTGCTGACGTGAGAGAGATATCAAAAGCTGAGATAACGTTAAAAACATACACTGGGAGTAAAATGGAAGAGAGAGGGATTCAAGTACTTCTCAAACCAAAACTGATTTCACCACAGCACACAAAAAGGATTGAGCCACAACAGAATCAGAAACATTTCAGCCAGATGTTCCATATCTTAAATCTCAATTCTTTAAATTTTAAAATATTTTGACACACAAAAATAATGAACAGCCGTTGATCATGCTCAGAAGAGGCTTCTAAAAAAGAACATGCTACGTAAAATTCAACTCAATGAACAGAGCTTAAAACCACAAACGCTTATTAAGGCATTGAACAAGGAAACAAATTTTAAAATGCGAATTGAACAAAAACCAAGAATTAAATACTTTATACAGGCGTGGACAACTGTCAGAAATGAATGTCGGACAATCATCTGCTTCAGGTCTTGCTCAAGATCCTCAACAACATTATGAGAAAGCTTCCTCAGCAGAGGCAGGACAGAGTCAATTATGAACAGAATACTCTCCAAAAGGCGTGCAGCCACTTGGTTGTCAGACTGTAACAACATGCTAATTAGATGTCCATAAAAAAGTATCATAAAAATAAGAACACATGCAATCGATAAACAAGTATTGATCAATCATCTTTATAATGCTCTAACAACCTTAATTCACGTAATTCCATTAAGTAATGAAACTTTACCTGATATTTTAGATATGGCTGAAGTGTGGTCACAAACTCGGAAGGATCAGAAAATGGTGTACAAAGTGCAGGATCCACAAGACAAAATGCATGCAAGAGTAGAACATTGGGAAGCATGAAACCTTCTGCTTCTTCACTTTTCATTTCCACAACCTTGAGAAAAAAAATATAACCAAGAAATGTGAAGGAAAAGTAAAGTCACAAAAGTAATGTATATTTATGTCTGAAGTTCATATTTTTAAAAAAATAAACATGATATTTGTAGGTGCATTTTGATCTCTGGGATCAAAGGTATCAGATCTTTCTGGGATCAAAGGTATCAGATCTTTCTTCTCCGGTGAATTTAAAATTATATTGCCAGATATATTAGATAATAGTTTGTGTGCATCTCAAGAAAATGCACTTTAGAATCAATCAAATAGTGAATTTTACCTGTAATATGTTTTCTAGCAAACACTTGCACATCAGCTGGCACCGCCTACGTACTGAAGCAAGCAAAACAGGATTTATCCCAGCAGCTTTGGAAGATTGTGGGAAAAAATCAAGTGCTAAGATCCTTCTGATGAGAACTGAAAGAGGTTGGTGACTGGGCATCCTTTTCAGCATATCAACCATTTGCTCTGTCTTCTTAGATATCTCTAATGGAATAGAACTACCATCTTTAAAAAGATAGTGCTCAGAGCTACAAGATTCCTCGAACCAAAACTCATAGAATGTCTTGCAAACTAGTTCCTGAGATTGCATCCCAAAAGAATAAATTGATAATGCATGATTTGATAACAAAAGCTTCGTACCATATTATTCACCGGTCACAAAAAATCAAGATAAATAAAATTGATGCCAATGAGATTCACACAACCAATAAAAGCACAATCAAATGTGTACAGTTCCCAAAAAAGTAAATACTGATATTAGAAGCCATGGAGCATTAACCTTGGAAGAAAAGTTTAAATAGAAAAATGGGCAATGTATTGTTATTAATTATCAATATATCACACATACTTTTGTTTGGCTTTGCATACTCTGCATAGGATGTAGAAACTATGTTATGAAGTTTGAATGTAAATTTTTTTAATTAGGTTTTCAGGTGGTCACCTGTATGCTGGATTCTTCATCATTGATTCGAGATATTATCTCAACACAAGCAGCTGTGTGCTGTGAGAAGCCAGGATTGGACTGACACATCTCCCGAATAATCTTAATAGCACGCTTCCGCACACTAACCCCAGTATCTTTTATTCTCTCAACAACCTTGTCAAAGTACTAAATAAACATACAAGTTAGATGACCAAAGCAAAAATTAAAATGTTAATGCTCAAGAAAGCAATATTGGAATTACCTTCAGCCCAACATCAGGGTGCGAAGAAATATAGCGTCCAACAAGTTCAAGTGCAGCCTCCCTAACTGATATAGCAGTGTCACAAAATCTTCCTTCAACAGCTGCCTGAACAAGCTTATCACCCAACACCTCAGGATCAGCTTCGACAATGATGCTCAACTGTGGTAATCAGGAATAAAATAGAAGGGTCATTTAAAGAGATAGCAAATCCCAAAATAACCAAAATATTAGAGAAGAATACAAATAAAATACAACAGTCATTATTTTACAGCATACCGCCCGCATTGCCTTAGAACGTATCACTGGTGAGTTTTCCCTCAAGCTCGCCTGTAATAAGTAACCAAGTTACTTTTTTACACCGTGTTTTAATAATCTAAGATACAAGCAGTTTGCATACCAGTAACATCAGAAGAATCTTGTCAAAACCTCTCGCAAAAGAACTATTTTGAGCCAATGCCAGTGTAACCTTTTTCACTGAATCCCTTGACAGCAATGACGAAAAAGAAATAGAATCACGTGAAATAGTTCGTGCCTTAAACCTTGCAACAAAGTAATCGAGCTTCTCTTGAGAGGCAGGGTCATCTTTATCCCATAGACAAAGATAAAACCTACAAGGTTATGCTTCAGGGGTTAAAAATGCAAGAAAACTGTAACCAAACCGTTTTACTTCTCTCACGCACCATCTTACAAACATGTGTTCATCTTCAGTTCCTACATCCTGTAAATAATTAAGGAGTAGCTGCTGGATGACCTCTTGCTTAGTTACAGTGCCTGCAACTCTAGATGACTTCCTCAAATTCCTGCGGGTGTGTTTATTTTCATCCTTAATCTGAGATTCACAATTTGCTTTCAAGATGCAAAGCTGCTTCTCACATAAGCAAACCAAACAGTCAAAGTTTCCAAAAGGATCATCTTTCTCTTTTCCTCCAACGCAATCAACATGGAATGGCTGATCACAACCTTGACATACAAGTATATGTCTTTCGAGTGTCGTTAAAAAACAAATGGAGCATACATTTTTTGGACAGACATCATCAACGGTTTCCTTGTTCATCAGCTCCTGCACAATCCAAAACCTTTCCTTCCTAGCAAGGACAGAGTCATGCTTCAACCTAGCAGCAATTGTGCCAAGAAGATCAATGGCCATTGTTCGGGCAGCAGTATCTTTAGATTTCAGTCCAGCATTTTGAAGTAGTAATACACACAAAACCTGAAGAACGCATACATATAAAATGTGATGACTCCATAGTTTACATATGTATTAAAAAAGTACCTCTAAAATTGTAGCCGATGCAGGATACTCGGGTAGATTCAAAGTAGAAAGCAGATCCACTACAAGATTTTCCATGACTGCCTTCACTTCAGTGGTTTCCTGATTTTTTGAACTTGAATATCGCTGCAGAACTTGACTCCAGAAGAAACAGCATGATTCGGTCACTGCCTCATGACATTTGGACGGGTAATCTGCATCGACTGAGGCATCTGGCGAAGGATTTCCAGAGTTTTGCCTCAACATTTCTGGAAGGTTTGCTGTGTAATGAATCATTTGAATTAATAAGGCAGCAGCTAATTGAATTTGCCTTTGTTCTTCATCAGGAAGATGATATGTTCTCGGAACCTTCTTTGAAGGGGGCAACTTAAGAAGAACCTGAAGAGTTTCATCCATCACATATGATCTGTGTTGACTGTATGCATAATAGATCTGCCCAGAAAATATATAAATAATTAGCAAATGCAACGATCGTCTGCCATGGTAGCAAATGAAACAGAAGCAAGGAAATGAGCATTACTCCACCAATCAAACTGATCGCCTTCAGTTGTAACAGCTGGACATTGTCAACTTCAAGAGTCTGTAGGCTGGTTCTCACTAGCTGTACAACACAACTATCTGAAAGACGCTCCATCATCAACAATTTTTTAACAAAACCAAGAATAGTGCAGAATTTCTGAAGTATGACATTCACTGACGAAGATATTCTGCAAGAGTAGGTATTATTATAAGAAAATTCTAGTAAGTATTTAAAATCTGGTTAGGAATTTTCACAACCTTTTTGTTGTTGATTTCCAAACTCTTGTGCTTTTTGAAGTTCGTCTTCTTTTGCCAGATAAACTGGGATCTCCAGCATCGTCATCATCTTCAAATTCTGCTTACAAAAGGTGTTTGAGAAAGAGACAACTTCTTTCCAACACATTCAATCATCAACATAGACTTGAAAGGATTAATTAATAAAAAACTGAGGACTCGGAGAGGAAACCAGGTCACTAACATAGCACCATGCCCAGCTCCTAGGCTACCAGTAACTTAACAACATGGAATAACTGCATGTTTCAGGTTAAGTTTGGCGGTTAAGGTTTGAATCCTTGAATTAAGTAGTTGAATTTGGGTTTGAGTTCAGGTCGGGACACATTCAAATCATGATCTGTTTTAGGTTGGGTTGAGGCCCAAGTTTGGGTTCCATTTGGGTCATAAAGTTAATCAATGGAAAAATGGTCTTTAGTTAATCTAAATGAGCAAGCATTTGAACATTTTGAATGTTACCCATTAAGCAATAAGGAAATGCAGCAAGTCATTTCTGCAGCATGCAAAACTAAACATAATTAATTGCAAACACCCATTTTATGCTTATTTTGGTCATACTGCTTATTTGTGATAAGCAGAACCATTAAGTTGTAGTAAGCACCACCATAATCCTGAGATATAATAAAGACATCACTATCCTGAGGTGCATATAAATAAAGATACCACTGCCTTTGGTACGCACCATTTATTGCAGCGTGAGTAAGAATAAAAATAAAAATGGAAGGGCATAACCGAAACAGTATAGTGTACCTTCAGCTAGCCCATTACAATTTGGCTTATGCAAGGATCGATAAGTTGGATCAGAAGCAAACATAAGCTCCACAATTTGATGTCTTGAGAACTCGAGAATCCTTTCAATAATCTACAAAAATTTATTTAAAAAAACCAATTAGTTGGATTCAAAAGGGTTATACATTTATCAGTAAAGCTCCTTAGTAGAGAGCTTGAATTAATACCTCTTCCTTATAAAGCTGTTTGGGCATAGCATCATGAGTCATTATAGCTAATGCTGCATGAATGGCCTCCAAAGAACAATAGATGGTTGAGCCCACATCTGACCGTCCCTGATAATCCAGAAAACAGGCCATATGACATAAATATGGTTGAGAAAAACCTAGATAATTTCATAAATTTGCATACAACCATAAATGGAAAAGTAAAACGTTTGTAAAAGGATAAATTATACAATGATAAGAGAGATTGATAGATCGGACAGATTCAGGTGTTTTGGGTGAAATGCACAAAACATGCAACTGAACATCGACTAAATTGCTATAACTGACCAACAAAACAATGAATAGAATCAAAGAAAACACTTTACTTTCTTTGAGAAAATGATGGTATAAGAAAAGTTTAATTCTTGATAACATAGGAAAAAACTAGCATGCATTAAGAGCTACTTGTATGTATGGTAGTAACAACAAAATAATAATGAAGCCACTTACATTTTCACAGTCATCAATAGATAGCCCTTCAGCTCGATGAATTTGGTGATCTAAAACTTTTAAGGTCCTCGAAAGAATATCAATGGGAACCACATTGAGTATTCCTTTTGATCGTATTGAGACAATTTCATTTACGAGATACTTAATATCAGCATGAGCCAATGGCGCCAATTCCAATTCCTCTTGCTCATCAGAAAAAACTTCTGCTCTGCTGCATATGTCTTCCAATACTTGACAAAAGCCCAAAACAGCAACCTCTGCAACAGCACTTTGGTTAGTAAATACAGCAATATCTTCAAGCTAAGAAAAGCAAACAAACTATGAACCTTGTTGCTCACGAGCATCCAGACAAGGTGTTGCCGCTGATGATTCATTTTTTCTTTTTTTCTTTAATCTAGGTTTTCCAGTAGAATTTATATTCTGTATGTTGCAAACTCCATGTTAGTTGTCATTAGGCAATGCACACAGTAATGACAACTGCTAACTGAGAGTAACATACATTATTAATGTTAATGTCATCCAGATGATAATTGTTAGCCAAAGAAGTGCTGCTAGTCACTTGACTAGTAGTTGGCATGCTCTGAACAGAGGGCTTTGGTTCTGTCAAACTATCTCTGTAACTTGACTTCTTATCAGGATCTGAGAAACTAGAGCAATGCAATGAATACTAAGGCAGAAAAGGATAAGACAAACTATAATGATTTTACAAGGCATCCTAAGAAAGTGGCAGGAAAGCATTTCATAGTTGAAAATAGACAATGCAATGAGCTGCAAGGAGCATTAAAACCAATACCATCATAATGAAAATCACAGTATCTATAAGGTGCGGATAAAATCAAAGTTTCCTCCTCAAACTGGGCTGATGATAAGGAAAACAAATATTCGAATATTCAGAAGTCCATTTGTAAGTAGAGGGTAGCTGGTGGGAAGTGGTGCAAGTTAGCTATCTACACAGGAATCAATTACCTGGAATACAACATTCAAATGCCTCAGGATCATGCCTCAGAACATCATAAAATAAGTTCAAGCTCACTCCCAAACCCCATTCTTGTGGAAGTTCTTCATCTTTAAGATTTCTACAGGAAAATCATATGAGCTAAATCACTTGATGCACCAAGCAGCATTAGAGCTGAAAATTTTTCATGTTCCCTACAAACGTCCCATACTGGAAGAAGTGCATATGGGGTGATACTGTGCTAATAGCATTTAAAAAATGGATCACTTAGAATATGCACACAAGACATCCCTTACCATCAACACATAACAAAAAAAAAGCAACTCCCAACTAAGATCGCTAGTAGTATCATCTTATAAGTTATTAGCGAGTGCATTAAAAAGAAGACAATTCCAACGCCATGCACGCATACACCAACAATTTAAAATTGAATAATCAAAACCAATAGATATTATCTGCTGTTTAAAGACATTTTTGAATTTCCAGAAAAAAACCAGGATTCATCAAGTAATTACCAAGTAAATTTCTAAAATCCGAAACCAAAACAACACCCAGTGAAATAAGCTTACAAATAAGCGACATCCGCACGGCGAAGGAGATCGGCAATTTTTCCAGAAACGTCACCAGAACTAGAATTCAACCTTGAGCTTCCAACACGGCCGTCATCAAAGAGGCTAAGTTCCTGCTCAACCGCACCGCAGAACACAGGAAGTGAAGGCAGTGGTAAGGACGGCGCCACCTCGGAATGAACTGCGTTCGAGAGGCTTATGCCGATTGGAACCCCTCCGCCGCCACTTCCGCTACTCGAACTAGCCATTTGTGAACGAGAATTTAGTGATTACCAGTCAATCTAGTTCGAATTGCAGAACAAAATTAAGTTCAGCCCTAGCCCGGAGCTCCAGGAGGAAAAAAGCGCGAAGACCTTTTCCGGAATTTCACATGAAGCGGGAGCCTGCTGTGTGATCTTCCAAAGAATTCCTCAAAGAGTCAAACCAATAATATGACAGAAACACCCTTGCTTCTTTGAATGCATCAATATCTCATGCAAAATAAACTTATAAAATTTTTTTGTTGAAGATCAAAATAAAATAAATTATTTTATATTCATTTGATTATCTGCGTCTAAATTTAATTATTAAAGTTTTATTTTCCTATTAAATGATATCTTTATTTTTTCTGACTTATAATATTAATTAATAAAAAATAATATTATGCACAAAAAACAATTATAATCATCTCATTGAAATTATCAATTCCAACCAAATTTAAGTAATTATAATATACATATATATAATAATTAAAATAATCCTATGTTTTATATAGTAATTTATAATAATTACAACCTACTATTTACATTACAATTTTCAATTAAAAATTATAGTAATTATAATAATAAAATCTACAGTTCATAATTACATGCTTTATGCAATCATCCTCTAATTTTCCATTAATTCAAGAGTTCCATAAATACATATCCAAATTTGGATATTTTAATTTATATGCCTTACAATAGAAAAATGTGATGATTGTCACTATACCATAAATACAGTTCATACAAATTATAATACTCATATCATTATTTTTTTCACTTAATCGTTACATTATACATTGAAAGAGCTATATTAAATATTGTGTTGCACGGATTCGTGGGGCAACGCACCCCAGCGCACCCGGTGCGGGGTGCGCGAATCCCCATCGGGTGCGTTAATTTTTTTTTAATCATATCGAATCTGTTAGATTATTTTTAGTACTATCACTTTAGGATATTTAATTTGTTAACTGTAATGAACGTGTTCATTTTTGTATATAATCAATTTAGTTTCTAAGTAGGACTATGCAATTTATTCGGTGAAGTAGAAATTAAAACTGAAATATTCAACATTATGCAATAATGATATAAAAAACTTAAAATTATCAAATGTAGAGATTTGTCATTTTCTCATTGAAGTTTTAACAAATTGTGTTTTAGCCGTTTTTTGTTGAGAATGTGTATCCTATATCGAATATGAGATATCATGAGTAATTAATTTGACAAATGATCTTATGTATTGGATTATACATACATTCTTTTGATCCATTAAATACAGAAAAAATAATCTTGCTCGAATGTTACATTTTGATATTCGTGTGTCGTATTTATAAAGTTTTGCATAGTTTTATACATAATGTAAATGTTCGAGTTTTGACGATATTTGTAGATTACAGATACACATGTATCACCATAAATTGCGTTTACCAGATAATTTAATATATATTTTAATTAATTTAAATTAACGTATCCTAAACGCACCTTTAATTGGATTCGTAAATTTTATACACCCCACACCCGTGCAATCTAGTTTAAATCTTAATGGACTAAAAATGTGATTTTATAGGAAATTTATCCTAGTTTGAAAAAAATATTGACATATTCATTAATTACATGGTACAATTTCATACGTGTCACAATAAATCATTTATTTACAAAGAGACACTCACATTATCTAGTGATGAATAAAAATTGTTCATAAGCACATAAAATTTCCCACTTTTTCAAGATTTTGTGCATGGATTTATTGAATACCTTTCTCTTTCTCCCGCATTGATTTTTGCAACGTTTATTTAAGTACAAGCACAAGCTCACGGCTAACCTCAAAAATGGCTTTCTTACTACTTCTTCTTCTAGGAATCACCTTCATCATCAGTATCGGTTTTCTCCGGTGGAATGCTAAGTACAATAAGAAAGGATTACCCCCCGGAACCATCGGTTGGCCGGTATTCGGAGAGACGACTAAGTTCCTTCAACAAGGACCTGCATTCATGAGAAAGCGTAGACTCAGGTTTACTATAAGCCATTACATGTTCATGAAACGCTTCAAGAGCTTCGTATCGAATGGTACTTGTTAGAAGTTAATGAAAATTTGCATTCGGTTTTTGCAGGTTTGGGAGTTTCTTCAAATCCCATCTTTTAGGGAGTCCTACTGTAGTTTCAATGGATACAGAGCTTAACAGATATATTCTAGTGAATGAAGCTAAAGGATTGATACCTGGTTACCCTGAATCAATGCTTGATATATTGGGAAAGTTTAACATTGCTGCGCTTCATGGATCTGCACACAAGTATATGAGGGGAGCATTACTAAGTCTTGTATCCTCTGCAATGATAAAAGATCAGTTAATCTCGAATATCGACAGTTTTATGAGATCCCATTTGGAGAATTGGGATTGTAAAACTGTCGATATTCAGCACAAGACGAAAGAGGTACGATTAAATCGAAAAGAGTTATTAGTTCATGTCAATAAACTCTCTTTTCATAATGTTATTCAGATGGCTTTTCTATCATTCCTAAGACAAGTTGCAAATGAAGAAGCTACCTTGATGGCTCATGAATTTATGCCTGAGTTTTTTGAACTAGTATTAGGAACACTTTCGTTGCCGATAAACCTTCCGAACACTAAATACCGACGTGCATTTCGGGTAAGTTTATAGCAAAAAAACAGATTTACTTAAGGTGTAATATGAACAATCAGTTTCATCACAGGCAAGAAAGAAGATTACATGCTTATTGAGGAAACTATTAGAAGAAAGAAAAGGTTCATGTGTAAAGAAGCACTATGACATGCTTGATTTTTTGCTAGGCAACGACAGTAAATTCAAGCTAACAGATGAGGAAATTATAGACCTGATTATAACAATTTTGTATTCGGGATTTGAAACGGTGTCTACGACTTCTATGATGGCTGTCAAGTATCTCTACGAACATCCCGAAGTACTGAAAGAATTGAGGGTAAGTAATGATATCACCATAAAACAAAAGCATATGCTGATTCATTACATGCAAATTTACAGAAAGAGCATATGACTATAAGAGAAGGAAAGAGCCCTGAGGATCCTATAAATTACAATGATTACAAATCGATGCGCTTTACACTAGCCGTGAGTCCATCTCATAAGAGCAAATACTTGCAAGTAAAAGTAACATTTTAGCAACCAAATGCTTTTTTGCAGGTTATATATGAGACATCAAGACTAGCCACAGTTGTAAATGGAGTTTTGAGAAAAACAACAGAGGATATGGAAATCAATGGTGTGAACAAACTCTGTTCGCTTTCATTTATGATTTAGCAGCATAGTATAAATCTGAATTCAATCTACTAGACGTACTCTCTAGTATATTAGGCATTTGTCATTCACACTTTCTACTTGTAAAATACTTACGGAGTCACTTAGGAGCAGCAGATCTATATAAGAGCGAGCAAGCAATCAGAGACAAAAGTTCTTCTTTATATATGGACCCTACCCCATAATGATCCACATGGGAGTACTTCATTTCATCTCATCTGTTGACTTGAAGATTTATTCTGTCATCTCTTAGGTTAAGAGAGAAATGAATCTTCATTCCTGTGACATAGGCATTTTTACAAACACAAAGACATCATCATTCATTTCTGAGATCAAAGTACTGACAAGGTAGTGATTTTGTAGGATACTTGATACCAAAAGGATGGAGAATATACGTGTACACGAGAGAGGTGAACTATGATCCATCCCATTACACTGATCCTTACATCTTCAATCCGTGGAGATGGCTGGTTCGTGATTACAAATTCTTAAATGACATCCATCTCCCAGTCGATCTCTTTTTTTGTTCTGATTATAAGGTGTTGAAATTGCAGGAAAAGGGGCTTGAGAATCATCAAAATTTTCTGATATTCGGAGGTGGCACAAGACTTTGTCCAGGAAAGGAACTGGGATTGGTTGAAATCTCTATATTTCTTCATTACTTCGTGACGAAATACAAATGGGAAGAAGTTGGGGAAGAGAAGATCATCGATTTTCCCAGAGTTGAAGCCCCCAACGGACTTCACATCAGAGTTCGCGCCGCCTGAAAGTTGATCATCCTCGTCACCATATCAAAAAATGCAGAATAAATATATTTATTTAAGCATATTTCACGTTATTTTTACATGTGCTCAATGAAATATCCGTACTTATTGGCATCTTGGTACACTGACAACATATCAATCAATCATTATGTTTAATTGAAGTGAATCTTTAAATATAATTTATATATATATATAAATGAAAAATTCCCTTATTGTTTTCAAATTATTATAATAACTATAATTAAATTAATTTTCCCATTATAAATCAATATTTTAATTTCAAAAAAAAGACTAGAATTAAAGATATATTCATCCCATATCAGCAGATAAAGAGTTAAAAACACTCTTATCTTCAGCAAGATCTATATACAATGTACATTATAGTTCGACAACCTGGATCGAGAGCCCCCCGTCTTACAACGAGCGCTTCGATTCCTCGGGTACATCAGTTAGCTTCATTGAATGCCATAACCTGAAAAAAGAAAGAAAAGAATGCCAAGATTCATATGGTTTCGGAGAAATGAGATCGATAAAACCAAGTCGAACCTTGCAACAAACAGGACATCTATCACTTCTTTCCATCCATTCGTATATACAACCGAGATGAAAATGGTGAGCACATTCAGTGATAATTTTAGGGTTCTCCAGTGTGTATTCTAGCAAAAAAAACATAACATGCGTTTACGAATGAATCGATAAGCTCGCAAGAACATAAGCAGAGTGTGACAATGCTATTTATGCATGTTTTTCTTCATTTTGCAGTGATGAATATCTATAAAAAAATGAGTAAATATACCATCAAGACATGTCGGGCAGATATCTTCATCTTCCGAAGACGTATAAATATTCGAGTATTCTTCTGTTGACTTTATAGCATTTAACTTCATTTGGTTCCATTTTCTTTTGGTGCTCAGTGATTCATGTTCATCGACTTCACTCGTTCTAAATGGTTCAGTCTCCTCATGTGAGTGGCTTGAGCCTTTTTCTCTTTCAGTTGGAAACCTGAAATATCTTGGATCTGCATCGTACGGAATAGGACGAGGAGGAGCACGAAACATGTCGACAAGGGAATTGTCCAATGAGCCCATAGAGATACCAGATGAAACCAACACATGTTGCTCTCCTCTGTGGAAATACGAAGCATACTACGAAATACGATAATTAACACGAATAAGTGAAAATAAACAATGACTATTTGAAAGAGTTTGGCTAGTAAAATGTACCATATGAACAAAGTTCTGAAGGAGGCCTGGAATAAATATGCAGTTCCTACAAACTGTAGTGTTTTGAGCCGTGAAATCTTCGTAATCATTCCTTAAACAGCAACAAGAAGCACCCATTTTACCACAGATTGCCTTCTTGAATATTATCCCCCAACAAATACTATAAAGTTGTGCTTGATCACATGTAGAACAAATGATCAAGTTCCACAACTTTTTATAGCTTGGCAAACAAAGAAAGGGTAAAAGTTCGCAGAATTTCGGCAACAAGCCCTCTCCCTTAAAGAAACCACACTGAAAGGCCCTTTTCAAGAACAGTAATAAAATGTATCCTGAGGAGAAAATTCAATGTCTTTCAATATAAACAATAAATTCAATCTATATAAACAACAAGTGCAAAAACTGCATAAACAATAAAAAAACTCAATCATCAATCAATCGATCATTAAGAGGCACTGCAGAAAATAAACCAGCCACAGAACGAAACGCACCCAAAAAAACCCATATTTAAAAAAGACAAAAATCGCAGAAAAAACAATCCTGATTCACGATACACGACCTAGCAACTCCCGCGCACCGATAATCATACATTTGAGAAGAACAAATTTATGGAATATCAAGAATTATACACCGGCAGGAAGGAATAGAAAAAACATTATCGCAGAGACCGTGGTTTGACAATGAAAGGTTCAATCTTTAAATTTTCTGGGAAGGATCAAAAACTGGCGTAGAAGAACTCCACGAACATTAGCCAGAGATGGTGATGAAAGTGTATAAAAGCTAGATGAAAATAATTATATATATACACATGTAAAACATATATTATATGATAAGATTGTAAGAAAATTTGCTAAAAGTTTAGAAAAAAAAGTTTGGAAATTCTTATTCATCTCAGTTTTCATACGTTTATTTATAGAAATAAATATTAATATATTACTATTTAATAATTCATGAAGACGATGTATTAGTATGCAAAATATTATTTCATCTACTCATATCTCATCAATATTAATTACATGTTTATCTATATTTAATATATAATATTTGTATATTTTGATATTGGTGACACATTCATAATTCGGTATAATTCACAACACTCCCCCTTGAATGTATACCAATTTTATCGTATTGATAAGTTGAAGATCAATTCGTAAGTTTACTGGATTTTCTTATCTGTATTCTACTATTTTCTAAGTGCGACTGCTTTGGAAAGAAAATTTCGATTTCAGATAAGATGCATTCGCAAGCAATAGCCGATCTTGAAAATTTTTTCGGTCAGATGTTCTTACTCTTAGTATTATTATTGATTATTTTGTTTATTGTTATGGGTTTTTCGAGATATGATTGCAGGTGTGGAGTGTGATAAAATGTATTTTTATTTTGATATGTAATAATGTAATGTTGAAAAACCGTACTGATGATTATTTCAAATCAAGAAGTCTCCGCATTCCAATTTGATGAACAAATTTTTCAAATACACTTGTAGGGAGAGATTTAGTAAATAGATATGCTAGATTGTTGCAAGATTGTATCTTTTGTACTTCAATATCCTTTTGTTTTGTGAGATCATGTGTGAAGAAAAATTTTGGAGAAATATGTTTTGTTCTATCTCCTATGATATATTCTTCTTTCAATTGAGCAATACATGCTGCATTATCTTCAAATAAAATTGTTGGTTTCATTTTCTCAAATAATAAACCACAAGTGGTTAGAATGTGATGAATCATAGATGTTAATCATACACATTCACGATTAGTTTCATAAATGACAATTAATTCTGCATGATTTGATGATGTTGCTGTAAGAGTTTGTTTCATTGATTTCCAATATATAGCAGTTCCACCTAATGTAAACACATATCTTGTTTGTCATTTACTATTATGTGGATCAGATAAATACCCTGCATCTGCATAACCAATTAAGTCAATTGTTTTGGGTTTTATATTTTTGGAGTACAATAATCTCATGTTTTTTGTTTCTTGAAGATATCTAAAAATATGTTTCACTCATTTCCAATGTCTTTGTATTGCCGCTGAACTAAATCTTGCTAATAAATTTACAGAAAATGCAATGTCAGGTCTTGTATTATTAGCAAGATACATCAATGCACCAATTGCACTTAAATATGGTACTTCTGGACCAAGTACATTTTCAGTATCTTCTTTTGGACGAAAACAATCTTTCTTTTAATCTAATGATCGAACAACCATAGGTGTACTTAGCGGATGTGATTTGTCCAAGTAAAATTGTTTTAGTATTTTCTCAGTATAATTAGATTGATGTAAGAAAATTCCTTCGGATAAATCTTCAATTTGTAGACCTAAACAAAATTTGGTTTGGCCAAAGTCTTTCATTTCAAATTCACTTTTCAAATAAGCAACGGTATTTTCAATTTCATCATGACTTCCAATAATGTTAAAATCATCAACATAAACCGCTACAATGACAAAATCAGACTTTGTTTTTTTTGTAAAAATACATGAACTTATAGAATTATTCATAAATCCTTCCTTCATGATACTTTCTTTTAATCGATTATACCACATCCTTCCTGATTGTTTTAACCCATACAATGATTTATTCAGTTTGATCGAATATATATTTCGGGGCTTCAATTTGAATGCTTNTCGAAGAAATCAGCAATATCCAAATGGGTAGAATCATATGAAGTTGACGGTTGATCACTTGGATTTATTGGATCTTCCAGTATCTGATATACCATATGTGCTTCTTTAATTTTTATTTTATCCGTCTTTTCTTTTCAATTAAAGAATTTTTATATAACTCAACCAAATGTTGAGAAGTAAAAGCAGACACGTGACCAATGATTCTTTCCACCACATCTATAACAGATATTTTAAGTATTTCTGTTATTTTGTTCTCTTATTTGTTTATTCTTATTTTTCTAATTTTGATTGAAATTATTATTTCTAATATAAGCTTCACGATTTCCTCGTCCATAACCACGACAACGTCTACCATCATATCCACGGTCTCTTCCTGGTTTGAAACCTTGATTATTACCTATAAATCGTTGATCAACTTTGAGTGCATTTACTTCAGGAAATGGAGTTGATCCAGTAGGACGAGATTCATGATTTGTCATTAACAAATCATTATTTTGTTCAACAACAAGAAGACAAGATATTAATTCAGAATACTTCTTGAACTCATTTTCTCGATATTGCTGCTGGAGTATCATATTAGATGCATGAAATGTGGAAAATGTTTTTTCTAATAACAATTCATCAGTAACTTTTTCTCTACATAATTTCAGTTGTGATGTTATTCTGAATAATGCTGAATTATATGTACTTACCGATTTAAAATCTTGTAATCGTAAATTCAGCCAATCATGGCGTGCCTTTGACAGTATTACTGTTCTATGATGATCATATCTGTCTTTTAAATCATTCCATAAATTACGTGGATCTTTTACCGTTAAATATTCACTTTTTAGTCCTTCATCAAGATGATGACGTAGTAAAATCAAAGCCTTAGCTTTGTTTTGATTAGATACAATATTACCATCTTTAATGGTATATTCCAGACCATTTGCACTAAGGTGCATTTCTGCATCTAATACCCATGATAAATAGTTTTTCCCAGAAAGATCAAGAGTCGCAAAATCATGTTTAGAGAGATTTGACATAGTTAATGAAAAACAAAATAATAGAATTTTTTATCACCTTTCTTTACCCGTAACTCAGATAAGTGTAGAACACTCGTGCTAATAACGTGTTAGAAAATTTGCTAAAAGTTTAGAGAGAAAAGTTTAGGAATTTTATGAATTTCCTTATTCATTTCAGTTTTCATACGTTTATTTATAGAAAGAAATATTAATATATTATTATTTAATAATTCATGAAGACGATGTATTACTATGCAAAACACTATTTCATCTATTCACATCTCATCAGTATTAATTACATGTTTATCTACATATAATATATAATATTTGTATATTTTGATATTAGTATACATTCATAATTCGGTATAATTCACAACCATGATAAAATATTTTATGATGAAAATAAATAAAATCATATTTATAAAATATTTTAATCTAGAAATAAAATAAAACCTCTTCGATATGGGCCTACTCTGTAGGTTTGGGCTTGCTCATATATAAAAATAGCGCGATAAGTGTAAGGTCTTGGCCCGAACTATTTATTTATAAATAATAAATATTATGCATTTATTATTTATTTATTTGGTAGATACGCCTACGCGTGAAGTCTAAAATTTCCCTACAGAATAAGCAATTGAGATTTGGGAGATTCTCGAAAATGGCGGATCTCGCCGATCTTTACTTTCGCCGCCGTCCGACGGAGGATGGCGGAAGAGTCGCTACCGTCGACGAAATAGAGCAGTCGATGCAGGAAGGAGGAGAGGAGGAAGAAGAATACCATCAATCGAGCCCTTTGGATTTCGATTTTGATTCGTTTTCCCCTGCAAACGACTCCTCGAATCCTCCTTTTCTCGATGATTATACGTCTTGTTTTGATTTTGGTTATGCTGACGATCATGATTGCGAGTATGAAGAATCCAATCGCTTCTTCTTTGGGGGAGAAGAGGACGATGAGCAGATGAATTTTGTTACGGATCTGTTCGGAACGCGTGACGTTCATGTTTCGGAAGATCCAATTTGGGAGCTAGAGTCCGATCAGGCAACGTCTTCGTCGCCTCAGGTAATCGGATTTGCGTTGGGAGGACTTCGCGTGGTTGGTGTCGATTCAGAGTCTGATTCTGATGAACTTGAGTTAAACTCAGGATTAATTAACCATGTTGAAGACGATACGTATGATAGCATTGAAACTACAATCGATAACCATCGTTCCACTGATTTTGAGGGAGCAGAATTCGAATGGGAGGAGGTCTGTGACAGAATCCAGTTCGATGACAGAGAGAATCTGAATTCATTGATCAATCGAATCGAAGAAATCTCAATTTCATCCGAAATTTCCTCTTCTGAAGAAGATGCTTCTCTCATACGCCACATTGAAGAAGACAGTGATCAAGAAAACGCAGAATGGGAAGTTCTTTTGGCAATGAACAACATTGAAAGAAACTTCGAGCTTGAAAATATGGAAGAAAACAATAACGTTGAGGCTCCAAGTGTTGATGTTCCAGAAGATTACATAATGTCCATGGATTTCAATACCCTCTTTGGACTTGGACTATTATCCGATAACGAAACTCCTCATAAAGGCAGCCCCCCAGCTTCAAAATCAGCTGTAGATAATCTGCAACACATAGTGTTAACAAACAAGGAAGTCTTAGAGAAGAAAGCTGTTAATTGTGCAATCTGCAAAGATGAGCTCACAATTGGGGAAAATGTGACAGCAATGCCATGCCATCATATGTATCATGGTAGCTGCATTTTGCCATGGCTTAGTATTCGAAACACATGCCCTGTTTGCCGATACGAGCTTCCGACCGATGATGCGAATTACGAAAAGAGGAAGGGTGAAAGGGGAATGATCATGGATGATGAGTTTCCCATAAGGTACAATTTTGAAGTTCTGCCATTATAGAGGTAATTTTACTGCTTATAATAAGGTTCTGGAAATGAAACCTTTTTAAATTACAGTATAGGATCTGCTTTTGATGATGAAACTCCAATTTGTTGGTTATGCAATGTCTTAGAGAAGTTGAATCTGTTACATATATCATGTATGTTAGTTTGTTTGATCTTTTTATTGTACTGTTGTTTGATGAAATTAATGATTTGGTAAAAAATGTTATTCGCACTGTTCTTATAACACCCCGTACATACAAAATCGGACAGTGGTATTTTGACCGATATTGTCTGGTATTGGGTATTTAGAAGTATGATTAAATTAATAATTTTTCACATCTAAGTTATTGCGATAATATCGTATTTTTATAATGAATGCAAAAAATTTGCCTTTATTTTGTAGGTGTTAAATAATAACGATTTGATAAACACATTTTACTATCATTTTGATCGATGCATCAAACAACACGCATAAAAACAGGTTTTCGACTCTATTAAATGACTAAAAAAGTATGGATATCTACTACATATTACATATGTATATGAAACCACTAAGTAGTACCTATACCATCAGACATCAGTGAAGAAGCAGCAGCCGCGGCTGTCGAAACAACTCCGGTAGAAACTCCGGGCTTCGATAAATGAAGTAGCCTACAAAACAAGAGAATTTTGCTTTTCAAAAGCATTCAACTAATTCACGTACAAACACACACTTACGGTGCAAGGTACTCGCAAAAAGACGACATAGATGCAGCAACCTCGGAATAGTTCTCCGATAACGCAGGAGCTGTAACTTCAACTAGCTGAATACCGGGTGTTACCGGAACTGCTTCATCAGTTGCATGCATCTTCAGCATTTTATTAATTGATGAAACTGTTACTGTTATTTGTGTCCCTCTGTAGAAACAAAATGAAGATCCAACTCTCAGTAGTTCATGGTCAAGCTTATAACCAAGAGCATAGAACAAACGTAGTCCATTTTTGCTTATTTTGCTTTCTACCATACTTCGTACGAGCACCGAGATTTGTTCCGCACCGGTACCTCGCATCGCACCACCGATGTGTCTTACCGTCCTGAAAAGTACCCAAAATTCTGCATCTTTTTCTAGAACATGATAAATGAGATTTAAGTACTTACCATTTCGGCTCAGGCTGCTCGAGATCGCAGAGAAGCCGGACTTCTGATGATACCAATCCTACAAAATCAGTCATAACAAGATTGTCATCACAGGAACATTTATTGAATGAAATGCTATCCATTGAAATCAGATACATAAAAGAACTATTTCAATAAAGGATAAAAGTGAGGTTTAATACCGAGAGTAGGGACACTTTTCAAGCACAATTCATGAATTCTCAAGATTTCTTTATGAACGCCGGAAAGTCCTAGAAGAAGAATCTCCAAGGCCTCAACATGCTGTAGAAAAGCTAACAACACATCAAATTGGTGAATCAAGATGAAAAAATGAAAGTAAGAAACAAAATTGAACTCGCAATTTCAAATTCTGCATAAAAAATGGAACGTGATTCCTTGAAAGCTAACTCAATTTTGCACAAACAAAACTAAAAAATTGCTCTTACTTTCGTTTCTATGATTCCTTGAACTACGCACTCCATTTGAACACCAGATTTCCCAGTCGAACAGGGCAAAGACGTCGATTTGGATTAGGGCTTCAGAATTTACAGTTTTGAGTGTTCAGTAATAGTGGAATACACAGAGTAAAGAAGCCTAGATCGATATATTTGGGCCTTTTTTTTCTGGATCCAAACTGGCCCTGGACCAAATAACCTCGGCCCATTCATTTGCATTAATTTTCTAACTAATTAATTTTTAATGTTAAAAACATATCATTTTATTTGGGAAAATTAGAGAAATAGCTCACTGCACCCCTTTTATTGGCTAAATAGCCAACATTGATAAAGAATTTGATAAATAGCTCTATTTTCTCATCTTTTTGCTAAATAGTCCGTTTATATATTTTTAAATAAAATAAAATAATTATTTTATATATTATTTATATATATTAATTAAAAAATATATAATAAATTAAATTATGATATATTAAACAATATTTTATATCGATCCGGAATTTCGTACGGATAAGATCCGCACGAAATATTAATTTGTTTCATTTTTTTCGGGTCGATACCGGTTCAAATACCTGTGCCACCTTGTTTTCATCTTACCAACCGATATGAAAACATTGTTATTAAGATCGAATTGATTTTAACGAGTTTGAATACAAAATATTTACATTGTAAAAATAAATAATTTGTTTAAAAAATCTTAAAAAGTGTGTAAGTAAATTAAATTACGATATGAACAAATTGATGAAATATATCAGGCGGCACATGAAATATTGAGTATCTAACAATATAATAATCATACTCTACGAATCGTAAGAATCTAGCAAAATAAATTAAATCACGATATGAAAGTATTGATAAAATATCATATCAGATGATACGTACAATATTGGGTATCAACTGATATATCGGTCATACGCCCCCGAATCAAAAGATATGTTTTCAAATCGATCGATACGTAAAAGTACGATAGGCCCGGGATGACTAAATTATGATATTACCCTCGAAATCACAATACTCAATAAATACAATAAAATCTCAAAAATACCATTTAGCCACGAGCCCCATGGGTATTATAATTATATAAATAGCTCTGGGCAATATCACGGTGGATACTTGGTATTTCATATGTTATGATATTTTATCAATATTTCATATCTTAATTTATTTAGCAAATTCTTTCGATTTATTAAACGAATTATTTATTTTTAAAACGTAAATATTTTTTAATTCAAACTTGTTAAAATCAATTCGATATAAATATAAATGTTTGTATATCGACCGCTACCGTGAAAATAGGGTATCACTGTAATTTGTACTGGTATCGGGCTTCCCGGCTGGATCCTGGGTTTTCCAGTTCGGCTGAGAAAAAATGAAAAAAAAAATATTTCGTACCGGTCCGAATCGGTACGAAAATTCCAGATCGAAATTACTTAATATATCATAATTTAATTTATTATATATTTAATTAACGGGCTTAATATATTAAATTTTTAATTTATTTATTACTTAATAATTAATTTCTTTTATTTAAAAATATATAAACGAGCTATTTAGCCAAAAGATGAAAAAAGAGAACTATTTACCAAATTCTTTATCAATGCAGACTATTTAGCCAATAAAAGTGGTGTAGTGAATACACAGAGTAAAGAAGCCTAGATCGATATATTTGGGCCTTTTTTTCTGGATCCAAACTGGCCTTGGACCAAATAACCTCGGCCCATTCATTTGCATTAATTTTCTAACTAATTAATTTTTAATGTTAAAAAACATATCATTTTATTTTTCTCCACAAGGCTAAACTCAAGATCAATGAACAAATAATAGTAATTTACATATTTCAGGTTGGGTTTATCGCCTAATTTTAAAAATAACCCTTTCAAATAAAAAAGTTGGATTAAGAAATAACTTGTCCGAACGACGACGTTTTAGGGGGGCAAGTTTCTTACATTATATATACTCATTCACATCCAAGTTAACCTGATTCTAAGAAGCTGAAAACTCTTCATCATTTCATGCTAGACGAAAAAGTTAAGTTAGATCCGTTATTCATCTCGGTCCGGAGAGTTCGATGGCTTGATCGATAAGAAACGAGTCATCGGTTAAATCCGAGTAATGTTCAGATGATGAAAAATCTTGAGTTTTCATCCTGTGATGTTCTGATCCTAATCCCTGTGAAGCTTCCCATTTATCAGCAATCCCGTCTCCTTCGAGCATTCGAACAATTTCTGACATCTTCGGTCTAAGTCCAGGAACATATTGTGTACATAAAAGTGCCACTTGAATCATTTCATCTAACTCCATTCTATCATAGTTTTTCTTCAATTCTTTGTCCACAATCTCTTCTACTTTCTTCTCTTGCTGAAGCTTCCTTACCTAAATCATTGTTTCGAAGTTAAAACGAGTAAAAATAGCTTGCGGGTTCGATCCAAATCGTACGAACTTACCCTTTCTAAGACTGCTCCTTTGTGTTTACTAGCTTTTTGACCTGTTATAAGCTCAAGAAGAAGAATACCGAACCCGAAAACGTCTGTTTTTTCCGAAGACTGGCCTGTGGATAAATATTCGGGAGCTATGTATCCTACCGTACCACGAACCTCTGTCGTGACATGGGAATCTTGGTGATTTAAAAGCTTTGCTAGCCCGAAATCTGCGACCACAGCTTCGCATTCGTCGTCAAGAAGTACATTTGCTGCCTTTACATCTCTGTGAATTATCTTTGGATCACATTGTTCATGAAGATATAGTAGCCCTCTAGCAGTCCCTAATGCTATTCGCTTTCTCGTACCCCAATCCAATGCCGGTTTTGCTGCAAATTTAACCGTTGATCATCTAAGATCGGAAAATTCGAAAACGGATGATACCTTTGAGACGAGAAGCTACACTTCCATTGGACATGTAAGGGTACACTAAGAGCTTCTCTGAAGGTGTAACACAATAGCCATATAGATTAATGAGATTGCGATGAACCGCGAGGCTGATCATTTCAACTTCGGTTCGGAAGTGTCGTTCCCAACCGGAGATACCATCATCTTTAAGTCGCTTTACTGCTACGGTTGTGCCATCTTGAAGATATCCCTTGTACACATTTCCGAAACCACCTTTCCCTAGAATTTTCATACTGCTGAAATTGTTCGTTGCTACTTGCAGCTCCCGTAAGTGAAACCTTCGTAGATTAGCAAGAGAAACTTCTTGATCTGCAATACACAAATGCATCGTGATTCGATTTTCGTCTACTTTTGTTACGAAATTTGAATAAAGCAATGCAAAATTGTATGGAATTTCAGACCATCAACATCAAAGAACTTCAATTGTTTCCTCCTTTGCCTTCTAAGCATAAAGAGACCAAATGCAACTCCAATGATGCTGATAAATCCAAACGTTATCCCGAATCCAAGTGCAAACTTACGACGAGTTGACTTTGCAGAACGAAAGCCAGCTATTTATATAAGAAATACAGAATCAAAACCATAAACAATACAAAAAGCTAGGGAGTTTTCATCAATGTACATACTTCCTGATGTGTTCAAAGCCATAGTCATTGACATCAACGAGGCTCCGGAAGTACACTCGGTTTCTCTACCGGTATCGCATATTAAAGGGTTCCCGATTACACTGTAAACCCAATGAATCGTTTCCAATTCACATAAACACAACAATTAAAAGTAACCATAAAAGGAATTCGTCGTACTTAAAAACTTTTGAGGGAAACTTAGGAATCGGTCCAGTTAAGTTGTTGTAAGAGAAATCCCTGAAATTAACAATACATGAAGAAACATATAACAAAGAAAGGAAAATAACTGAAAGTGTAAGAAGTAACATTACACAATAGAGAGCAATGTTGTATTAGTGAAAGATGTAGGAATCTTTCCACTTAAACTGTTATTGTTGAGCCTCCTGATTCAGACAAAACTTCAGTTAGAATCTCAAAGCTCAGTGTATACGGTAAATACCGGGTGATTCTTACAAGTACTGAAGGCTCTTCAAGTGACCTAAAGTAGAAGGAATGCTACCATTGAAGATATTATTTGAAAGATCAAGTGTTTGAAGCTTTGAGAGCATCCCAATTTTATCAGGGATACGTCCTGTTACGTTATTGTTCTGTAATAATCTGCAGAATTCTAACATTCAACAAAAGTTTGCAAGAAAGGAACTAAAGATAAACAATTTCTTACATTAGCTGAAGATTTGTCAAGTTTCCAATGGATGAAGATAATGTTCCAGACAAATTTTGGCTGGGACTTATCCTGTACATTACAGTGAATAAATCAAGCATAAGCAAACCAGAACATAGTCAAATTATTGCTGAGAACTTACAAGCCAACAACAAAGCTCTCAGAGGAACAAGTAATCATATTCCAGCTACAAGGATCAACTGAATTGGCATCCCAATTATCAAGTACCCCAAGAGGATCTCTCAAAGCGGCTTTAATGCCCATTAAAGCCTGGACTGAACAATACAAACTCTACATTGTGAACCCATGTGAACGCTGGGTCTAAGAAATTAATTACCTTCAAAATTGACACCTTGTGGAGAAAGCATGCAAATCCCAGATTGAAAAGAGCAGAGAAATGCGATAACACAACAAAATGCTGCTTCAAATTCCATTGATAACCCAAAAAAATGGAAGCCAAGTTTTGAATTGTGATGTTTATGGGAGAAACTGATATTGAGAGGAGGATATGGGTAGTTTCTCAGAGAGCCAAATTGAGTCAGAAGTAAAGTAACGCGTCATGGCTGTCAAGAGTCAGCAAGCTTGTCAAGAATTCGAATATTTACTAGCAAAAAAGTTACCTAAAGAAATAATGTGATGGCGCAGTTTCCCACACTATTTTTGCTCCCACTTCAACTTCTCCGCAGGCGCAAATAGAGACAAAAATTTTGCTCAGATTTCAAGTAAAATTCATCATGCTACTCTCTGTGAATCTCCCTCCCACTGTAAGTGCATCATTTAATGACCCAAAAACCCCAACCCAATTAAATATAAATTAAACTGGTTTTGTTCTAATTAATCGGTTCCAGTTTCTAAATTGAGTTTACCCAGAATTTATATCTGATAATCACCATTGAGTATGGGAAGATGAATGAAATAACTCGAACAAAATAAATAATATTAAAGTCATACTATTATTATTTCTATTTTTATATAATATTAATTTTTAGAGAAGTATGATGAGTTTTAATATAATTTGGACAAGAAAATTGTATAAGTCGTTCTCAAATTACAAATTGTGTAAATGTCATGCGTCCTATACGAAATTACAAAAGTGATACATAAATTTATTCATACTGTTTGTTGTTTATATCTGACACTATTGAACCAAATTTTTCATTATGTTATAAAACGTTTTTACGTTGACATTATTGACCCTTAAAATTTGTAAAGTATGCAAATAAAACACATAGAGTTTGAAAAATTAAACAAATTTGACCCATGAAATTCGAGAATTGTGAATAAGAACATAAAATATTAATGTCGTCGTTAGATGGTCAATGATAAACGATATTGATAACTTGTAGTATCTTACGTACATTTAAATGAAGTTGGAGGACTACAAACATATATTTTTATTCAAATAGAGCATTGTATTTGTAATTTCGTAACTTGAATAACATGTTCTTTATACAACCCGTAAATTGGAGGAACGTAAAAAAATATTACCCATTTTTCGACACATTATTTTTCAAAATTAATATTAGTAATATAAGTTTTTTGGATTTTTTATTTTTTAAAGCTATACTTTTTATTATTTTTTTATGAAAATCATTCAAACAAATATAAGTAGAAGATATTTTTTATTGACCATGATATCGGTTCAATCGCCAACCACCATAAATCCATTAGTCCAATTCATTAAAATTGTAGAAAAATCGATCTAATCTCAAAGAAATCGGTTCAACCGATTAAAAGTTAAAATTATTGGGTTTGTTTGGTATCGCGATAAGAATAGCGGTGTGGTGGGGTGAGATCGTCAAATCGTGATTTTATTAAGGTGCACAAAAAAAAATGATAATTATGATGTTATTATCGTTAAAAAATCACAATTTGATGATCGCTACTAATACCAGCTATATCTACATCACAATTTTGGAAATTACTTTATTACCATTCGTTTTACAATTATATATAATTTATTTGTTTTTATTATTAAACATAAAAGGGTATATTATTCTTTTACCTAAATCATTATCATTATATCATAATTTTATCAAATATATTTAAAAAATCACGATAATCATACCTCACTACACCTCAATTTTAAAAAGTTATACCAAACAAAACAAATTCATTATTGTTATTATTTTAAATTTTTTTAAAAAAGTTAAAATTACTGTTGGAACAATATTAATTTTTTTACTTTTTAACTTGGCAATGTAGGAGAATAAGAAAGCAATGATTCCATGTGTGTTGTGTGTTGTGTGGATGGACCATTTTGGGGTAGAAACGATGACAAGACACTGGAAAATATTAAATGCAATTTATAAAATGAATTGACAATACAAAAAATGCATTAAATATTACAACAAAACCAAGATCTTGTAAGAATCATTCTAATAGCAACATTGACTCCCTCATTCATTCCTCACCTGAACACATCAAACAACACATAACAACAACAAAAGGACAAAGGCATATTCTTTAATGGGAATCCCTTTTTATAATTACTTATAATGTGATTGAGTACTTTTTAAACCATATTCAAAAGCTTTAATAAATCATATGTTAAATCACATCTATCAAATTAATGTTTATAACCTCATCTTCACACTCATTATGATCGATATTGTTAATTGATCATCATCACTATTGTATGTTAGACTCACGATCAATCTCTCTAAATTGACATAGTTATTCGTTGAATTAATTACTTATCCTAATCGTGTCAAAGTTGGCCTACTTTAAAATTAACATTATATTTTAAATTATTATATTTTTACCACTTTTATAAGTATTATTATGTTTATAACAGTAATTACTACTATAAACAGATTCAACTAAAATTTGTTAATTAAAAATTCATATATTTAATAATTTAATAAAAAATCTATGAAACATAAAATATAGTACGATATTCATGTGGGATATTATGAGATTCATTATTTTTTATGAATATCATATGAGTTTAGGATATGAAATTCATTATATTTTTACGAATCAAATTATGATTTAGAGTGAAATTGATACACATGATGTACAAATACAAATGATTTATGTAATCTACAAAAATGAGTATTACATTATTGAACTTCATAATGTTATTTAATATATTATTTCAATTCATTTATTTTTTAGTTAAAATTGTTGAATAATTGTTTTTTAATATAATATTTCAATTCATTTATTTTATTACTATTCATGAACAATAAATCACTACTATTATGTAAACTTATATTTTGACAACGATTAATGACCTAATAATATAAAAACACGGTTGTTTTTTAATTATATTTACCCTTACATGGATATTGTACATATTTACCCGTTATTCGTTAGTTCAATTATTAGAGTTGTCGTCCATCAATACTCTTGGCTCGTCAAACATGGTGACCAAATCTGTATTGTGTGGATCCTTGTGTCGATCATTCACAAATGTCAAAATTGATAAACGTTTGGAACAAATTTTATTACATCAATTTAACATCGATGATCGATTTTTCCAAACATGACATACAAAACTTTAAGTATCAAATTTGTTAAATCGATGGAACTATGTGGATCCTTTTTGTGCATCGCCCAATAACTACACATATTATAATTTATAAGATGAATAACATCATGAATAATTAATTTGATGTAACATTTTTAATGTGATTAACTTATCTGATTATATAGACACTCTCACTAATTATTATGTAACATTAGTCACTAATTATTTAATTAGGAAGTATTTATTTTTTTGTCTGATTTGTATTATGTTTTTTTGTCGTAAGGAATAAAATCCCAATACTTATTTTTTTTTAATTTATTTAAAATAAATATATTCTTTAAACTAAATTTTAATTTGATTTACAAAACTATCTTAGTTAGTTTAAAAAGTATTTAATTTCTTATTAAATATCATTTTTTATATGATATGTCGTAAATATATTCTTAAATATTAAATTTTTCTTATATTTAATATATATATATATTATAATTCTATTTATTAGATAATTTTACTTTTTTAATCAAATTATTCAGCTAAACGACCGTACTCTTCTTAATTAATATCAATTTTTCAAAAAATATTTCATAGTATTATTATTTATTAGTATGATGTTTTTATATAATTATGGTTTTCTTTTTCTATGTATTATTTATTTTGCAACGGATCTTGGTGACATGGTGTGGGGATAAGCAGTCTCCATGGAATGGAAAAATGTCGATATTTGGTCAGGTTGAATTGCTACTGAAAGATGACACTGAATGCCCCTAGTAGTCTCCCGCGGCATTTGAATGTTAGATCTATCAAGAAGTATCTGAATGTGGGAGATTTAGCTGGGGCACGCCAACTGTTTGATAAAATACCTAGCCCAGATGTGCAATCATGGACGTTATTGATTTCTGCATATGTTAAAACTGGATGTTGCAGAGAAGCAATCAATATTTACACACAAGTTAAAGATAGTAGGATGATTGAACCAGATAAGTTTGCAATTTTAGCAGTTGCCAGAGCTTGTGCAAATACAGGGGATCTCGAGAAGGGAAAAGAGGTTCATTCTGATGCTCTTAATTATGGGTTTTGTTCTGATTTGATTTTAGGTAATGCTTTGATTCACATGTATGGTAAGTGCAAATACATAGAGGGTGCAGAGAGAGTTTTTAATGAATTACATTTGAAAGACTTGATCACATGGACATCTTTTTGCTCTTGTTATGTTAATTGTGGGCTTTCTAGACAGGCGGTAGCGATTTTTCGAGAGATGGGATTGAGTGGAATTAAGCCTAATTCGATTACATTGTCTTGTATTATTCCTGCTTGCTCAAATTTAAAGTCTTTAAAACTAGGCAAAGAGATTCATGGTTTTAGTGTTAGGAATCTAATGCAAGAAAATGTGTTTGTGAATAGTGCTCTAGTTGATATGTATTTTTGCTGCTCTAGTGTTAAGTATGCTGAATCAGTGTTCTATACCATGAAACAAACCGATGCGGTATTGTGGAATGTGATGATTTCGGCTTATTTTTCGAATGGAGAATGGGATAAGGGAATTGCTATGTTTCGAGATATGAGAAAATTCGGAGTTACGCCAGATATCGGTTCTTGGAACAGTATCATTTCAGGGTTCGTAGACAATGGAAAGTTGCAAGAAGCATTGATATTTGTAAGAGAAATGCAGCATAAAGAGTGTAAACCAAATCAAATCACTATTACAAGTCTTTTAACAGCATATGCTCAAATGGAAGATTGGAGAAAGGGAAGGGAAATTCATGCTTATATGTACAGGCATTATTTCATGAAGGATTTAGCTTCAAATACATCACTTATTTTGATATATGCAAAAAGTGGTGATTTGGAGGCATCTACTACAGTTTTCGATATGATGCTAGTGAAGGATACGATTGCATGGAACACGATTATTATTGCTAACGCAATGCATGGAAGGGGTAACGAAGCTTTGTCTCTTTTCGAAACAATGGTAGCAACAGGTGTGAAACCAAACTCTGTTACTTTTACTGGTGTACTATCTGGTTTAAGTCATTCGAAGATGGTAGATGAGGGCCTGTTAGTTTTCGATTCGATGAGTCGGGATCATAATGTGGAACCTGATGCGGAGCATTTCTCGTCTATGGTTGATGTTCTTAGTCGTGGTGGTCGATTAGACGAGGCGTATAAGTGCATACAAGAGATGCCAATAGAGCCAAAAGCAGCTGCTTGGGGAGCACTGCTTGGAGCTTGTAGGAAATATAAGAATGTTGATCTTGCACGTATTGCAGCTAATCGTCTCTTCGAAATAGAACCCGAAAACCCGGGGAATTATGTTTTGTTCTTCAACATTCTTGTTACTGCAAAGCTGTGGGAAGAAGCCTCAGAAACAAGAAAAATGATGAGAGACAGGGGGATCAAGAAAATCCCTGGTTGCAGTTGGATTATATTGAAGAATACAAGCCATACTTTTGTTGTTGGAGATAAAAACAACGAACATATCGATGATATACACAAGTTTCTCTACGAAATACATAGGAATATGAAACGAGATAGGCATTACGAGTGTACAGAAGATAGCTTATGTAGTCATAGTGAGAAGCTGGCTGTGGCTTATGGTATAATCAAGATGCAAGATGAACCATCTTCTGTCATAAGAGTGTTCAAGAATTTGAGAATATGTGTTGATTGCCATGAAACGATCAAGTTCATAGCAAACTACACAGGAATCAGGATTATTGTAAGAGATTCCTTCAGGTTTCACCATTTTGAAAGAGGCTCTTGTTCCTGTAAAGATTTCTGGTGAACAGTACATAATCAATCATATTTTTCAAGCCAAAACAAGAGCACTGTAAGAATTATATAATTCCCTTATTTTTAAACTGTAAAAACTTGGGAGTTGAATGATAAGTTATTCGATGAAAGAATGAGAAAGTTTACTCTCTTGGAGGGAAATTAGTGTCTCGAATGCACCAACCAGGGCTTTAACATTGCTTTTCCTTGTAATAACAAGCTTACTTGCAGTTTCTTCAATAACATTATTGAATAAACCTTGAGAATCTTTCTTGTATTGCAAATTTTGATGCTTTAGAACAACTTTGTGTGAAGAAATCTCAGTAACTGCAGCATTAGCAGTGATCCCTGCATTTAAAAAGGTTTGTTTCCTGATGTCAATCTTGTTGTCTTCATTTTCATTAAGTTTTGGCCTTCGAAATCGTAGGCGTCTCGGGCTAGTAGTATCCGATTGAGGATCCAAAACCTTCCCACTTTTGAAATTCAACTTTACAGGGAAGCCATTTGCTGCATTTTCAGAAACCTTAACCTTCAACGACTGTTTCTTTGCGAATACAATGGCTTCTCCAAAGCCGATCCCTGCAACTTTGTCTTTCGATGAACAAACATGCTTATCCGAAATCGACTTTTCCACTGTTTTCTTCCTGATTACATTCTGAAATGCCTTCTCAGATCTTAAACTTTCATTCTTAACTCTTCCTGTTTTGTTCTGATCTTTGAAAGAGGAAGATAGTTTTAACTGTCCACCTTTTCTTAATTTGAATGATGAAGATTTACCGAGGGACCGTAGACGAGGTAAAGCCGATATACAAGGCACTGATTCTTTTCTCACAGACACTTTTGAAGCTGAATGTCCATAGTACAAGCTAGTCACAGGTGAATTCATCACTTGTTTCATAGATACTTTGAACACAGGCCTTTTTTGTATTGTTTCATAATCCCGGATTTTTTCTCCCCTTCCACGAGTGCCATCCGATTTTCCGAAATGACGGGATGGCTTAACTGTACCTCCCTTAGACTTTACGAGAGACGAGTGCTTCTTCAACGAATAAGTCTTTCGATCTTCGTCCCTTGGTTGGTTACTGTCAACTGAAGAGCATTGTTCAGATGTAAAACATACATTCTTAATAACTTCTAGTGGTTCAGGTGAAGTATGTTTCTTCGCAGTCGAAGATCCATTCTTAAACACATCGGTCTTTAAACCATTCTTCGCTTGTAAGAGATCTCGAGAATCTCGGGTTATTTTCGACTTCAATAAAGGGATCTTCCTATCATGAAAACTCAGTTCAAGTGACTTTCTCCTATCATCATTTGAAGCATTCTGTTGTCGAAAGGATTTCGTCTTAAGAGAAGGCTTCATCTTTGATGAACAATCATCTCTAAAATCTTCATATAACAAAACATCCGATGAATCGTTTGTTGGTTTTCTTCGTAAAGACTTCCATGGCTTATCTTCGACTGTATGTTTTCGACCAAACTTACACAGATCATGACAAGAACCATTAGAAGGACTCATATACCGGGAAGTCACATTTTGACTGCTCATACGATACGACGAATCCTCGGATAGAATTCGCGTCGAATTGACTGTGTTCTTAGTATCTGATGAATTGAATCCATTATTATCAATTTTTTCATGAGTTACTAAAGAATCAGTATCTTCTTCAGCCATGGAAACCAGGAATACAAATCTACATTGAATCAACATCTCAAAACAATCAACAATTTCAAAATCAATAACAAATGTGAAAAGAAACTATAGTCGTAAATAAATAGGAATCCAATCACGAAACTGCTAATAATTCGATCAATCTAAATCCGATAAACTACGAAAAAACGAAGAGAAATCCCAGAAGAAAGAAAAAAACCAAAAAAATCGCCTACCTTCCTTCCCCTCACCACTTCCTCTTCCCTCGATACAACTGTTTTTGATTCGAGGATATCCAAAAACAGTTTCGATATAAACGAAAACAAAACAAATATTGTATCACAAACCAACCTCAGATATCAATCAAAAGCATCATCCAATCCTCCATTCCAGATCGCGCTAACAACCCTAGAAGGAGGGTTTTCTTCAAATAAATTTTTGAAAATGTAAAGTGAAATTGGGAAGAAAGAGGCTGGTGGAAGGCGGAAAGGAGGAGTCAGCGCTCCCTTTTGAGTTTTGATTCTTCTTTCCTTTTTTAATAAATCTCATACTAATTTATGACGTCACTTCCTTTTATTTTTAAAAATTATACTTATTCTACAATATTTTGTATATTTTTAAAACCTCCACTTTTTAATTAATCAAATCTTTTCCCAAATATTTAATTTAACCTATCAAGAGTCAATAATTATAATATTATATATATTAATTACAAATATTCAATTTTAATGTAAATTAAATATATAGTAGATGAGAGACTATATGTGATACAATATATAAGAAATTGAATTATATTGAAAATTTTAGACAAAATCAATTATTGGGTTTGTTTGGTTCAACTTTTTAAAATTACGGTGTGGTGAGGTGTGGTGAGATATGGTGATGTGTGGTGAAGTGTGGTAAGATATGATGATCGTGATTTATGTAAAAATACTAATATACTCTTATATATATAAAATAATATTATAATTAATAAAATTAAGGGTAAATGAGTCTTTTCCAAAATCAAGATGAGGATATCGTGATTTTTTAACGATTATCACATCGTAATTAACCTTATGTTTTGTGCGCATTAAAAAAATCACGATTTCAACATCTCACCGCACATCACCGCTGTTTTAATCGGGGTACCAAATAAACCCATTATATGTTTGTGATCCAATCCCAAACCTCGACTGGAACTATTATTTTAAAATTAAATTGAACATTGAAAAAAACACTTAAATTGAATTCATTTTCAACCATACCCCAAATAGAAGGTATAAATATATATAAACATATGGGTGATGTTTGTAAGTAGCCCTCAAACTTTATAATAATGTAAAGTCGGTGCCTACAAAGTTTGTAAATTATTATATATAAAACTTTCGAAATTTATATAATATGCACCATTTGTCTCTCAATTTTTAAATGTTGTAAATATCATACTCTTAAACTTTAAAAATTATATGATTGGCTCCCGAACTTCCAAATTATTTATATTTGACCCATATACTCTTTAATATTTTAAAAGTCTTCATATTTTGTATTTGACACATTAAACTTGAAAAGATGTAATGATTGTCTCCAAACTTGAAAATTTTTAAAATAACGCATAAATGATTAAAATCACTTATACGAAAAAAAGACGAAAACCACAACTATTCACTCTAGGGTTATTTTTGAACGGTTTTAAAATTTCGAGAACTTCTCATGTAATTTACAAAACTTTAGGAACATCGTATTTATATTATTTTAAACAATAGGGAGCGGATGACATAGTTTTCTCATATATATATATATATATATACAACAAATAATAAAATTCCAATCCCAACCCGAATATCCATAAACTATATTTAGGCGTATGAGTTATGACTAATACAAAATCATTACACAAAACATGTAAAAATATAACTTACAACAAATCAAATGCACTTTCGTTACAATAATGCACCTTTGAGCTAATTTTGATTCAGCATTTTACAGCAACATTATTACTCTTACAACATCTCTGTCTCGGCATCCTCCTCGTCCTTCTTCCCCATTCTCTCAAGCTTCTTTCCCGGGGTTGCATCGTCATCGACGAACCAATAAAACACCGTTTTTGTCCACGAAAACTCCGTTTCGATGCACAAGATTTCGTTGCCTCTTCAAAGACATGAAAATCCTCTGAAACTTCTAGTCTTGATAATGTAACTAAACCAGGAAGTATATCTCTCTGAAAGTCTTTCCTCGGCTTCCCTCTTCGACGGGATCTCGTAAAAACGTTATCTTTCTCAACTACATCACTCTCGTTAAGATTCTTAGAGATCACGGACTGGTAGTCATGATGCTTCGATTTGCAGTCCTTCAGCTTCAATGTCATGAACTCGAAGTAATCCATATCGAAAGGAACGGATTTTTTCGACTCCGATTCATCGGAAGCCGAAATAATGAGTTCGGCTAACCATTTAAGACTGTTTCTAGGTGCTTCATTTTCTTCATATACGGACATGGAAAGTATCGTTTCTGCAGCAATCCGATCACAATCTTCATCAACACATTCGGTTACTTTACCGGAGTCGTATGTTTTGGGTTCGGGTGCTCGTTGAAAATCCTCATCGTCCAATGACATGTTCAGATCGATATAAGTTCGACTTGTGCTCAAATGTTTCTGTATATTGAGATCTCGGGCATCGTGTTCGTCACAACGGGGGTTTTCGATCTTACTCTCAGCTTTCTTGAAGAAACTTTGAGTGCAGTTCTGCAAAGATTCTAGATTCATGAAGTAAGGAATCTTTGTTCCTTTACCCGTATCATCATCAAATTTCGATTTTCGGAGAAACGAAGGCAAAATTCTAGCCGATTCTGAAGAACAAACCTGCAAAGAATTCGAAAACCATGGGGTGCGATGGTGCATTTCTTCACTACTATCGACTTTGTTCTCAGTGCTAGTCGAAACATTCGACTTTGCATCGACCGAAACATTATTTCCTTCGGATAACTCAACACCAAAAAGTTTCCTTTTCCTGGTAGGAACCATTGAGCAATGTAAATTCAGTGGAGGATGCCGAGATTGAAAAAATGTCGATGATTTGCAGGAGAAGTAGTCTTCGATAACACCATTTTCAGAGGCTTTTCGTTTATCTAGACGTAATACATGGAATTAAACATCGAAAGTATGCAAAATGAACAAAGAAAACGAAGCTTTTCGAGGGGCTTACCAGCAGGGAAAGTCGATGAACTATCTGAGTTCGGCATAAGATCGAGTGTTAATGCATCAGTATGAATCGGAGATACACGAACAGTACCAAGAGACAACTCAGTGTCTTCATTATAAGAATTTTTTGCCACATTCCTCTCGATTTCTCGCCTTCTGATACCATCCATTAACTCTTTCTGTTTTCGGTAAAGACGATGCAGTTCGTTGAGCTGAAACACAAGAGAATTGGTAAAACAACTATTGAACTATATGCAAGTTATGCAAAATGGAACAATTAATACCTGAGCTCTGAATAATGTTTCATGCTGAAGAATTGTTTGTCTCATTTTCGCAAACTCATGTCCCGGAAAACAGCGAATCGAAGATGAAAACGAACCGGGATTCTGAGTTTCATGATAAAAAGACATCATGCCATTGTTATTGTTTCTTCGAGGATCAATCGAAGAACGATAATCCCGAATGAAATGTGTTTTCGTTCCCATCACTGAATCAACAAGGAAAAACAACTAATCATTATGCAAATTCTGCTTCTGTATCAACATTCCAAGAAACAATCAAATCTACAAATAAATACACTGAAATTTGGGATCTACCAAAGAAAAGCGAGAAATAAAGCAATAAGAACAAAATTTAACCTCAGAACCAGATTCCCCTTTCAAGTTTCAACAGCTTTAAACTAAAGCTCCACATAAACGTAATCAAATAAGTCAAGGAAAAGGAGAAGATCTAAAGCCAAAAAGAACATCCACTTACAGAAGTAAAAGATCTCAAACCGCTGAAAAACGCCAAGATTTTAAAGACCCAGAAAACCAAAAGTAAAGATTCTTTCCATCGTCGCCATTGGATTGAAATATGGGTTATCCAGAAAAGGGAAATCAATTTCTTAATACCGCAATTAAAAAAAAGGGGATGGAGATGGAGATCCAGGATAAGACCTCTAACAAAAACTTGAAATAAGTGATCCTTGAAAACAAATAACAACGACTGAAAGATTGTCAAATTGTGGGCTCACCATATCTTTCTTCTTCTTCTTCTTCTTCTTCTTCTTCTGGAACCAATTTTTGTTTCCCATTCGACCATACCATAACCACAAGTTTCGATATCAGTACAGTTCGAAAATGGAAAAAATAACAATGAAAAATAATAGATACATGGATTTTCTAAGACAAGCTGTGGATATCTGAGAGATTTTATCGGCTTTTAAGAAGTGAAGGCCAGCCGCATTTATTACACAATTTTCCAGATTCTCTCACCTCTCCATGCTTTTTGGCCTTCTTCTTCCGTATTTATCCTTCAAATAAATATATTTTTACAAATATTCTTATTTCTAAATTCTCCCAAAAATTAACCCAAAAATGTAAAATTGTAAATATTCTTATTTCTAAATATTCTTCAAATAAAATTGTAAGAGTCTAATTTTCAGTACATCTTGAATTTTTAAATAAAATATATACATAAATATTTTAAAAAAACTCATTGTGTATAAACTTCAACTTTAAACTACAAATATTTTATCAATTTATTATATAAAAACATTTAACTTCATAAAAATGAGTCACTCATCTATTCAACCATTTTCCCATAATTTTTTTTTTTCAATCAATAAACGCTTGCACGAATAATCAACAAGCATATCAACTATATAACAAAATCATGAAAGTATATAAATTACTTCTCCGACGAAGAATAAATCGAATTAATAAATAAATGAAAAATATGTCATTTGTATCAAGTGTTGAAGCAAGTTGAAGAATCCTACTAGATCTAACACGGTGTATATGAAAAATTGGAAACCCGATGCAATATAGACGATGAGTTGAAAGGATTTGATTAAGCAAGATTTAAATACTCTTTATATATTTAATAAAAGATTAAGTTTAGTAGAACATTTCTAACATAAGAACTAGTGAATAAGTATTAGTTTAAATATGTTTTTAGGTTTATTGTAAAAAATCCGAGTTGGAATATATGATTATTCTACCATGAATTCAAATCATGTTATTGGGTCATTATAACGAGTATTAAAAAACAATTAAATAATATAAAAAAAAACTAAATTATTAAGGATTAGGGGGCGTGTCATTATTCCTATGATAATTAATCCGGCGAAATAATGTTCGGTATTTATAATATTTTAATGGTTATATATTTTTTAAAAAAACGAAATAATGATAAAAATAACAAAATAATTGAATTTTAAAACCAACAACTACCTCACAGTCTTAAACTGAACCACAGCGAGAGTAGGGCCACTCATGCACGTCCCAATTCTCTGTGCCTAGGAAAGCAGATCTTTGTTGGGTTGTCCGCTGCTAATTCACGCGATATGAATGCGCGTGGGAATAGTTTTGATAAATTGGGTTGTGGAAACGGGGAAAGGACATACCATGTTTCTTTGGTACCCGATTAAAATAACGGTGAGGTACGATGAGATACTGAAATCGTAATTATTTTAATGCGCATAAAATATAAGGTTAATTGCGATGTGATAATCGTTAAAAAATCACGATATCATCACAGCTGTTAAAACCAGTTGTGACCTCATCATGATTTTGGAAAAGACTCATTTATCCTTACTTCTATTAATTATAATATAATTATATTTATTATTTTATATATATAAGGGTGTATTAGTATTTTTACATAAATCACTATCATAATATTGCAATTTTACCAAACATACTTAAAAATTCACGATCATCATATCTCACCACACCTCACTACACCTCACCACATCTCACCACACCTCACCACACCTCACCACACCGCAATTTTAAAAAAGCTGAACCAAACAAACCCACTATGATATTTAGGAGCTCCGAATCGGATTCGTCGAAACGGTGAAATGAAAATAACGAATCGACAAACTTAAAAGAATCAATTTTATGAAGTGTTTACGGAGTGTTTATAATAAAAATAAGTAATAAAGTTTAAATTTTAGAAATATCAAATCAATACATTTCAAATCTAATACATTATTTTATCCAAATATTTAAAGTTCATAAATATTTACAATTTACTAATAAAAACACCAATAAAAATATTAATTAGTTCACTCTCATATGTTTTCTTAGTTTATCTATCATAAAGATAAATATTTTTAATCATAACTGATGAGATCATCGGAACCCGATACCCCGAACAGGGTCAGGGCCGGCCTGGGTCATGGCGGCCCAGGCAAGTGAGCCGAACTTAGAGGCCCAGGTCAGCAGAGGGTCTGTTTATATCGCTTGACCCGATCGGTCACAGTTAGTGATCGGTCCCGAGCCGTGGGGCCCAGCTCCCCACATACGCCCAGACCGATCGGTCCATTTTTTGCAGGCGCTACTTCAGGCCATCTTCATGCGTCATACGCGACAAAAACCCGCGACAAACTGGTTAATAGCGTGGCTTGGCAATAGATGTAAGCCGCTAGAAGCCAAAGAGTAGCCGGCTGGATGCGCCGAAAGGACCGGCGCCATGCAGCTACAGGGCTATTTCCGGCGGCTGTTTCGCCTGACGTTAGCCGACCTAGTAGCAAAGGACATGCGCAAAAGGACACCCTACTGTACATGGTACAGTGGCAGTATAAAAAGGACACAGAGGGAAGGAGGAAAGAGGATTCACTCTNTCTTCCTTCCCCCTCCAGATGGGGTAATGGGATGGAATGGAAAATTTAGTCCTAAAAGCCTCAAGGTCCATGGAGTTAATGTCGGGATATCTAGACCTACGGGGTGCCATGGCGGATTACCTTGAAGATTGGAATGAAATCTGGAGATGAGCAGCGTTTTGAGCGAGAATCGCCGGAGATTTCAAAGTCTGGGCAGTTGATTGCGGATGGTGATAATGGCTGCATAAAGGAAAAATCCTGACTTTTATATCGCGTACTGCCCAATCACAGGATGCCACGTCATCTCTGCAGGCGGCTGCAGTCTGACAGTCTGCCCCCCTTTGGAATATGAAAAGGCGTTGGATGTTGCAGAGCTTAAAATTACGCCCTTGCCATTCTACTATTCTGGATTTCAAATTCAAAAATTCACTTCAGGAAATCTCTAAGTGCTGGATCGGTCCACGGGGACGCCATTACGATCGGTTCGGGTACGAGTTTCTGAAGTTGTGATCGGGCACGATGGCGCAAACGATCTCGATTATTGATCGAACCCCGGTCACCACCAAGGTGGCCACGGAGTCCGAGGGGCTAGTGATGAGATCATCGGAACCCGATACCCCGAACAGGGTCAGGGCCGGCCTGGGCCATGGCGGCCCAGACAAGTGAGCCGAACTTAGAGGCCCAGGTCAGCAGAGGGCCTGTTTATATCGCTTGACCCGATCGGTTACAGTTAGTGATCGGTCCCGAGCCGTGGGGCCCACCTCCCCACATACGCCCAGACCGATCGGTCCATTTCTTGCAGGCGCTACTTCGGGCCACCCTCATGCGTCATACGCGACAAAAACCCGCGACAAACTGGTTAATAGCGTGGCTTGGCAATAGATGTAAGCCGCTAGAAGCCAAAGAGTAGCCGGCTGGCAGCGCCGAAAGGACCGGCGCCATGCAGCTACAGGGCTATTTCCGGCGGTTGTTTCGCCTGACGTTAGCCGACCTAGTAGCAAAGGACACCCTACTGTACATGGTACAGTTGCAGTATAAAAAGGACACAGAGGGAAGGAGGAAAGAGGATTCATTCTCAGTTTTCGATCTGGTTTTCTCTTGGAAGTTTAAGCTTGGCCTAGAGCTCTCGATTTATTTTCGATTGTCTTCCCTCTCCTTTTTGTTATTCATAACATGTATTGTACAATGGCTAATTGGATTGATGAACAGGCTGAGGGCATTTCTTTTAGCCCTTAGCCAAGTGGTTTTTTCCTCGATTTCGAGGTTTTCCACTCTAAAAACATGTTTGCTTTCTTTGCCTTAGGATCATCAACCTTCTCCACACTTAAATAAATAACAACCGAGTTCGTCTCGCAACGAACCGGTCGACTGCTGACACCCCCGGTTTTCAAACCACAACAGTTTGTTTGGTATAAATTTTTAAAATTGCGGTGTGGTTAGATGTGGTGAGGTGCGGTGAGGTGAGGTGTGGTGAGGTGTGGTGAGATATGATAATCGTGAATTTTTAAATATGTTTGGTAAAATTGTGATATTATGATCGTGATTTACGTAAAAATANGCAGTATAAAAAGGACACAGAGGGAAGGAGGAAAGAGGATTCATTCTCAGTTTTCAATCTGGTTTTCTCTTGGAAGTTTAAGCTTGGCCTAGAGCTCTCGATTTATTTTCGATTGTCTTCCCTCTCCTTTTTGTTATTCATAACATGTATTGTACAATGGCTAATTGGATTGATGAACAGGCTGAGGGCATTTCTTTTAGCCCTTAGCCAAGTGGTTTTTTCCTCGATTCCGAGGTTTTCCACTCTAAAAACCTGTTTGCTTTCTTTGCCTTAGGATCATCAACCTTCTCCACACTTAAATAAATAACAACCGAGTTCGTCTCGCAACGAACCGGTCGACTGTTGATACCCCCGGTTTTCAAACCACAACAATAACAAAAATTACATATGAAGAATTTTATACGTTGATTAAGAAAAAAATAAATGTGTTTATTGTTAATATATTTTTATTAAGCTATATTTTCATTCTCCAATGTTAAATATTATCACATATATTGTGTATATATTATAAATTTATTATTTCGTTTGTATTACTGTTAGTGTAATGTCGGAGATGATGTTAGTATTCATATTATAATATAAAAAATACTACTAATATTCATTGACTTGAATTACCATTAAAAATTCAGTTCGAAAACTTAAATGATAATTTATTAATTAATTATATATGATGAAAATAATGTAGTGTGTTAATAAATATAACATAATAATATATAGCAAGAATCACAATAGTATTATTAATTAAAATAATGTAATATATTTATATTTCCAATTATTTTTTTCAAATATTGTGAATATATCAATTAAAAAAAATTTTTTAACTTTGCAGCCGCTTCGGAACCACTTCGTCCCGCCACCGCTCCCACTTCGGAAGTTGGAGTTTCAGCATTCCGAAACTTCGGAGCTTCACAGAACTACAGTCTTTTGGTCCACGTGCGAGAGAAAGGATCTTCATTGCGACCTACGTGGTTTTATTTGCAGATAAGTACCTTAAATCTCTTTATTTACACATTTTGATGCTTTTTTTCAATCTCTCAAGTCATTTCGTTTTGGATTTTTACAATTTCAAGTAGCTTGGTTACCGTTTTGTTCAAAATATATTAATAGAATATAAATATGAATTTCATTCCAAATGTTTTCATGTTCATTATAATTCGAATGAATATTTTTTTTATAAAAAAAATATAAACATTCGCAAAAAATATTATTATTAAATATTATTTAAAATTTTATTATTAAAATTGGATTGGGTTGAGTATTTTGCCCGGTAGTAGTATATATGGTGATCTCAAATGTAACTATGTTTCTTAGTTACACTACTTCATGATTTCTATGTCTAAAAGAGTCATATGGAAATTTATAGAATAATTCACAACTAAATACCATTTATAATGTTCTTATTTAATAAGCTTTATTGTTTGTTTAATTTATAATTATAAATCTCGAGATTTTGAATAATTAAATATGAACTTGATTTTGGAAAGATTTTGTACTTAGAGATATAATATAAAAATATTAGAGATACCATGATTTTTGGATAAAAAATGCAATTCATTTTTATCTATTATTTTAAGTTAATAATATCAATTTATTTTTATTGTGGAAGAGCAGAGTCGTACACTCTGCAACTACAAGGCATCACCTCGTCACTAATCTACGCGATGGCCCGACCCGATTAAGAACCTGGATTATTCGTCGCCCTATCCCTGGGAAACAAAACATGGATATGCCAACCGCTGCTCAATTCGCCGTCTACCTCCTGCAATACGAATCGACAGAGAGGACAACATCCATGGATTTCTAACCACTTACCGATGCATAGAGAATGAAACCTATGTCGGCAAGGCATCTCCTTAACATCACTCTCGACGTTGATTTGACTCTCGCAAAGGCAGATCCCGCACTGCCAATCGGAATCGGATACAGTTACAAACGGCAAAGACTCGATCGTAGAATTAGCCGCCGGTGAAGGTCCTTCGTAAACAGGTAAGTCGCGTAGAATTGATTCGATCTCTAAGTATCCTTCGAACAGCATTACCGATCGCGTCTGCTGGTGAACGAACACTGCGATCTCCTGTGGCGGTAAGTTCGCCGGGTCAGCAATTCCGAATAGCGATGCGATGGTTCTGGTGCTCAACTCCTCCATAGACGGAGGGGACGATCCCGATCGTGAACTAGACATCGGTAGATCAGGTGAACGAGGAAGCAGGTGGTATATCTACATATATATAATCTTGAACGGAGTTTGGGCGGTGCAATTTGTAGTCCACAAGAAAAAACTAAGATGATCCTGTGACGTTGCCGGCAATTGGATTCGTTATCGTTGGGGTGGTGTATTTGAGCCAAGTCATTTCCTCGTGGACTACTTCAAATTATTGTTCTCACATACTTGAGTCTTGAGTTCGTTGAAGGGTTATTGAAATTTTATTTACTTTTTTTAAAAATATTTGTATTATTAAATTTAATATTATTTTATAAACTTAATTATAATAAATAAAATTTAAAATATTTTTAAATTTTTCTTTTAAATATTTTTGTATTTTAATTTAAGTAATCTACAAAAATTAAGTATGAAAAGATTTTTTTATCGTTGTGAACTAGATGTGATGATTGTTGCATGTATTGGAATGATCCAATGTAATGCACCTGTGGATGGATAGAATTAGAATTTAAGATCTTATACTTTGTATGATTTAATAAATTTGATTTAATTTCTTCATTTTAGTAAATTTAATTCTCATACTTTGAATTTTTAGCACAATTAATCTTGCAATTTTTTGTAAAATTAGTCTCAAATTTTAATTTGTATGACAAAATTGATACTCAAATTTTTTGGACTGCTTTTTCCATACGAGACTGAATTTGTCGTATTTGCGAAACATTTGTAATCGTTTTTACCAAAATGATCAAATTATGTGGATTATATATGTCAAATTAAAAGTTTAAGAATAAAATTTATCAAATTATGAAAATTTGGAGATGACACACATCATTTTCTAGATTTTTTTTATTTAAGTTATGAGAAATAGTTTAAATATTAGATAATGGGCGATGCTTAGATATGGTTCCCATGATTTAGGAATTATGGCAAATTGAGTTCCGATAGTTTTAAAAATTTGACTATTTTGAACCCCCAAAGTTTTAGTATGGCAAAACAGATCTCCGACTTTTGTATAGTTTGGCAAAACTATTCCTATTGTTTATCAAAATTGACAATATTAGTTTATAAACTCTTCAATTTCGGCAATGTTAGTCCAAAAAAAAATAATGGCGTATTTGATCCTCGTAATTCCAAAGTTTTGGCAAAAAAGGTCCCTAACAATATTAGAGGTTCTCAACGTTTTGAAAAATGTCAATTATGATCGTTAAATCATTTTGCAACGGTGGTTCTCAACGTTTTGAAAAATGTAAACCCTAATGACCGTTAAATAATTTAGGTACCAATTTCGCCAAATTCCCTAAATTTGAGGACTAGTTTTACCACTAAACATAAATAATGAGGACTTGTTTTACATTTTTTAAACTTTGAAGACTAATTATGAACTTTAGGGATTGAATTTGTCAAATTTTACAAACTATGGGGATGAATATTGCTAATTAATTGAACTTTGGGACTGTATATGCAAAAAAATAATTTGAGGATCAAATTTACTAAAATCAACAAAATTTAGGGGACCAATGCCGTCATTTTCCGATTAGGATAATATTTGTAATGATTCCATTATTTAATTTAACATCTTTGTATTATTAACAATAAGATCGCCTAGAAGTAGAAGCAAACATTTGAGTTGAAACGTTGATAAATCATATTTTCTCACAAAATATAATACTAAAATAATTATACATAAACTTTTTAGATGTAAATTGAATTGTATAAAGCCCAATAGGAGTTGCAGGCCAATATCACGAGATGATGAGCGATGTCGTGATTGAAGGAAAAAGCACCAATACCGAAATTCCGCAAATAATAGTCGTTGAAAAGCAAGGTAGACTTGAAGAAGATGGGGCTGTAAGCTAGTTGTTCAGAGACGGGAATTCTTCTCGAGGCACGCGGGTTTCATTTCTAGCATAAAGCCTCGGAAAACCCGATGGAGTTTACCTTTGATATTTTCCAGATTTATGGCCAATTTTGTGGTAAAAGCCCAGTTATTTCGTTGATTACGGCTGTTAATGATGATTCTTATGTGATATATTCATATATTTTGCATGGAATCGAGGGGTTTAGCTTGTTTTGAAATTTGAATTGATGTCGTTGAGATTGTCCGTTTGAATTTTCATCTTTCTTATTTATGCGAACTTGCTAACTCAACTTCAATTGTTACAGTTAGAAATCAGAAATAAAACTTTTGAATTTTGCTGTTAGAAATCAACTCTCCTGCTGATTTTATACGTTTCCTTGATGTATTGGGTTGCAGATATTACCTCAAGAGCAATTTCTCATGAGGGGGACGGTTGTAGCGCAGATGATCAACTTCCAAGGGTAAGATTTGTGAAAGAGGCTTTTTCGCAGATGCTGAAAGTGGTGGAACCCAAATTTACAGCAAGGTGCTTATATTTGGAGCAAATTTTGTAAAATATTTACGTTTGAATGATACTCTCAATGTGAATGTGCGTAATTTGAAGATTCTTGGACCTCCCATGGTTCTCGACCTTGATAAGTACTTGTTCTAGCAATTCCACTCATATATATTTATGCGTTTCTTATTTTAATCGTATAAATTCATGAAATATTGACCCTTTTTGTGTAGCTTATGAATGATTTTTGACGTGGTATAATGAAAAGAATTCTTTGGCATGCAAAGTCTTTAATCTTCTATGTTTCATCCCTCTGACTAACTGATCACTTGCATGATTTCTTGTGTTTTTTGTTTTAGGGTCTCAGTTTTTGATGAACTCTGGAAGCTTAAGTCGAAGTTGGAGTTCTTGAAGGCAGACTTCTTAGAATTCTCTCGATTTTATGATTTTGTTTTCTTTATGTGCCGAGAAAATGGCCAAAGGAGCATAAGTGAGTGTTCTTAGTATCTAATCAACAAATTAATTCTGCCTGTATATTAGTTTCTTGGAAGTTTTTCAGGTGTAAGCAGGGCAATAATTGCCTGGAGATTGTTCTTGTCGGGAAGTTTTCGGCTTCTCAATGAATGGTGTAATTTTGTAGAGGTAGATTTCATCATCTGCTCTTCATCATTGCTTTTGTTCGCTTTTTATCTCAATCTTTAATGATATCTACACAGCCATGTTGTTGTATTTTGATATTTTTGAATGAATTTGTCGACTTTTATTGTTTTAGCTTCTCTTGTAATATCCAGAAAAATCAGAGACATAACATTTCGGAAGATACATGGAGGCAACTTTTGGCATTCAGTCGTTGTGTTGATGAAAATCTCGAAGGATATGATCCTCAAGGTAATTCTGGCTCTGTTTTCTTTATACAGTTTTATTTTGGAACCATAATTTTGTGAATTGCTTGTGTCTTATTCATCTTTTTATGCATCCAAACAATTTTATGCTTCATTTTGTCACTTTCATAATATTAAAGATGATAAAAATTTTGTCACTGGCATTGTTTCTGTTGTATGAATTTTTTGTGCCATTTCAGTGTAACTGGATTTGTCTGAGTTTTAACACTTTTGTTGTTTTGGAGTTTCATCATCAATGCTGCTTTTTTATTTTGGTGCATAAATTCTCTGTTACCAGGAGCATGGCCGATCTTGATCGATGACTTTGTCGACTACATGTACAGGTTCGGCTACGTACATATCTGCACCCCTTTCTCATTATTTAGCATCTCTTCTTCTTTAGGCCACCAAAAGTTTACACCAGTCATCTTCACCTTTTACGTATGGTGCAGGATTAGGGGATATTCCGGGACTCCCAAACTCGTATGCTGCTGCAACAATTCAAAGTCCGAACCCCGTCACGACGAAGTCCTCGGTATGCCAATCTCATTACGATATCCTCATATCTCTTTTGAAAATTCTTTTGGTTCCCTGCAGAATTAACCAACTTCTCAGCCACAAAAAGGAAGTTTGAAGAAGATTTTGATGAAACCACATCAAATGTTAAGAGAAGGAAACTTTACGCCAATGTTGAGTGCGCATCTTCGGGTTTGGATCCTTCCCGGGAGGAAGATGACCTCCAGAAAATTAGACAGTGCAGTAGTCCTACAATGAACACCATGTGTGCCATTGAAGGTTGTCTTTCCAGAGGCTTTGCCGGTCTTCTCTCTCGAAGTTCATGCGACCCTGCGAGAAGACTTTCATACACATAGACACACATTTTCGAAGGTTAGATCAACATTCCCATCTTCTGTTCATTGAGATGCTCAGTTCTTCATTCTATATTTTGACTCGTATCGTAAAGTTCGTGTGGATGGATCGGATCTTAGGCTTGTTGTATAATAGTTTTCATTTCATACAAAGCAGAGAATGATATTAGAAATGCTGATGTTTTGATGCAATAATTTGAAAGATTTACAGATCCAGAGAGCCTTTTGAGAACAAGAGTTAAGTTCTATTCTACTACATGCCTAAATTCTGAAATAATGTCACGCAGAGAAGTATATGTACCTACAACAAGGATGAACAATCCCATCAAGCAAATACCCCAAATGGATGCCATTTCAACTCCAAATCTCCTATAAATGCCTGATATCTTCATGAAGCACAAGCAAGGAATGATTACCGAGGCTGTTACGCTTAGAAATGCACCGACGAATGACATAAGATAAGCAAAGAATGGAATCACCAAAGCCATGATAACTGTGCTTACTACTAGAAAACTCCTTATAAAAATACTGAGTCCTTTGTTGGGAATTCTCAAGAATCGGCTTTCGAGAGCGCTTACTATCGGTTTCACCATAAGAGCATATTTAGCCAGGGGATTAACAAGTGTTGTGTAGATTACTACTCTTGAGCTTACTTTATTGATAGGAAGATTCAATGTGATTTGTGATTCAAGATGAGAGCCAAACATTAAGTATCCGAGAATCGCAACGGCAGCATAGCTCACGGTACATACAAGGAAGCAGATTAGAAGAACCTGAAAAAGATTTAGTTGAAAAATACATCAAATACAAGAGAGAATGATCATAAACACTTGAGTTTTATGTATTTATTTACCTTTGAAAACTTCTTTTGATCCTTCATTGAAATATAAAGTGTTGGGAAAACAGGATGAGCACAATAACAAAATGCATATAAACTAACAGCTCTAGGAATCCCTTTAACATCTAAAGGAATTCCCTTTTCATTAAAACCAATTCCATCAAATGCTCCTGCCCAGAAAATCGAACAAACGAGGATAAATGACGCTGCAACACCACTCGCTGAAATATACGATAAAATGCTCATACTGTCGAGCCAAACAGCAGGTAACATAATGATTCCTACAATAACAACAAATGTTTGTTTTCCTGTAATGGAGATTCCCATGATTTCATATCCAATATTTGGAAACAAGTAATGTAAATTATCCCCTTCTAGAACCAAGAAACCTGTTGCCACCATATAAAGCTCAACATTCATTACTAGAGATACGAATCTCCTTCCTTTACGACCAAATGCTCGATCCCCAATATCGGGGAAAGTTCGTATGCTCGGATCCATATCCATACATTTTTGAATGATCAAGGCTGAGCAGTATGTGCAGCCAGCAATGAGAAAAAAAAGTGCCAAGCTTAACCATCCACCTGATGCCAATGCATATGGTACTGATAAAATCCCAACTCCTGATTACAAATTCATAGCAACCTCTTAATGTCAAGCTTTCTTTTACATCAACTACAATTTCAAGCAAGAAAATAAAAAAAGACGACTCACAAAAATAGTCCGGGATTTTAGCAAATTTGTTCCAAAGTTTTATAATTATGATAATTAAGAACCTAAGTATTTGTGGCAAATCACGTCTATATTGTAATATTTGCTAAAACTAGTCAATTTTGTGATAAAATTGATTCTGAATATTTAATTATGACGATGGACGTCTTCCACAAAAATAAAGCTTTGGGAAAGTGAAGGATTACTTTGACTGAAGTTACTGGAAATCCACATGCAGAGCAATAATTCACACAAGGAACAAGAAGATACATACAAAAAATGAGATGACAACTTTTTCACAGTTGTTTGAACATGAGATTTGATTTCAAAACAGCAGTGCGAATCCGAACTCCAGGGTTAGCTACCATTCAAACATCAAATTAAAAAATAAGTTTTTTTTTCTTCTGTTGTTAGAAAATGAAACTACGATGCTGTTCAACTTAAAAATCAATAAGATCCCGGAAATTGCAGAATACAGTGAAGATAATGTTGAAAAGTGTTGTCAAAGAAGGTATTCTCTAACAATACTTTGTAAGGAGAGACTAATTATCATCAGCACACAGAACAACATTACAGAAAAACATTAATGGTGTTTCATGACAACCAGCTTTACGGATAAGGAACAATAAATTTTAAGTTATTAATGTCTTTAGTCTTCAAATCTAAGATGATTCAGAAATACTGAAACATGTCTTATTTCCTTATTCAGTAAGAAATTCAAGCAACAGCATTAAATCGACTAATCGAACGTGAAGATCCACAATATAAAAACCTAGAAAGGAAATTGACCTGATAAAGCATTAAGGCCATTGAAGCAGGTCTTGAAGAAAGAAGTGGAGCCAGAGAGTGAAGAATGGCGATAAGAAGAGTCGCTGAAATTCTCATTCAACAGCGGAATCGCGATATCGGCGGCTTCATCTTGTTGTTTGGGCGTCATCGGGATGATGAAAATGAAGGAGAAGGAACGTTTAATCTGTGAAGGATGATATTCCCTGCCCTTTCTTTGGACTGTTTCATTTGCCCAAAGAGTGAAATTGCATGCTTCTTTATTTATCTACTGCGCTTCTTCTTCCTCCACCTGTCATTCTCGTGTTTCTTTATTAAATAATTCAATATACCATTGGACTCTCATATTATTTTTAAATAAAATAATGTTAAAATTTGTTGAAGTGTATTAATTCTAAATTTAAAAATACAAATATTTTATTAATTTATTATATAAGATAATTCAATTTTATAAAAATATGAATATAGTTATTCTATTTTACCACCTCTTCAAAAGCAATCATATTTCGATATATTATCGCTTTCACGATTAATTCACATGTAGATAGATTATACAACAAAATCTTGAATGCACATACGTCACTTTTTTAATGAAAAAAATATAATTAATGAAGAAATCAAAACGATGTCGTTTGTGTCAAAAGATCAAGAGTCGGACTTGATCCAATATGGGTGCGTGAGGAAAATTGGAGAGTCGTGCATATTAGATGTCATACTTCAAAATAATAGTTTTAAAATATTATTTACAAATTAATTCTTTCTATTTTAGTATGATCTACCTTTTTTATTTAATCATTAGTACATATTTAATCAAGTGGTAGATGTGAATATCATTTACAAATGACTAATTTATTATACTTTTAATAAATACAATATAATTATATGTATTTTTATATATAAAGTATATTCATATTGTTATATAATCATATTTATGATACCATAATTTTATGAAACATTTTTACAAATTCATTATCATCTCATCACACCTATCTAACTCATTATATTATAGCAAATATATATTTCTAAGAAAATACTTATATTGTTAATATTTACATAATATTTGTTAAACATTTACATGTATACCATTAATCACTTTAATTGAGACCATATACGAATATGGTCTAGATTAATTAGGCATTTGTAGTTATCATAATCGCTAATTTGTGTTAATCCATTTGAAATTTTGTTTAAAATGACGTTAATCTACTAAATAATCATTTTCGGACAATACAATTTGTTAAACTCAAATTTCAAGCCAGTTACGTTTGAGCATTTACTCACGACACGCCTACACGTGTCAATAAAATATGTTTCCCACTTTTGGGCTTATAATAATAAAATTAAAATATGAAAATAAAATTCGTATTTATTAAAATACCAAGGGCGAATTTATAAATGTGTGGACAAGAAGGACTAATTTATAATATAATCAAAATATGATGAATGAAGTAGATCTATTCACATGTACAGATTGAACACAAATATATCTTATAATTAAAATTAATGATAAACTATACTTGGATAAAAATTGACATTAATGTCGATCGAACAAATTTAGGCGATGAAGGTATTGGATGCAATCAAAAAAATGTGATATGAGCTCGAGTTGTCGATCGGTCGATGAATCATATGAAGATAAATTTGTAAAGAATATTTTAAGGAAACAATATTATATCAAATATGTATATTAGAATATATATATATGATTTGATCATTGATTATCATATAATCAAATATTTGTTAATTAACTTAATTATCTAACATCTCCACTGGATATGAGACATGAGGTTAATTGTTTCTAAGACTTCGATTAATTGATCTATTGTTATCTATGAGTATGAGAGAACTCGTATGTGTTGTATTCTTATTTCTATGATGAATTTGACTGTTCAATTGGTTACATGATTTTTCAGTCATCTTGGTTTTCCATATTAAACTTATTTTATTGCTTTTCTTTATTTTCTTCAGCGATTTTTTTTCTTATGTTCCCTTAACCTAACGAGAATGTTGATATTATTTCCCAACAAGGTAAATTACCATAGCAATATTCTCATATTATAAAATAATATAATGTATTTCCATAGAACAAATTAATGTTAAAAATTCGGGTAAATTTCGAATTTGGCTCAAAATCCGTAATTTTGGTTGCTCTAATCAAAATATTACCTAAATTGGAGTTGGAATTTGAAATCATGTCCGAAAAGGCAAAAACTATCATTATACACTTGAAATGAGGAAAAATATACACATTTGAATGCAAAATATATGCAAATTAAAAATCATTTCGTCCTAAACATCATTTATTTAGGTCTAAAATGAAATTTTATGAAAAAACATAAAATTTCATTTTAATTTCACCTAAATTTAAAACATTGAAAAAATTTCATTATGGACCATATAATACAAATGGACAAATACAAATGGACAGATCACACGACAGGGGGACCATTCCACTGCGCCTAATATGTGGATTTTGACATATCCTAAAAATGAAATTTAAATCATTCAAATAGTTTATTTAATTTGATCATCAAATTTTTAGAATTATATTATAATAAAACGTAGATTTTGTAATATTTGATAAAATTAGTTACCAAACTTAAATTTGTATTTAAATTATATTATACGTAAATTAAATCCTCATATTTGACAAAATCAGTTATCAAACTTTAATTTATGTGAACAAGTTGGTTTTTGAATGTTTCAATTTCATTCCTAAAGTAAAATCAAATATTTAGAAATATGTTTTACTTTCTGTAAACTCTGCAAAAAAAATTAATTTTATAAAAATCGTCAAACTTTAAGAAATGCATGTCATTTCTTCAATTTAAACAAATTATACAAAAAGGTTATAACTAATATACCTAATGATTAGGATTTTTCATTAAAAAGCTTCATTTTATTTAATGTTGGCTATACAAAAATTTGTAGTGAATTCAACATCTTATTTTATTTAGGTAATTATTTGGTATAATTTTGTTATTCTCTTCTTTTTGAATTAATAATAATATAAATTCAGAAAATATGAAAAATTATATATTTTATATAAATTAATAATTTATTTTATTTTATTATTTCCCGATTATAATACATTCGATACAAATAAGATATATAGATAAATTGAACTTTAGAAGAGCAACACGACTGAATTTTGAATTATTAACAGCCCATCAAGTGTCCGTGTCCACGAGTCGGGCGGACCGTAAAAAATTGGGTTATTTTCATGAACAATTCTCAATTCTTGAATCGTCTTGTTCGAGAATCTGAGAAGGCCAAGAATCGGAAGGGTACTGAGGGTTTGGCTTGCTCACCGTCGCCGCTGCTGCTGTTAAATCACCTCCGGCGGAAGGTCGCGATTCGCGATGCAAGGTCCAGAGATATAAAGCTTCCGATCCAAGCGCAAGGAGAGGATGCGTCGCCGTCGCTGCCTCTTTATTGTTCACATTCTCGATTGTCTGATTCTGTACCGTCTTGAGCTGATTAACTTCCTCCATGAGCTCCTTCTTCTCAATCTCAACCTGCAGGAATTGAAAATCCTCAACCCTAGAACAATTCCGTTTTGATGTTTCAAAATCGATTTCGAATTTCGATTACGTAGTTGAATTCCGATATAAGGGAGCCATTCTCCTTCTCGAGAGTGCCAACCAAGGAACGAAGTTGTTGTACGAGGCGTATTGTCTCTCTGAGCATAGAGTCCTTGCCATGGACGGAATGATCGAGTTCTGCGGACCCAGAAACTGGAATTAACATGAGACAGGCAGGTAAAGAGAAGAAAGGTACTTAAATTCAAATCATACCCAGAACTTGCCCTAAATTCAAGAACAATTCATTTATCTGAGATCTTTTCTCCCTTTCTCTTGCAGCTTTATGATCTTTTCTGGGAATTCCCTGAAGCTTCATCTTCCTGGAACTGGACTCAAATTTTCAGAAGCTTATCTGAAGTTACGAGAAATTAGACAAAAAGCTCACCGTTTAGAAACTCTGCCTCCGTCGCTAGAGGATTCGGAAGGCATAAGGAAAATTTGGAGTACAAACGGAATCACCGATGGTTTTATTTGGGCGGGGAGTGGCACGCGCCGGCGTGTGGACAGTGGAAGACGTTTAGTTGGGCCACTGCTTCTTGAATGTTAAATGACTGTAGTACCCTTGAGGTGGTTGGAAGGGGTTTCGCACATAGAGAAATAGAAAGGGTGAAATAGTCTTTTTAAAATATACGACAAGAAACAACCGCGTGTGGACGCCGTCTGGCGGAGTAAAAGAGCCATGCGCGTTGCTCAATATTAATCATATAATTGAAAATTATTTTTAAGCTTCCTTTTTAATCATATAAATTATTTAATTAATGTCTTTGCATAATTGAAAATTGTGTTTTTTTGGATGAATAATCCAATTTTGCATTATTGAACAAATTTGAAATTTTTTTTTCACATAAACTAATATAACATAAATTTAATCTCCAAAATTTATAAAATCGACAAAGTTGATCCCTACATTTGATATTTTGTCGGAAAATGGTTGTCTTGGTCCTCATATTTTGTTAATTTTGATAAATTTGATCTTCAAATTATTTTTTGGCGTATACAATCCCCAAACTTCAATTAAATGGCAATATTCATCACCATAATTTGTAAAATTTAGCAAATTCAATCCACAAAGTTCATAATTAGTCAACAAAATTTTAAAAATGCAAAACAAGTCCTCATTATTTATGTTTAGTGGCAAAACTAGTCCCCAAATTTGGGGAATTTGGCGAAATTGATACCTAAGTTATTTAACGGCCGTTAGAGTTTACGTTTTTCAAAACGTTGAGGATCATTGTTGCAAAATTATTTAACAGCCGTAATTGTCATTTTTCAAAACGTTGAGGACCTCTAACACCGTTAGAGACCTTTTTGCCAAAATTCTGGAATTACGAGGATCAAATATGCCATTGTTTTTGTTTGGGGACTAACATTACCGAAATTGAAGAGTTTGAGAACTAATATTGCCAATTTTGATAAACAATATAACATAGTTTTGTCAAACTATACAAAAGTTGGAGACCTATTTTGTCATACCAAAACTTTGAGATTCAAAATTACTAAATTTTCAAAACTATAGAGACTCAATTGACCAATAACTTCTAAACTATGGAAACTATATCTAAACATCGTCCATATTTTGCTTATCATCTTAATTACTAAAATTACAAAAAATATTATAGACTAATTTTATCACACATTTGTTTTTTAGAACCCTTGCTAAATTATAGAAAATACACTGTCTAATTTGGGATTCATAATTTTCCAAATTAATGAAATTCTTTTATAAACAATATTATACCAACACCCTCCCAATTCATTGGATCATAAATTTCAATACTCCCAATGAATGATATTATCCCAATAATTTAATCATATGACCAAAATGCAGCTCAGAAGCTCAGTTGAGAGTAGTTAGTGCAGTCAATTTCTTTCATTCTTATACAACATAACATACATTCGGGTAATTCTTCGGCCTTATTTCCCTGCAAACCACCACGCATCGAACAATCAAAATCGAAGATTTCATAACAATTACCCTCGATCACGAATGAAGAATGATATTCACCTGAATAGTGAGTCCGAAGTCGAAAACACAGTGTTTGATTCTACTATGGAATGATTCGAGACCTTTTCGTGCAATGTAACTAAATCTATGTATATCTAAATCGATCTCGAAATAGTTCTCAGCCTGTAAGGATTCTAAAGCTAAGAAATACCATTTAAAGTCGAGAAAACAGATAAGTTTACCGTGTAAAACTCATGCTGTGGACGTGTAAGAACTGGCTTCTCATTATAAGCTTGCAATAGCTTCTTTTCTGTAGAACTTAACTGGAGATCCTCGCAGTTCATGAGTCGTCCCAAAATCTTTAGTTTTTCTCTGAATGGCACGTTCGTATCGATCGGAAAACTCTTGATCTTCTCGGTTTCGTTGGCAACCATTTTCTGCACAATAAAGTGTTATGCTGAGGTTCTAACAAAGAGTGGATAGATATGCATTCTCACCATGAAATTTTCTCGAAAAAGAATTGGAAGATCTTTTGAATAGTTTTCGGAGAGCTTGAAATAGAAAACTAAGCTCATTCCGGATCCGTCGTACTCGTTCTGGAAGATCCCGGCAGGATAAAGAGGAATCTGAAACAGAAGAACCTCAAATATATATCAAGTATGTTTCGGATCTATGAGTTTGTTTGATTCTACGTGTTGCACAAACATGAACTCGGGTGGTTTTGTGTGTGAAGAACGCATAGAAACGAAGTACAAAAAGAGGATATAATTGATACCTGGAGGTTTACAACAAGAATAGGAGGGACTTCACCATGTGAATGAAGTTGGGGAAGTTGTACAAATCGAGCAATGTGATTGATTTTGCATGGAGACATGAAAACATCGGCACCGAACGGGATGTAAGCAGAACATGTCGAAGCGAATTCTTTCCTTTTATCTCTATCAAATCAAACTAGTAAAAATCAGTATTATGTTTCATAATATGTGAAGTATATTAAGATGTTTCACCTAAAATAGTGTTGTCCGCGGACTTTGAAGCTATTTGGTTCGACCCTCGACCAGCTTTCCGGTATCTTCTTATCCATTGGAGAATATAGAATTTGAGAAGCAGCTACAGGTCTCTGTGTAAGCGCTTTAGCTAATACACAAACCAAACAAGGAAGAACATTAACACATAAAAGTCATCATTGTTAACTATAAGAACATGCATAAAAACAACTGAGTAAAGAGGTGAAAATTGCACTTACATAAAGTTGTATTCTCATGTAGTAGTTCATTCCCTTTGAATGAACTAGTAGGAACAAATCGTTTCTTTGTGATCGAAGACGCAACAATGATCGGTCTTCTTTTACAGTCTACGGATTCTTCACAATCGAGACAAGGGATCAAAGAATTCAATCCAAAACTGTGTGATGCCCCTGTTTCATTAGTTCTAGCAGAGGCTTTCTCCATGGAAGTGTTCTTAGCTTCATTTTCTGCATCATTGAAACTAGGTAGAGAATCAAGATGCATGAATCTTGGGGTGACGACATTCGAAAGGGATCCGGTTTGCGATAAATCTGTGGAAAGGTATTCAGCAAGATACAGATAAGAGGTAAAAGTGAGGATTTCTCATGTTCATTTCATTATGATACAAATTCACAAACCATCTTGAAGACTGTAGAATTCATCATCACAATCAGAATCAATAGCTGCATCAGGGTCATACCATGATTCTCCAGTTCCTGATTAAACACAGAAAAAAACACATCTTAACAGCAAAGCATAAAGAGAAAAAGCAAACACAGATTCAATTACTGTTTTCTTCCCTCGTCATACAGTCAATTCACAGAAAAATACCCAGTTAACCAAAGGAACTACACAAGCAAAGAATCTAAGCAAAAGGGAATAAATCCTTTTCCTTATCGAGTCAAACCTTGAAATGCAGGATTTGTGTAAGAAATATCCTTCCTACTAGAGGGCTCAACCCGGTTAACACTCCTCGAAGAATGCGCTTTCTTGACTCTTCTTCCTCTGCGCATGCCCTTCCTGGGCAATCTCACCTCCCCTTCTACTCTCACACTTCCTCTGGGCTTGGATCCACACACACCCATTCTCACTTGTACCGACAGAAAGAATCAAGAGGGCATTGCTATTCACCCTTCTACAAAACGGGTTTGGATGAGTATTATATAAAAAGTTCTTCCTTGAGTTCTGTCAAAAAAATATTAATTCCCCAACAGAAATCTGAACCTAAAAGTTTAATCTACGGTAACATAATAATTGCATCATGGAAGTAAGCTGTTTCGGTGTTGACTAGTAGAATGCAGAACGCAGTTTCCGAGCCTGGTAAAAACACCTTAGTCGCGTAGAACTTTGAGGAAAAATCAAAATCATGATTTACAAATAGCCAGTTGAAAAACGATACCTGAGCTGAGCATTCAATAATATGGCGGGCGGGTTTAAAATGGCCTACCTGTACATCCCAAATCATACAATTTAAGTACAACAACTAAACCAAATCAACTACTGTTGGTTGATCTTTCAATTTGCCAATGGGTCTTCATCTTCCCCAGAGGTCCTTTCATTATATTAGATTAGATTAGAAATCATCATCAGTCATCAGCATAAATTAAAAATTGTAAACATATTTGACCTTTAAATGTTCAATGCATAATTTCACCATCAAACTGATTCCTGAATTATTGCTATTATATTACAAGATTGAATTGTGGACGCCATAGCCATAGCATAGCCATGGGAGAAGGGGAGATGAACCTCCGTAATTCGCATTGAATTCATTAAAGTATGAACTGGCAACTCCTGTTAGCCAAACAGCAAAGGAAATTCATCAAATTGTTCATCTTTGCCATGTTCGTCCCCCATGTTTCTCAAAGATTCATAGACTTGAGACATAAGCAACCGGTTCTCGGGCTGAGAAACCACGCATTCACAAGCAATTTTCAAGAACATAACGATTTCATCATCATGCCCCTTCCCACTTAAACTCTTATCAATAGCATCTTGGATTCTACCAAAACCAGCTAGTTCATTCACCCACTCTACTAGAGTACCTTTGAATGTTTCATCAACATCACTGGTATCAAGAGGTTTTAGTCCAGTAGCCAATTCAAGCATTATTACTCCAAAGCTATAAGAATCCCCTTCTATGGAAGTAGCCATTGTGTTAGAGTACTCTGGAGCTATATACCCAACTTCATCGAAATCAACAGAAACCAAACTACTCTCGGTAGAATGCGACGAAGATATCAGCCTAGCCACACCATAGTCCATGACCCTAGCATCAAGATCTTCATCAAGGAAAACTATATTTGAGCAAATATTCTGGTGCAAAATCGGAGGGTCACAGCCATTGTGAAGCCAAGCAAGCCCTCTTGCCAGTCCTAATGCAATCCCATATCTAGATGGCCAATCCAAATTTGAACCATTATCCCTCAACATGTAATAGAGAGTCCCATTTGATGGATACTTATAAACCAAAAGCTTTTCATCTTCCACCAAGCAAAATCCCAATAGTGGAACCAAATTTGGATGCTTCAGCTGCCCCAGTTTATTCATCTCCATCCCAAACACATTCTCATCCAATTTACAGGCTTTGAGCCGCTTAATGGCCATGGCAGATCCATCAGAGAGAATTGCCTTGTAAGTCATACCTGTTCTACTTGAAGCAATGACACAATTTGGACTGAAGTTATTAGTCGCAGATAACAAATCCACCAACTTAACATTCACAAGAGGCTTCTGAAACAACATGACATGAGTAAGCTTATGATCACTCAGAAACTTAGACAAGTTAGTTACACCATCATCCTTTTCCTCAACTCCATAGCCTCTCTTTATTTTACTCCTTTTTCTTGTCCTAGCAAAGTAGCACCACCAATAACCACATCCCAGTAACAATGAAGCTGAAGCACCAAAAACACCAGCCCCTATAATTATAATTAAACTCCTCCTACTCAGTCCACCACACCTCGCCAAAGGTCCCCCGCAAAGCCTACTATTCCCACGGTACTGCTGATGCACATCAGGGCTAAAAAAAGGTACCCTACCAACTAAATCATTGTTTAATACTGAAAACCTCCTCAGCCTCCCCAAATTGGATAATTGATAAGGAATATTCCCAGTCAGTCTATTATCATCTAAAATCAAACTGTTCAAATAAAAGCAGTTACCAAGATCCACCGGTATTTGACCAATCAAATTATTCTGCGACAAATCAAGAATAACCAAATACGGCAGCCATTTGCATATTTCTTGAGGAATCGAGCCAGAGATATTGTTACCTGCCAGAGTCAGATTTTGCAAAGTGTGGCATAGGCGAAGAGAATTCGAAATATTCCCACGCATACCCAAATTTTGAAAGTCCAGTGAAATTACTCGGCTATCGTACTCATGCCAACACGAAACTTGAGGAAAATCGCAAATGAATCCAGGAGTGGTATTCTGGAAGTTCCATGATCTCAAACTATTCTCCGTATCATTGAAACTATTTCTTAGTTGCTGCAAGCAACTCACACCATCCACCTCCTCCACGACGGATGAAGAAAGGACTACAGCAGTAAACAACGTTAGGAATCCAATAAGGCTAACAAGATTCATAGCTACTAGCTGAGATTGGGAGATAGAGAAACTGAAAATGCAGGATGACTAGTCAAACAGTTAACAGTTACACCACATTTTTTCTTCTTTTTTTTATATTTCATTTATATTTCAAATATGTATAAGAAAAAAAATTCCAAATTTTATTAAACATTCACACTACCAAATTTCTCATTTTCTGTGAATTTCGTTGACACCAAAAAAATTATTCAGTCAAAATTTATTAATTTTGGAAATTGGATAACTAATCGAGTAATATTTGTATTTGATTTATTAATTTAAAATATACTTTTTTTAAAATTTACGAAAATAACACGATAAAAACCGCTAATACATTTGGTTAAATAGGCCTTGAGAGTATTGTGCAGTGCACAAAACAACGTTCCCATATTCTTAATCTTTGGGGTGTCTTTGGAACTTTTTTTTTTTCATTCAGGGAACGGGAGATTTCGTGAGACGAAGAAGAATCGGTAAACCCTTCAGGAACCTCAAATTTAGTCGTGCTTCTTGGTGGGTTTGCTGAATGATTAGATCTGTTTCAATCATTTTTGGGGGGAAGGCTGAAGAAGAAAGGGGGAGGTTACTTTTTTATTGATAGATCGATCGTAAGGGCATCAATACCTCGTTCGAGCGATTGGGGTTAGTTTACACTCCTGAATGGTAGCGTTTAGGCATTAGCTTTACGAAAGAAACGGAGACTGGGTTTGTATTTGAAAATATGTACAGCCCCTCGTTCGAGCGATTGGGTTTGGTTTCCTCTCCGAAAGGCATTAGTTTTACGAAATAAACGAACGGATGGGTTGTATTTGAAAATATGTACTTGGTGGGCTTCAGTTGTTGAATTTGGTTACTTTTAGGTTGCCATATCGATCGGAGTGAATGAAGAGATCGCGTGACGAGGTTTATTCCGGCCCTCCATTTAAGCGGCCGTTTGGTTCTATGTTTTCTCGCGCTGAGCCGTAAGACCTTTCAAACCATCTTGAATAATGTACTTTTACGTAGTGCTTCTATAAACTTAGGGGTCACTTTGTCAAAAAGAATTGATTGTATTTTTCAAAAATCGTGGTATTTGCTTCTTGAAAATTTCATGATTTTTTCGTTGAAATTGATGCATTCGTTGTTTAGATGGAATAATCTGAATGAAATTTGAGAAAAAAATAGATGGGAAAATGAGTTTTAGGGTAAAGATAAAATCAGTTGCGCTATTCAGGTATATTAACTAGGGTTCCTAGATAGTGATGGAAAATGACTTCATTCATTTCTTTAAATTCCCATTTTTATTGTCTTTAGTGAATAACATTCTGCTATTGTTATAGTTACGGAACATCGCAAGCTCCTCCAGTAGGTGGTGGAAGTCTTGTCAATGGTGGTAACAATGGTGCAAGCGCTGATGCTGCTGGTGGTACCCAGAAGCTCACTACAAATGACGCCTTAAGCTATTTGAAGCAAGTTAAAGACATGTTCCAAGATCAAAAGGGAAAGTATGATTGCTTCCTTGATGTGATGAAAGATTTCAAGGCTCAACGGTAAAATTATTTTTGGAAAAATGATGTCTGAATTTGAGAAATTCATGGAAACAATCTACTTTTATTTCTCACAGGATTGATACAGCCAGTGTCATAGGAAGGGTGAAGGATTTGTTTAAGGGGCATCCTAATCTAATTCTTGGGTTTAATACATTTTTGCCTAAGGGTTATGAAATATCTCTCTCCAATAATGAACAAGTTCCTCCGAAGAGGACAGTTGAGTTTGAAGAAGCTATCAGTTTCGTCAACAAAATTAAGGTGAGAACTTTGTTGATATGCACTGTGGCTTCTTTATCCTCCCGTGAGGAAAATCAGTAATTATAATATTCTCTTGCAGAAGCGTTTTCAGAATGATGATCGCATATACAAGTCATTCCTTGATATTTTGAACATGTATCGGAAAGAACACAAGAGCACAGCTGAGGTTTACAGGGAGGTATGTTGTTTTCATTGAGCTAGTTCCGTCTTTTCAGTTCATGCCCGTGTGCATAAACTTATCTGTTCAGGCTGTAGCTGATTGATTTTTTTTATTCTCAACCTGACTCGTCTAAATATATTTATTTGAAGGTTGCAGCACTTTTTTGTGGCCATACAGACCTCCTTGATGAGTTCAGAAATTTTTTGCCAGATTCTTCATCTACCACGGCGCCTTTTCAGGGTTCTGCCGGGCACCATTCTCATCGTTATGATGAAAGGAGCTCTGCCTTTCCTATGACGAGGCACACTCACACTGATAAGGTTTTTTTATATGTATATTTTCATTACATTCAATTTTGTTTTTTTGGTGCTTAATGTATTAACATTTATGTCATGTTATCTCTAGCAGCAACAGCTTAAGGATTCTCCCGGAGAACGAGATCTTAGTGTTGAGCGTCCAAATGTTGAAGAAGAGAAAACGATCATGAAATTGCATAAGGAGCAAAAGAAGCACGCTGAAAGGGAAAACAGAAGCAGGCGGAACCGTGATCTGAATGACCAGGACCTTGAAAACGAAAATCAATTGGAAGTTAATGAGCACCGGTTTTCTGAAAAGCGGAAGTCTGCTAAAAATGCTAATGCCTTTGCAGGAACTGCAAAGTTTTCTTCGTTAGAGGACAGAGATGCATTGAAATGTGAGACCATTCTCTTATTTTTTTTCCAGTGGTCATGTATGAATGAGGGTCGTTGTTGGATTGGACCATCATCTGAAGCTGTGTCCCACCATTTTATGTTTAGAATGCGGCTTCATGCCCCTGTCAATCTGGACAGAGTTTTTCTCCGAGAATTTATTTTTTATGTGTCTTGTGCTCTTTTGACATTTATGTATGTTTCGTTTTGCAGGTGTATACAGAAATGAGTTTCTCTTCTGTGAAAAAGTCAAAGAGAGGTTGCATAGTGCAGATGATTACCAGGATTTCTTGAAATGCCTTCACCTTTACAGCAAAGAAATCATCAGTAGGCATGAATTGCAGGACTTGGTACGTGCATTTATGTTTTTGACATATTACTTGATATCATGTTGGGAAGATTTTTCGTTTAAATTGATTACTCCAGTCAAGATATAAAGTTAAAATATTTCGAAGATATTAGAAAAATGATGAATTTTCTGTGAAGGATGATGAATCTTATTTTCTGTACTGTTCGGTGACAAAGTTTTCCTTTTTTATATCTGAAATATTTTGGGGCTTCTCTCTCAACTATCTGCTTCAGGTTGCTACCATAATTGGAAAATATCATGACCTTTTGGAGAGCTTTCATGAATTTATGGAGCGATGTGAACACATTGGTATGAATTTTTAGTGTTTTACTTCTATTTGTATGGCTTATATTATGATATATTCATTTTTTTCAGATGGACTTTTGCCTGCCGTTATGGGAAAAAGTAAGCATTCAACTAATTTTCTTCAATTTCTTATGAAGAAATGAAGCTACAATCTTCATTATTCCTTTGCTTCCAGTTACTATTCTCAATGACAAGTGGCTAAAATCCCTAATCTGAATTTTGATCATTGGAAGCAGAATCATTATGGAGTGAAGGGAACTCCTCAAAACTATTGAGAACTGAAGATCAAGAAAAAGAGCATAAGCGTGAAGGTGAAAATGGAAAATCGAAAGAGCGGTTCAACTCTAAACACTTTGGGAAGTCCATTCAGGAGCTTGACCTTTCTAATTCTGAATGCTGCACTCCCAGTTATCGTCTTCTTCCTGATGATGTAAGATTTCATGATACATAATTTTGAAACATTGTAGCAAATTATTCATTCAGTCATATTATACTTATCTTGACTTTGCAGTACCCAATATGTTCTGCTAGCCAGAGATCAAATCTTGGTAACCAAGTTCTAAATGATAAATGGGTATCTGTAACATCTGGTAGCGAGGACTATTCATTTAAACACATGCGGAGAAACCAGTATGAAGAAAGCCTTTTCAGATGTGAAGATGATAGGTACAGAAAGCTAACATGATGTAGGAATTGGGTTACACGTTAAATTTGAATTTAATTCATTTACCTTCCAGTTTTCATTCTTGGTGCCCGAGATTCTGTTTGTTTTTTTTCAGATTTGAGCTAGATATGCTGTTGGAGTCAGTGAGTTCTACTTCCAAGCGTGCTGAGGAACTCTTGAAAAGTATTACAGATAATTCAATGGGAATAGAGACCCCCATACGAATTTCGGATCATTTCACAGGTTTGTAGAAGTGGTTGGAATTTCATCTCTTAATTCTGTTTAACTCGTATTTCTGAACTGAGTAGTTCCTTTCTTGCTTCACAGCCAACAACTTAAGATGCATTGAGCGTCTTTATGGTGACCATGGTCTTGATGTAATGGAAATTTTGCGCAAAAATCCATCTCTGGCTTTGCCTGTCATTTTGACACGTTTAAAGCAAAGACAGGAAGAATGGACTAAATGCCGTGCGGATTTTAACAAAGTTTGGGCTGAAATATATCAGAAGAACCATTACAAGACACTTGATCATCGCAGCTTTTATTTTAAACAACAAGATTCTAAGAATTTGAGTACAAAATGTAGGCTGATCTCGCATTGCATTTCTATATCCGTTCGCTTTTATGCTTTGCAATTTATGATATTGAGCTTTTCTTCTTCTGTTGGTTTATACTTGTGTTTGTGTTCTTTTCATGGGCAGCTTTGGTTGCTGAAATTAAAGAGATGAAGGAGAAAATTCAGAAAGAGGATGAAGCTATTCTTAGCATTGCAACTGGAAGCAGGCATTCTCGCATTCCACACATGGAATTTGAATATGTCGATGATGACGTCCACGATGATGTTTTTAGAATTATCAAGTACTCATGTGAAGAGATCTGCTCAACAGAAGATCAACTGCATAAAGTTCTGAGATTGTGGACACACTTTTTCGAGCCAATTTTAGGCATTCGTTCCCGACCACTCGAAATGGATACCACAGGAGATAGTGGCCCAAAGTATAAAGTGAAGATGAAGTTAGCTGGTGTGTTAGAAAGTGAAGACGTTGCTACAGATACAATATTGAAGGATATGCCCACCAGCAACGAGGATTCTGCTACATCATCTCAAAATTTGAACTTTAATACTGTGCTGGAGACCATGGATGTCGGGGTGAAAGATGGACAAGAAATGACTTCTGGTGAAATACATGATGCGGCTAACACTTCAAGAACGGATGTGAAACATGGTATGTGGGGTGTGGGAAATTTCCCTTTGTTTCATGTTCACCTTTGAATTTTGACAAATTTTCCTTTTGAATTGAAGTCTCTGGTGAAATCACTGCACATTGTATTGACAGTGACAAAGGAAATGCGAACGAGAGAGTTTCTTCAGAGGTGTACTTCCTGATTTGACTTTTAAATTTTATTCTGACATGAAAAGCATGTTTTTAGTGACTCGTCCTTTGTTACTCCCTTAATTTAGATTTCCTTCTTTTTACCTTAATTTTTTGGGTCTGAATTACTGAAATTATTCTGTGAAACAGGGCGCAGAGATGTTGAAAGTAAACCAATTTGCAGATGCTGAATTGGGGAATGCATCTAGGCCTATGAATCACGAGGAGGATTCTGTTGATCCTTGCACAGCTGAGAAAGAAGAGGGTGAGCTTTCACCCAACAGTGATCTTGTAGTAGACTATTCTGCATTACATCAAGAGGTTTCCTGTTTGGAGGCCTTGCATGAGTTAAATGAAAAGAACCAAGCTCGAATGGGGGTTAATGAAGATACTTGTGCAGAACCCAAGGATAAGAATGATGTAGATGCAGATGATGAGAACAGTGAAAACATTTCTGTGGGGGGAGAAGATGTTTCTGGCACTGAGTCATCTTCTGATGATTGCTCACGGGAAGATGAGGAAGAAGAAGATGGGGAGCATAATGACCTTGAATGTAAAGCTGAGAGTGAAGGAGAGACTGAGATTGATTGTGGAACACATTATTATGGTGGTGATCGTGCTTCCCCACCTCTTTCGGAGCAATATTTACTGACATGTAAGCCTATCTGCAAGCATGTTTCTTCTCCATTACCGAGCAATGAAATGAAACAGCTGGTCCTTTATGGAAACGATACCTTATATGTACTCTTTCGGTTGCATCAGGTATATTTTTAAATGGAACAGTCTCCTTTTTGGTTCTAGATTTGCATTCTCTTGGATGCTACTTAATTCGTTACTTCGCTCCTGCAGACATTATATGAAAGAATATCATTTGCAAAGCTAAATTCCATATCTAGAGATTCGAGATTGAAAATGACAAAGGATGCAAGTTCTGATCCCAATGCAAGGTGAATGAGTTCCTCTAGCGTTCAATGCTTCACTTTCTTATCGATTTGTTATTAAAATGCCATGCCCTTTGCAGATTTATGGGTGCATTATTTAGTTTGCTTGATGGATCTTCCGATAACACAAAGTTCGAAGATAATTGCCGGTCTCTGATTGGGAATCAATCGTATGTTTTATTCACAATGGAAAAGCTTATATATAAGTTAGTAAAGCAGGTACTCGATTTTTGCACTGTATACTGCTAATTCAACACTTGCTTCACTTCTGCTTTCGGGTTTACTTGATTTTTGCAGCTCCAAATTGTATCAAATGACGAAGCGTGCTGTAAACTATTTGATCTTTATGATTATGAAAAATCCAGAAAGCCACAGAAGTTTGTGGATTCAGTTTACCATGAAAATGTCCGTGTGCTTCTGCATGAGGAGAATGTATACCGGCTCGAATGTGTATGTGCTATCTATTTTTTTCGTAAAAAATTATACAAGTATTTCTTGCAAAGATATTCGTTTCATTACTTAGTCTCGAACTTTCCTGATATAGACATACAATCCCACTCGGTTATCTATTCAACTGATGCATGACGAAAATGAGAAGTCCGATGTTGTTCCAGCCTTAGTCGACCCTAGTTTCGCTACATATCTTCAGTATGACTATCTCCCCGTCAATCATGAGACGAAGAATTCTTCTTCAGCTGTTATGCGTAAGAGGTATTAATTTTCCGAACTTCTATTAACGATCTTCGTTATGAGTTATGAATGTGTTAGTTATCTTCGTTTCTGCTCGAAAACCATACTTTATTTCCTGCACATTAAATTTGTTCTTCATATAGTTCTTTCTAATCTTTACGTCGACCCCATAAGCTTATTTATATCATACCGATATTTTCTCTAGTCAATTACTGATCATTTTTGGCATATTGTATCATAGTATTTGAATCCATGGCTCAACTTGTTTAGGAATACGAGGAAATATCATAATTTAGACGAAACATCTGCCCTTCGCCAGGCAACTGAAAGTACCCGGACAATGAACGGTTTGGAATGCAAAATGGCATCGGCCTCGTCGAAGGTAACATTCGTTTTCACTATGCTCTTGATATTGGCTACATATACTGTAATTTAATGAGCTTTTCAGGTGTCATATGTGATCGATACGGGGGATTATTTTATACGAATTGGACGGAGAAAAAACGGATTAACAGATGAACGTTCGCAAGCTCGTATCGCAGCTGCAACACAAAGATTCCATGAGTTCTTAGAAAGGTCGTAAAAACACACATTTAAAGGTACATGAATCATTTCAGATTTGTTTGTCTGGCTTTAAGGTTGTCTTGTTTGAATACACACATTTTATACATTAACTCAACTCTTTAAGTTGTAATATTATCCTCTTTTTTAATGTTTTTGATAAATTCATTGAGAAAATTTTAGATATTTTTAAAAATCATCCAATTTTTTTTTTATAAATAATGAATACTTTATGATCGTTTCTCATAAATAATTTTTTTTATAATATTTTCATCATAATATCTCAGCTCTACACCAATATTTCAGCTCGTATTTTAACACAATTCAAAAATACACAAATCCTAAGTGTCAAAACAGTAAATACTTTTTTTTCACAAACCAATGTCTTTTTATTTGTTAATCAAATGAATCTCCACAATGACTATTTTTGAATAATGAATTAGTTTTTATTTTGTATTATTTTGAATATAACTATTATGTCGTGTTTATTATCAAAAATTCGAAATGTCATCATTACCTATCCCCAATTCTCTTCCCTAATTCGACGCATACGCACCGACATTAGCATTATCGTCGGAGCTCGTTAGAGCTATAAAATTGGAAAAATAATCGAGGATCACAAGGCACAAGCCATTTTGTTGGAGGTTAGAATTACAATTTACACACTAAATTTCACCTTATTTATTTTTTACTAATTATAACCTTGTGTTTTTGCAAGATATTGTGGAGATGCGATAAAATGGTTTAGAGATATTTATTTGGGTCAATAACAAAGTCACTGTCTACAATTCATCTGAGACAGCTAAAAACGACTTTGAAATTGACTCCTATTATTGTTTTCTTTTCACACCTACTTTTTATGTTATCTAATTTTCATTAAATTATATTATAATATTTAATTTATTTATTCACTACATATTCATAAACACAATAGTAAAATATGAATAATACAACAATTTTTTATGTTACAAATTCAAATTAAGTCATGCAAAATTGACCAACGCTCCCATACTCTTGTCAAAACTTTCTTATTACCAATGTTTTCAAAACCGGACTGAACTAGTCCAACCGTGAACCAACCATATTTTTCCAAAAACCGTAGGATTTTGAATTTCGTGACTAAACATTTAAATCATAGTTCAACCGCCTAAATACCGGATGATTCATGCTAAAAGAACACAATATATTAAAAAAATACTAACAAATGGACGATAAGTTTGTTTGGTATAGTATTAATGAAATGGGGTGAATTGTCTTGAACTAAACAATAGTGAATTGCCTTAACTAAAATGAGGTAAAAATCACTTTACGGTGATAACTGATATTTAGAGATGTGGTGAAAATAGGGGTGAACGTAACTTGTTTTTTCTTTTGTTTGGAAAAATTACCCACCAAACCAAATAAACCCTATACTTAAGAGTTGGGTTGACACAAACTTGATATTTTATAATAACATAAAAATGCAAAATGCAAAATGCAAGTATAATTTGACAAAATATTGCAGATTTTGATTCAAATACTTTAGCTATTAGTTTAGACATAAAATAAAAATATAATTGATAATTAATTTAATATATAAAGTAAAAAAGATTTAATAACAATTCTATCTCTAATTGTATCTCTAACTTCAAACATTTGATGAAAATAGCACAACCAAAGGTTAGAATTTAGATTTTAAAAATATTGATCTATTACCCTAATTTAATGGATTGAAAAAGAGTGGTTTCTAAGTAGTCTTTTTAAATAGTGTAAGTTTGTCCTCTCAATATTTTAAATTACATATAAACCCCCAAAATTTATATAATACATGTTGTTCACTCTCAATTTTTAAAATTTGCAAACATCATATACTCAAAGTTAAAAAATTACCTGATTGGTTTCTTAAACTTAACCATAATACTCGTTAATATTTTAAATTTATTTATAATTTGTATTTGATCTATTAAACTTGAAAATATATATATTTCCAAAATCCGAATTTTTTTAAAATAACACATAAAAAAGGGAATCACTCAAAATTTCAAGAGATTTGCATGCAACATACAAAATATAAGGGAATCAATTTTACACTATTTTAAATATTTGATTAAAAAACGAGTAGTTGAAGTGTTAAAAAGAAAGAAAAAGGGTTGATGAGTGAAGAGAAAGGAAGGAGAAACATCATCATTATCATTGTGGCATTTCAATTTCAATTCATTCTTTCTTTCTTTCTTCTCCAAACCAAAATCCTCATCCTCTCTCTCTTGACAACGATAATGATGACCCGGATCCGATTATTGTTCATCATCATCAAAATTCCCCAAACTGTGGATCATGAGCATGAAGGGTTTCCGGGTATTTAGCCCGTCGATCCAATCAAATGGGGAATCAAGCATCATGGTCCGAGTCCGTTTGAACCAGATCCAGATTACGCCTACAGACCCGGTTAACTGTCGACGTTCTGGTTTTCATTGCTTTTAGGTTTTGTTTATTTAAAGCTTCTGCACGTCATTTCCTTCGTTTTATATTGGAGTAATTTACCCTACCAAATCATGGTAAATAGTAATACATTATCAACTCATTCCTATACTCTTTGTATATATCATAATAATAGTTCATATTTACCCATACCGATTAGTATAATACATACATCATAAATATATTGAGGTGGCTAAGGAATTTGTTATAAGACATGTGGTTTTTTTACGATGAGGGTTTCTATTTTCAAATTATTATTGTTATTTGTGAATTATTATGATGTTAGAAACTTGATGAGTTATATAATCATTGTAAAGTTAGATTATAACATATCTTTTATCTTTAAGATAACAATTTTATCATATTTTATAATTTTTATTTTGTTAATGATTAAAATATAATTTATCATACATTATAATTATTCTAACTTATAAAAAATTGTATAGTATATAACCATAATAATTATTATAATAATACACTCAATGAATCTACCAATATTCTCTAAAAAACAATTGTGTCGTATCATGTAATATAGTGACATTGTTATTTTTACAATATTGTGAACCTTTAAGAAAATTCAAAACCAATGTACTTTACGTATGATTGTTATGCGATCCAAACGGTTTGTGTCTATTTTCATTTATATTTTGAACGAAACGTGCATATTTTCGTTAACAAATATTAACGTTTGTAAACAAATATATTATTATATTTATATTTTAATATAAATATATTGCTTAATATTATATTTTTTATACAACTCTAATCTACCATCCTATTCAATATTTTATATATTTTTTTATTGAGTTATATGTATTATTTTACTTTTCTCTTAATAATAGTTTGATATTTTCGTGTATAATGCATTTTATTTTAAATAAACATGTGAGTAATATTTTTGTAGTTTAAAATTAGTTAAATATGAAATTATATCTTTAAAATTTTCAATTTTAATAAACTATTGTTCAAACAAATTATTAGAAGGATAAAACAAAAAGATGAACATGTATTTAAATAATATTAGAATATAAATTCTCCTTTAAATAAAATATAAATGAACATGAATATTGTTCGATTAAAAATATGAATCAATATGAACACATAGAGTTCGATTCGTACAGATATAATAACAACTCTAAATGTATGTAATTCATATCAATATAATAAAAATAGTTTATTAATAATATCGGATAAATTTCATTTTATATTCATATTTTACATTCTTCTAACGATATAACAAATTAAATACTTTAATGTGAATCATATTAAATTACTTCATTATAAGTGTGTTTCTAGTGTCATATTTCAACATTATCTCATTTTTAAGAAATAAGATATTAATTCAAGAAAAGTATAGAGTAATAATATCATTGGGGATAATTCAATGTTATATCTCCTTGAATTTTATGGAATTCGATTGTAGACGTATTAACAAATATCTACAACCGAAATACAACTAAAAATGATGTTATTATATATTTAACAAATAAATTTACAAATTTATTTATAACTATGAAAGTTTACTAGTTTATTATGGAATTCGATTGTTTGTGATATAAATTTCACAAAAAAAATTAATTATCCCATTAGATTCACATTCAAGATATAACTTTTTTACAAATTTGGATCGGAATTGGGTTCATTCTAATTAATTGGGATTTGTTATGAATTTGATTAAATGCATTCATATATGATCCATTGACACCTTATCAAGTGAATATTATCCCGACGTAACCCGATCAATACTTGATTACGAATTCACGGGTTTGGGTTTACCTGATTTTAATCAGGTTCCTTACTTAAATTTATCATAATAATCATATGTTTCTGACTAATTAGATGAGCCGTGGTGCCCAACGATAAAAACCAGGAGTAGGAGGAGCAAATTGAAAAAAATGTATTTTAGATGATTAATCATGTTCGATTATGCATAAACTCAAATCAATCCAAACAAATATACGATCTAAAATATTAAACACAAACCAACCCTAGATCCATTTTGAAGACACATACATAAACCAATTTACTTAATATTATATAATTCTAAATAATACTTATTATTAATATTTCACTCATAATATAACATATTAAATAGTCAATTTGCTTATCTATAGATTTGTTGCATTAGATTTGAAGCACGGTTTTTAGATAAAACCCGGCTGACTCGGTTTTCAACCTCAGCCCGATATTTTAACGATTCAATCCAACCTGACTTGTAAAAATCATTTAACACCAATAGGGTTGGCTTACTTCTAGTAATCTAGCACCATTTTGCTAGCAATAAAATTCGAACTTTCGAGGAATTCACGGCACGAACATTTTCGATCTCTAAGTATGTTTACTACAAAAAAACGATCGAAAAGAACAACTACATTACATTACATTACATGTGCCTTTCTAGAGAAATGTCTAGAAAACGGAACATGCATATTGTTAGTGTAAATACCAGTAACCGCAAATAGCAGAAGAAGAAACACAACTTGCGCACTCATTATCCCAAATTGGCTTATGCTGTTC
>RWGZ01001152.1:185214-268910 GCA_009725065.1 Utricularia reniformis | reverse complement strand
CATAATTAAAAAATTGAAATCGACTGCGAAGTTGCATGGCAAAACATACAAGAATCTGAATGGATCATATTAACAACTTGAAATCGACTGGGTCAGGAAAATAGGAAAACGGTCAAATGATAATCCAAGAACGCATGTCATTTACGACAAATACCTCAATCCAGCGGATTGTCGAAGGCAGTTTTTTTCAGAGGAAGGAAGCCCCCGCAATAAGATTGCAGACCCGAATTACAGTTCGATAAAGTGGATTTCAAGAAACGGCCTTCTACCACGCGATCAGGGCAGATCTACGCCTAGAATCCCTGAACTAGTTAAAGAATCAACAAAAAATATTTCTTCCTTTTTTAAGACCGTCGTGGCTCCTCCGCCCCCAGTTTCACTACGGACAAGGCCTCTGCAGTAGTCGTCTTCCACCTTATTTCCAACGAATCTCATGGATTCACGTTTTATAAGATGGGTTATAATTTTAAAAATAAAATAAAATTACTATAAATTATAAACAATCCTTTTAAATCCTATCGTTTAATGAAAGATTTGAGGTATAAAATTTAAATGTTCAACTAAAGATCGAACCGTTGTTATTCTTATTTAACCTTATGATTGTATATCAACAAAATATAAATATAAATATAAAATATATTATGCATGATTTATTGTTTTTCGAGAAAATTGCATAATTAACCCCTAATTTATGAGTTGTGTAAAGAGCATGTCCTTTAACTTACGAAATTGCAAGAATGACACATAAAGTTATCAATACCGTTTGTTTTGAACCCTTGACATTTAGCACACGATTTTCCGTAAGTTGAAAATCGTTTGAAAACTCATCACAAAGTACACAAATATGACCCGTTTGAAAAATAATATAAAAATTACAATTCATATTCGACAATTGTGTATGAAATATTAAAAATTTACGAATTTTTTAAAATATCAATCATAAACGGTATTGAAAACTTGATGTGTCTTATTTGCATTTAATTGAAGTTGAAGGACTATAAATGCATATTTTTTATCAAAAAATGTATCATATTTGCAATTTCGTAACTTGGAGGACATGCCCTTTACACAACCCGTAAGTTGGAGGCCGTGGGCAAACATCACTCATAATTTTAATTTAAACAACCTTAACTCTACAAAAAAATCCAAAATACATAAAAATAAAGAAACTCAATCTAATTTATAGTTTATTATGAAAAATTAGTTTGAATACAACATAACATGAAAATTAGCAAGAGTTATTCCAAATTATAAAGTTACAAGAATATTAACACATTAATCTAAATTCTAACTTAAGACTCATTTTAAAAAAATTAATATGACATTGGAGCCATTATAACTATAGACCCAATCCAATTACTCTATACCCAAACCTTTATACATAAATTGTGGTTTTTTTTGTTTTTCAGGTGTTCATATTAGTGATTTAAAAGTTTGACATTTAAGTTAATAGTTAATATAGATAACTGAAATGATATTTAAACTATTCATCTATATAAAAATATTCATCTAATGTTTAAACTAATATATATAAGCATAGTAGAAAATTCGGTAAAAATACACTTGTTTCATCGAGAAAATATTTTAAATATCGAATTAAAGTTTTTTTCGTAAATTATAACATTGGTTTATAATTTAGAAAATTTGATTTAACTATAATTATTATAATAATTTGAGGTTAAAAATATTTTAGTTATTTTAAACTAAAATTAATAAGGTGTAATTTGTATTGATTTGAAAGTTTTAATTGAATTTATATAAATGTAATGATTAAAATTGATTTTGTAATAAATTGTAAATTGTTTCAATATTATATCATAAATTTAATTTGAAATATATATCTTTATATAAAAATAATTTAAATATTTTATCTACCATGAAATCATAGTTAATACTCTAAGAATAAAATATATATTTAATCATTCAAGATTTTAGATTTTCAATTTGTATATTTTAATACAAATCTAATACATCAAATAAATATTATTACTTTTAATCATTGTATACATTAAATATCGGGCGACGCGCAAATTTGGTCATCGTAGTTTTCTATTTTGACAATTTTGGTCCTCTTATTTTGATAATTGTGGCAGATTAAGTCCCCTTACTTTATTTGTGGCAAAATTAGTCCTCCTACTTTACCACATTTGACAAATTAGGTCCTCCAAGTTTTATGTTTATGACAAATTTGGTCCCCGAAGTTTGTAATTTGTAATTTTTCATTTTTATATAATACGGAGACTAATTTTACCACTACGATCAAACTACATTGATCGGTTTTGTTCGATTTCATTTGGAGAACTACATATGAAATTTGAGGACCGATTTTGTTAAATGTTCCAAAATAAAAGGATCGATTTTGCCAAATATCCAAAATTCGAGGATTGAAAATGCCAAAATAAACTTGGAGGACTAAATTTGCCAAAATGATCAAACTACGAGGACCAAAAACACAATTTTCTCTTAAATATCAAAGAAAAAATATTTAATTAGTTATTCTTAATAGGTTGAAAAAGGAATAATGTTAAAAGGTTAACTATGTTCATAATAGCATTTAAACATCTTAAGACACATGTATCGCAAAAAGAAAAAAATAATCTAATAATTAGAAATTTAAAAGAAATAGTAAGTTGAAAATTGAAATCTTTAAATTGATATTTTTAGGTAATGACTTCAAGTGTGAATTTATAAAATTTTTAAAACTAAAAAATAAAATTTATCCCAATAAATAATGTGATCCAAAGACAATATAACCGTGTTATACCCGTAGTTTTTGAAACTTATTCTAAACCAAAAATCAATCTATTAATCGAATCAGTTTAAACCGGTTCTAAAAAATATATATTTACAATATTAATATATTTATTTAATAATAAAACAAATTCAAAACCTTAATATTTAAAATTTACTTGTATATGAATCAAAATTCTATTTTTTCCATATATTAATTATTGACCAAAATATCAAATGTTAAAATTTAGATCGGGATCGAACGAATTTTTAGTGACAAGACCGATTCCAAGATGAGACGAAATCAGAATAATATTAGCAGTGATTTATGGTTGAACCGATCGGATTGACCATACCAAACAGGCTTCAAAAACCGTGGGTATACCGATAGATATCAATTGAGAATTTGTGACCGAACAACTTATAGTACGACTGATCATTGAACAAAATTAGGGCCTCATCTATTCAACAATGTAAATTCGTCCAACAAATAGCAGAACTAAGAACTGGAAATATTACTTGCAAGCTTCACCACACTCCATTCTTTCATGGATAGCCTTGTAGCACTGCAAGCTGCAAATAGGAAGCTTTGACTTCGAATCCCGGTACCGGTACATATTCCGACAAGATGGACCGGCACAAACCTCACGTGGAGGAGGATACCTGAGATATCAAAATGCTACTTGTTAATGATCAGATCAATATATACATTATCCGCATTCGTTACCCAGTCATGTTTGGCTCGAAAATCTTCGGGAACCCCATCTCTCGAGGGAACGTCACGGTCGTTCCATTAGGTCCCATGACTGTCCTAACAGTGGTTGATGCAAGCAAAAGTGCTGTTGCCATTTTCTCATGTGCCAACTCTTTCTGTCTCTTCTTTACTTTCTCTTGTTTCTTTTTTCTACTAGAATCTTGTCCAAGTATTTTCCTGATCGCTTCTTCCTGTTACGTTTACAAAAAAGCTTAATATATAATACAAACAGGCTCCACAAAACACCACTGTAAGACAACCTCTGTTTCTCGAGCCGCTTTCTCGTTCAACATTTTTCGTCTCTGAGCAGCTTCGGCTTTCTTTACTTGTTGCTCTTCTTCTGACAACTTCTCCTTCCGTTCTGACAAAGGAAGTTAGTAATCAATGAAAGGAAATGAACTAAGACAACGAATATTTCGCGTACTTCGAGTGGGGGCTGTTGGTAAACCATTTGGGAACTCAATATCAGCAGCTGAAGAAGGATTTTCCTTACTTAGATGTGCACGCTGACGAGTCATCAAAGCTATATCCTTCTTCGGATTCTTGCTCTTCCCGCCATCATGCAAGAAATCAGAAACCCGAGCTTCTTCTTCTTCATGGTCTATATCTCCAGGTTTAAACTTCTTAGAGTGTCTTGCAGTCTCCTCATGAGTTTTCCGGGGTTGCTGTGCTTCCAAATCCTTAGAAGCTTTGAGCTTCTCTATGTACCGAATTTCATCATCCTCAACATCTTCATTGAAATCCTCATCTACTGCTCTTTTACGCACCCTTTTGCTCTTACGAACTGCATCTGCTTTATCGACTTTATTCTCCACAGCATTCTTCGTTGAAATACTCCCAACATCCTCTCTGCTTATATCAAATTTACTCGAGAAATATTTCCAGGGAACTCCTAGGAAGCCATTTTTATCATCCATCGCTACAGAACGATGTTCATCAGAATTTCCCTGCAACAAACAAGGAATGCCATGAACAAAAAAATGAGATCTATACGAACCAAAAATGTCAAACGACATTAATCGAACTTAAATACAAAAGATTACTTACCCTAAAAACAAGTTACACAAAAGGGCATAAAAAAAGTCAACCACAATCTCACTCATAGCTTAAATGCAGTGTCAGCATACACAAAAAATAAATACCAAATGATCAACACATAATATAATTGACGCATATCTTGATTGCAATCAATCAGAGTTAGTGTTTTTTCATAGATAATGAGAGTCGTAATGTACGAAAAAAAAATTGGGTTTGATTAGCAAGAAGCTCAATGCAAAATATGCGTGAAAGCAAGATTAAAAAACCTGATGAATCAGCCTCTGTCTTTGTTGAGCATTATCGGAGGGTTGATTACAACCAGAAGGAGAACGCCTGCTTGAAGCCCCATTAGATTTGGCATAGATGGACCTTGTCACACCACCAACTTTCAATTTAACTTTTTTAAGTTTATTTTCGACTTCTCCTCCGCCACTTGCACCATTACATTGCAGCGATTCAACATGGGGAGATTGTGACATGCACTCATTCAAATTGAACATTCTTCCACAACATTTATCATCGATATTCTCATCACTGGAGACCTTGGTTGTATCATCAAACGCAGAGTGATCAGGAAGTGTTTGCACGTCCGGTTTTGGTCGCCGAAACGTTTGGCTTCTCTTTTTCTTTCGTGTAGCTGTAATGGATTCTAACTGAGGAAGCTTAGACTCATCCATCTATAAAGAATGCTTCCAAATCTTGGCACTGGTTAAACCCTGCAAGACTGTCGCTTTAAGCACCAACAACAGCAAAATAAAATAATTCAGAGCACATGATAAAGAGCCAAATCTGGAACAAGAACTTTTACTCACGCATCAACAACATGCCATTAAGCTTGAAGCAAGATAATAAACACATGAAAATACAAACAGGATAATCGATAACCCAAAAACAAAATCTGAAATTTCACAAAATATAATTGATAGGATCACACCAATTTCTTGGATCAAATTCTTCAGACGAAGAAATCATAATTGGGGACCATAAATCAACGTCAAACAACAAATACTTGGGAAAAAACAGAAAACAAGGTACCGCTTACATTAACCCGCCCACAACCATACATCAAGACAATAAGAAAATCAAGAAAAACACCGATTTGAATTGATTCAAACATAAATTACCCCTAACAACAGAAGACGCGAAGAAACCACAGTCGGATCGACGAAGAGCCAATGTACAAGACTATCTGCTAACGAACAAACAGCAAAATACACCACGTATTTCAGAAAAGTAGAAACTGGGTCGGGTGCCGATACTGGTTTAGGGTTGGGGAAGATACAGGAAAAAATGGGAGCGATGGAAATAAGAACTGTAGTAGTTAGTAATGGTATCAATTTCTCCTCCATGCTTTTTTCCCACCGCGTAAATGTGTGGAAAATATTTGGGATTGCGATTTCAATTTTAAGAGGTTTCAAGACTTCGAAATGAGAGGTCCTCTTCTCGGGCTGGCTCGCCCTGCGGCCTGTATCTAGTTAATTTCTTTTTTGCAACGACAAGGCGCAGGATAGAAAGGCTCATTTTAGCGAGGCTCCCGCTATTTTAACTTGCCGACTGGCTTATTTTAGCCCACCTCCTGCTAAATCTACAGAGAACTGTGGTTACAAAATGAACTATGGTTAGCATTCAACGACTATAGCTAACTGTAGTATATTATTGCCACGGAATATTTTAGTTTCTTTTTTTTTGTATTTGTACGTCATTATCTATTTGCAAATTAATATTTTTATTGCAAGTTTGATTTTTAAAAATATGAAAATAATATGTTAAAATTTGTTCATAGGGTTTAATGATTTTCAGCAGCCGGATTGGAATTGGGAACTTCATCGGCCCTTCTGATTGACGATCTGGGAGAATACATCATCGCCGTTACTGTTACCTTCAGCCTCTTCATCATCATCAGCGCCGAGACTGAGAGTATTCCGGTGCATCGCCATGAGGCTATTGTGATCTACTTGTTGTTCTTCACCAGCAACAGTATTATCCGCAGTGGAGGAGCTCTCGTTCTCGAATTTATCCTGAATCTGAAGGCATGACTCCAAGCTCCAGAGGATATCCCCCATGGATGGACGATCGGCGCCGTGATCCGCGAGACATTTCTCCGCGGTTTCGCTGAATTTCTTCAAACAACTAGGTGCGATCTTACCTTTGAGCTGTGGATCAATGATTTCCTCTACGGCATTGTTTCTTACGCAACGAAGAGCCCAATCGGCGAGGCTGACTTGCTCCTTTGGAAGGCTTGGATTTAGGGCTGGTCGAGCGCAAAGAACCTCGAATAGAACTACGCCGAAGGAGTAGACATCGGATTTTTCCGTTAATTGTTGTCGCCGGAAGTATTCAGGGTCGAGATATCCAAAGCTTCCTTTCACGACGGTGCTGACGTGGCCTTTGTTCATGTTTGGCCCTGTTTTCGAGAGCCCGAAATCGGAGACTTTCGCCACCCATTTATCGTCAACCAGGATGTTCGTTGTCTTGACGTCACGGTGTATAATGGTGTATCTTGCGCCGGTGTGGAGGTAGTGAAGGCCACGCGTCGCCCCTATGCAGATTTCAAGCCTCTGTTTCCATGTGAGGATGATCTTGTTACCTTTGTAAAGATGCTCTCTCAGAGTTCCTTTACCCATGAAATCATAAACCAGAATCATTTCTCCATTGTCTTCGCAGAATCCGATCAGTGAAACGAGATGTCTGTGCCGGAGACGAGAAAGCATCTCAATTTCCGTTTGGAATTCATTGGCGCCCTGCTCCGACGACGGATTTGATCTCTTTATCGCCACCTTGGTATCGCCGTCGATGATTCCCTTGTATACTTTTCCAAAACCACCAACCCCAATGACATTTGACTCGTCGAAGTTCTTCGTAGCCTGCTTGATCTCCGGCAAACTGAAGTAACGGCAGTTACAGGCGGCGTCATTGGAAATCGAAACGCCACCTTGGCTTTTTCCAGAAGCTTTTGATCCTGTGGTGGTGGAATTCCAGGAAATCGGTAGCCAGCTAGTAGCTGAATCCCCTGCGCCGGGCACTCTCTTCTTCCTCTGATACGCTACTAGGAATATAGCCGCTGCAATTCCAACAGCAGCGGCACCTCCTGCTGCACCGCTGATCACCACCGTAGTAGATTTCGACGGTTTGGGAGCCTCAAACGCCTTGGGAGCCAACTGTGACTCTTGATATTCCTTCATAAGATCCGACATCGTCGGATTTGGACCGGCGAGATTCTTCTTCGCGTTATCACTAAGCTTGAAAATCTCCAAACCATTGAGAAGAACATCGGAAAACTCAGCTTTAGTCGCGTTGTCTGGATGCAGCGCCACCCAGAGCTTATCTTCTCCGGTTGTGTTCCCGACGCGAACAACGTAATCTTTCTTCATCGGAGTTCCTATGGAATTCATCAGAGAAAAGATATCGATTTCACGATCAGCCGTTCGGTTGTTTATGAACACATCAAACACTCTCTGGTTCATCTTCGTCATCTCTGAATCACACCAATGGAATCTCACAAGATACATGAAATTCTTATCAATCTGGAAAAACCAAGTGAGATTTGAGTTCTTGTTCACATCAACATAAGCTCCCAGAGATCTGTAAGTGCTGTAAACATCCAACGGCGCGATATACGGTGGCAAGGTTTTGTACCGGATCGTGATATTAGCCTCCACGGCCACACCTTGACCGGCACCGAAGATATATAGGCTGTCATCGTACCAGCTTCGCATCATTCCGCCGGAATCATTCGTCGGAGAAATATATTGTCCACCGACGTTCAGCCGGTACATCGTCTCCATGCTGCTGGTAGCGACGGGAACCGTTGTGGCAGAGAGAAAATCATCATTGCTAGATCCACCGGTTCCGACGAGAACAGGATCTTCATCAAACACATTGGGAACAGAAATGACCTCGATTCCATTCACAAACGCAAATGCCTGCGGCTGTTTATCGGAAGGCTTAAATATAACGTCGAGAGCGGCATTTTCCCCCACCGGAGCCAGATAATACTCCTTGATAAAATAAGCCTGAGAAAGCGCCTCCGCCCCAATAAACGCGCTGAAATTGCTCAGAAGCGTAACCCCTCCAGCGACAACAGAGAAATATGAATTCGAAATGTTGAAATTGGGATAAACAGATGGGTAAAAATGTAGACGGATTAGAGTTCGCGCAGTAGAATCCTGGAGCGGGAATTTATACGCAGTTTCATTTGGAAATATCCTCGCCGTCATGTAAGGTACTTCTGTAGGCAAAGATGGGTCCTGCATCTCCGCCGTAGCTTTAACAGATTTTCCGGCGGAAACAAGATACTTATCATCCGGCTCCCAACTCCTACCGTCGGCATCTTTTCCGACATTCGTAGCCCCACAGCTCAAAACCAAGGGTTTCCCACCTTGGGAGGCGGCATGTATTCCAGAGATGGAGCTAATAACCAGTAGTTCGAGGAGGAAGACGGGAATCTTGAGTTTCATGGCAATGGTAATGAATTTGGCATACAGGAAAAAGGGTAACAATGGGCGTTTCCTGTACGCCTATGAGGAAATGAAAGAGCCTCATTTTTCTCGCTTTTAATTTCTAATGTGTATGGTTGGGGGGCTCTCCACAAATTTCGAATTTTTTTCTAATTTGAGATAGGTCGTGAAAATAGGAGAAACCACCAAGGCAAATTAATATGAATCGATAGGGAAAATTTAATATGAATTATGTGTTTTATAATAATAATAATTATTATATAATATTTATGTGTGACACTTTTTTTCTCCCCACTAGTATCATCTTCTTATTATCTTGGGATGAATGTTAATGTGATATTTGACCTTAATCCTTCACATTAGAGCTTTATCGTACAGATGATAAAATGAAAGAGCAATGCGGAAACTTATCCTAATTCGCGATAGGTCGTGAAAATAAGAGAAACCACCAAGGGAAATTAAGATTTTAGAAGTTAAGATTTTTTCTCAATTTTTTTAAATAAAATAAATGTAAAATATATAAATAAATATTAAAATTTGTTAAATTTATAAACTCAAATCTAAAATCACAAATATTTTATTACATTATTATACAGATGATTTATTTTTATAAAAATTGAGTATTGCTAGTCAATTTCCCACCTCTCAAAACAACTACTTTTCAATTTATCATTACTGATATGAATAACTCATAAGTAGATCAAATATAACAAAATCGTGAAAATATATAAGTCACTTATTCGATGTTACAAATCAAATTAAGGATAAAATGAAAATGTTTTTTGTGTCAAGTGTCTAGTATTGGAGTATGTTATAGAGTCCGACTCGGCTCGACACGAATATATAGAAAATTGGAGAGTTGTCGTGGAAATAATCTTGATTTTAAGCTAATAGCAGGTACTATGAGTGTGTGATTTTGGGATCGAAGCCTAATTTAATTCTTACAAATTACAATACGTTGATAAATGCTTGTTGGAAAGAGGGTTGAAATTATAAGATTAAGAGGGCAATAGTAATTTTTTATTGATAAGATTTGCTTACAGTTCATTTACTATATAATTAGAGCGTTGTTAGTGTATTGTGCGATTATTTGGACAATATGGGGTGTGATAATGTTAAGCAAATATGGAATAAGGTTCATAACATAATCAATAAAATCATTTTAATGTCGTATAGATGGATATGGACATAGGGTGATGATCTTAATCCAAAATCAAGTGGGCTTTATAGCGTATAAGGGATATTGCATAACTAAATAGTTAGATAATTAGAGAGTTAAGAAAGTGAATATCAATTACATTATTTAGCATGATGTAGTTCTTTGTTTTAAATAAAAACAATTGAGTGATAAAAAATATAATATAAATATATTTAAAAAGTTTATTTGTTTTTTATGTGAACTTTAGGACCGGATACCTTGTGATAGGCAAGACCCAATAATTATTGGGCTAATTCAAATGGTGGAAACGAATTCATGCAGCCCATTTACACACTTAAGGAAAAGCGGTCCGATGTTTAACGAAAAGACCGAAGATAACCTTAGGCGAAATAAATCGTTTTCTGGTAACTGGCTCCTTGCTTCGGTCCGAACAGTTACAGGCTCACGTTTTCCACGTTTCGGGCCTCCACACGTTTACCACGCTTCGGGCCCGATCACGCAGACCACGCCTCGGTCCCAACCTCGTTTTACATCCCGCGATAACAACCTCTAACAAATCTGTCAGAGGCGGTTACAGAGCGTGATTTACACACGCTGTAAACTCTATAAATACAGGGCGCGACGACGGAAATAGCATGACCTTTTGGACGCGTAAGAACAGTTCGTTACCCTGTCGGAGTTCTTACTGCTTTCTTTTCCTTGTCATTTTCATTAAACCTCAGTTGTATTCATTACGAATTATTTGATTAGTGATCAGGCTAAGAGTATAATATACTCTTAGTCAAGTAGTTTTCACCCCAATTCCTGGGGTTTCCACTATATATCGTTGTGCCCTCGTTTATTTCCATTTTTTAATCGTCTTCCACAACAAAAACAAATCAGAACCGAGTTCGTTTGCTAAACGAAGAGAACGACTGTTGGTACCCCCTAAAAAGGGACCATAACAGTTTGGCGCCGTCCGTGAGGATGATTCTCTAATCCCATTTGAGTTTTCTACCAGGGATAGGATAATCAAATGCATGGCGACTGGAACTCCGACCAATGATAGTGACGTGCTTCCCGAAAGTCTCCCAGCACCAACATTCACTTTACATGATCTGGAAGTTGTCGTCAGGAAGGTGGTACTGGAAATTACGTCGGAGAAAAGTGGAACAGAACCACCGGCTGTTTCAAGCCCTGTTTTCAAAAGCAGAGGATACGAGAGTGATCCTGACGAGCGCAGTACTGATGAAGAAGAAATCATCAGGCGTGGCGTAACAATGAGAAGGCCTAGATATCGGTCTACTCCTCCTCCACCAGCAAGAGCTCTAACTCCCGCTCTTGGAAATGATCAGGAGCAGATGCAGCGACGAATTGATGAGCTCACCAGGGAGTTAGAGAGCATGCGTGCGTTGAGGGATTGCGAACCTAATATGGGACGCAATCCTGGTTTATTTAAAAGGGCCATGGAGGCCCTAATCAGAAGAAGTAAGGATGATGACTGATGGCATAATTTGCATGCGGTCCAGACATCGTCTCATCAATCTGAAGGCGTATCAGCCGCCTTGGGGGATTTGATGCTCCCTTTTTCTGAAGAGATCAGGGCAGCAGTCCCATATCGGCATTATCACAACTCCGAGGGGTTGCCGACATTTCGTGGTGATGGTGATCCAATCGATCACGTTGCCAATTTCGAATTGCGCATGGGAACGGTTCGGGCCTCGGATTCACTAAAGTGCCGCATCTTCGCGGCAGGATTACAAGGCGACGCCCGAACGTGGTTCAAGAATTTGCCGGCCCGATCCATACAGTCGTATGGCGGATCTATTTTGGCATTCTCTGAGCAATTTGCTCCAAATGTAGGACCGCCCCGAAGCAGGCATGAACTATATCAGCTTAAATATATCCCGGCAAAGATGAGTCATCGGTCCTTCATGGAGAAATTCAACAGGACCGCCCGGGGTATCAAGCTCGAGCTACGGGATAAAATTGAGATTCTACAGCAGGTCCTAGGACCGTGCGGTCTTTCGGCCAGCTTGGTAAAAAGCCCACCATCCACCTTGGGAAAGCTTCTTCAGAAAATCAACAAGTATATTAAGGTGGATGAAGCGTTGGGGCTTGGTTATCGAAAACCTAGTGGGAGTTCTGAGCCCGCAGGTGATCATAGTGTTTCCTACCCTAAGAAGCAGTCACGAGAAGTAGCGGATGTAAGCGAAAAAGACGTCCCCTCGAAGCAGGAGGACAATCGGGTGTATTGCGAGCTCCATCATAATCGAGATCCCCCGACCCTGAAGTGCCCGTTGTTGAAAGAGACAGTAGAGGCAATGAGTAAAGAAAAGCCCGACCGGAATGGTCAAAAGGGCAAGCGAGTAGAATCCCCCGAAGGGGCCACCAAGGTGACGATCGTCACAGGCCGCGGGGAAGAGTTAATCGGGGACAACCCCGAAACTATAATGATCGGACGGAGGACCGACGGTCTCCTCCGCCAGAGCAAGAAAGAGGCCAACACGGTCGTGAGAACCGTGGTCAGGGCCGAAGAAGAAGATGGCGGGGCCGCGGCGGTAGAGCCCCGCAGAACGAGGGTGGAAGACAGGAGCAGGCTGCTTCTCCACCTGCGGTAACTGGTGCCCAACCTCCTCAAAATGAGGTGGCACCGAGAGAAGTGACCGTAGATATTTATGTTATCTCCGGTGGTTTAAGAGTAAATGAATCGGTCCGGGACCGAAAAAGAATTGTGCGCGGAGACACCGTTGAGAGCTCTGAGTCTGTGGCCCTGGTGAAATATGATCTCATGGAACGGTCATCCTTCTTCAGAGATGACATTACTTTCACCTTGGCTGATCGGGAAGGGATCATCGATCCATGTGACGATCCCCTTACAATCACTGGGATCATCGGGAATCGTCGTGTCCACAGAATTTTAGTGGATACTGGGGCTTCGTGCAATCTAATGAAGCGCGAAATAACCGAAATGTTGGGAGTTGCTGCTCACGATCTCCCGATCGCAAACATAACTCTTTGGTCGTTCGAACAAAGGAGCGTTATTCTTTGCGAGAAGATGTTATTCCCGGTTACCCTTGGAGAGCCATCCAAGGACCGGTCGGAAGACCTGGAATTCATTATCGTTGAAGTCGATTTGGCTTACAACGCTATCATCGGACGGACCGGCCTAAGTAAGTTCGAGGCGGTCCCTTCTACTTATCACATGATGCTCAAATTCCCCTTCACTCATGGAGTTATTTCTATTAAGGGGGATCAGAAAGTAGCTAGGCAATGCTACATGAGCTTGTGCCGAACTTTGGCACCGGTTAAAAGGGCCCGGGTGGATCTGCTGGAAGAGCTGCCGCACCCGAGGCAAGCAATGGAACCCGTGGGGTTCAAGTTGATCAACCTGGTTGAGGATGACTCAACCAAGACAACTCGCATCGGGGCACATCTAGCCCCTGACTTTGAAAAAGAACTGATCCACCTGCTGAGAAGCCACGTGGATATATTCGCATGGACCACGGACGATGTTCCGGGGATTGGCCGATCCGATAGTGAACATCGGATCAACACTGAGCCAGGAACGAAGCCTGTTAGGCAGAAAATGAGACGCTATTCTCCTGAGAAGATCGAGATTATCCGGGCTGAAGTGAATAAGCTGCTACGGTCAGGATTCATTAGAGAAATCCACTATACTGAATGGGTTGCAAACCCAGTGGTGATTTCAAACCGGATGGGAAATGGCGAATGTGCATCGATTTTACCGATGTTAACAAAAGCTGTGAGTTAGACCATTTCCCATTGCCGCACATCGACTGACTGGTAGATGCTGTTTCTGGTAGCACCATGATGAGTACCATGGATGCTTATTCTGGGTATCATCAGATCTTCTTAGCTGAGGAAGATCAGAAGAAATCATCATTCATNTTGTCCGGTGATAGAGTCCGGTCCTTCGGAGAACACTCTAAATTATGCAGTCGTACTTTAATGTTTTGAACTATGTTTCAAATTTGCTTCCGAACATTTCCGTTTTAATTATCATGTTTTAACAAAACAACTAGGCCCAAATTAGGGTCGTTACACTTTATATGGCGAAATATTGTGAGCCACTTCGGGATTCCCCGAGCGCTCGTATATGATAATGAGACTCAGTTCCGCGGAAAGAGCATACGGGATCTATGCACCAAGTTGGACATCATCCAGCATTTCTCATCAGTAGCCCATCCCCAAACTAACGGACTTACGGAGGTATCTAACAAGGTTATCATGAAGGGATTGAAAACCAAGTTAGAAGATTTTGGAGGTAAGTGACCCGAACACATCTATGAGGTCCATTTGCATACCGAACTACACCTCGCTCAACAACCCAGGAATCACCTTTCTCAATGGTGTATGAGACCGAAGATGTTAGCCCGGTGGAGGTTGCCATCCGATCACCTCGGATCTCTCAATATGATGAGCATATGAATGGTGAAAGGAGATTATTGCACCTCGAGATGATCGAAGAAAATAAATATGCAATTTATGCACGGATGCGTGCTTATTAGCGAACTATGGAACGGGCCCACAACAAACGAGTCCTCCCAAGAGAATTCTTTGAAGACGATCTCGTCCTCAGAAGCATTAAAGTGTAGAGGAATGTTGGAAAGCTGGACAGAAATTGAGAGGGATCGTATCCAGTATCAAAGAAATTGGAATTAGGTGCGTATAAACTTGAAACATTGGATGGTATACAGGTCCCCCGAACTTGGAATGTTATGAATTTAAGGCGATATTTCTTGTGAATCTTCGATTAATGTGTTTGACTCAATGAAATACATTCTCTTAAAAGTAAGTAGAAAACAAGTAAGTACAAATACAAACTATTTCTAATGGAATGATAGACCGATCTTGAAGTTGGGTGGCTTAGGACGAATCTGGACTGGTGACCGAAGCTTCTTGTCCGCAAGACTCCCAAGTTGTAGTGAACGCTCTGACAAGTCAGATGCTCCTGCACTTGCCCATCCCCATGGATGTGTTGTGATTCTCCCAGAACTCATTACGAACTAAAACACTCCATTACGGCATTCAGTCTTTAGGAATGACCCTTTATACCTATGACATCTCCTACGAATAAAAGGAATGGTAGTCAGCATATCGAAACATAAGATCGGTCCTAATATAATACGTATTATGAGCAAAGCTTAGCCAACAAAATCTAATGGACTTTATTAGAACCAAGGTTCGGCCAAAGCTCGTAAAGACTCATATTAAACGCAGACTAAGCCTATCCAATCAAGTATTGACTTCAAGGACGGAATAAGAGTGACACATACACAATGTAAAATGACCGATCCAATCAGAATTGATACGAATAAACCAAACATAATGTCTGGGACCGATGGTTAACTACCTGTAAGTGTCCCCGATCTTACACTTTGTGACTAAAACAACTTCGTTAATATAAAACTTATTAGTTTATTAAGAAGTTCGTTATATTACTTCGTTCTGGCAATTAAAATGATAAGAATTGAATGAAAAAGAGTTATATTGAAAATAAGAAGTGAGGCAGATACAAAGTACAAAGAGAAATCTAGCTAATCTGCCCCTCTTCTCTATCTTCAATCTCCGGCTCATGCGGTTCGGTCCGGGCCGCGAGCTGCTTCAGTTCTTCTTCCTGATCGGCCACCTTTTGGTTGATCGCTCTTTCCATCTCTTCAAAGAAGTAGAAGAAAGGGTCTTCTTCCAGAGCATGTTATTCCAAAGTTGGAATAACGTGAAACTTGTCATCTTTCTCCAGTGGCTCGATCATCTTCCATCGCTCGTCCGAAGGGGAAAGCCCGAACTGCTGAATAACTTGCTCGCGCATGTTATCCAGATACTTGGCAGTATAAACCCCATGTATGTTATCCGCCAAAGCGAATAACAAAGGGGACCGAGCGAATCTCAAAACCGCTTTCCGGACCGAACCTTCTGTCGAAGTGCGGGCCCTTGTCAACTCCTCTTCCAAGGCCGTCTTCTCTTCTTGGGCCCGAAGGAGAAGTTCGTTCAGCTTATTCCTCTTCTCCTAGGCCCGACCTTGGACTTCGTTGATTTCTTCATCTTTGGCCCGCAGCCTTGCCTCCAAGTCGGCAATACGCCCCTGAGCTGTTTCTCATGTCTTCTCCAACTCAGAAACTTTATCAGCTAAGAGTGAGACCTCCGTCCCGGCTCTTAGCAACTCATTGTCAAGTCGGTCACGGTCCTCCCGTTCCGTGACCAACTCAGTATGCTTAATCTCAACTTGCCTTTTTGCAAGGTCAATTTGGTCTTGGACTTGTTGGGATACAACGCTACCACCCTAGTTCTTCTCCACGGTGATAGCAGTTGTGAAGACTTTTCTCAACATCTGCATAAGATAACATATTCTTAAGTAAAAGTTCGGGCCTTCATGTCAAGTAAAAGTTACCTTAGTGGTGAGGTCGAGGAAGCTTTCCATGATTTCTTCCACAGTCACGTCCGTCTGGACGTTCTCTGGGTTCTGCTCTCCATAAAGGTGGAAGTCATTTAGGAAAGCACTCCTTCAGGAGGTAGCTTCCTCCTCTTACTGAATCTGTCCAGCAGGCCCAGAGCAACTCCCCAGTCGGAGTTAGTCTTCGAGCCCGATCCAGGCTCCTTCAAAACGATCCCCTTAGTGGGGACCGGAGCGCTGTCCCCCCTTTTCAGCCTTTTCAGCTCCTGCGGGGCTTCCGCTTCGGTCACCCTTTTCCTAAGGGGACCGGCAGCAGGGAGACGTTCACCTTAAGCTGAGGACCGGGGAGAACCTTCTCTACGGGAACGGCTCCCTGCAGCAATAAAGCAATAGTTTTAGTATTAATAAAGAAGGTATTACCGATTTGATAGAGGCTGGATAAGCTCAAAGAACAAATCCGAGCATTTATCACCTCCTCTATCACTTCAAATACCCGAAACGCGGGCCCTTCTCCACTTGAAGGTTGCCCTGTGCAGCGAAGGGTCAACGTGACCGCGCCGGTTGTTTGGATCGGGGGATTCCCAGACCCCGAAGGTACCAGCGTACCCCCAGTCACTAATTCGCTTCCCTCAGCGCTGCCCGATGCTTCGCGTCGTCCTTCAGAAGGACGAACCGAAGCAGCTGCCATGCGTTTGAAGCGAGAGCTTGGCATTGTCTCAGTCGAATATGCAAAACAAATACATAAGGATCAGGAAAGTATAAACTAAAAACATTACTTCATACCCGATCTTTCTGATGGATATGGACTAGAGAACACCCCCTTCGGGAGCAGATCTATTAATCTTTTCTCCCGAAGCAGATCTATTCGCCTAAGGCATGCTTCTGGAGGGGGAACATCGCAAGCGTATTTGCGGTGTCCGTGCGGGAGGGGTTGAACCTACTTCGGTCCAACTGACCTATGCGTGGGTGGGTTAGGCGCGGCCATACTTTCAACAGATCCTCTTTGGGGACTGTTATCCACACATAGCAGGTCTCCCACGCATGGAGAGATTCTTATTTATCTACAATTGCGCACTCTTTGGTGCGCACCGCTATATAATACAACTTGCGGCAACCTAACAGACCCTTCCCCTTTCGGGATCCTACCAAGAACAGGTTAAAGAAGTGTTCTAGGGTCGGGGCCCGATTCTATTGGTAACAATAAAAAATGAATGCTATTATATACACATAACTGCCCGGGAACAACGCAAAAGTGGGGCAGTGAATCTCCTTAAGCACGGCCGCTACAAAGGGATGTAGCGGAAAACGAAGTCCGCACTTTAGAGAGGCATAACTGACCGGAATGGCCGATGCATGCACATTCATTTCCGCCGGAAGGAAACATGGAATATCTTCCCGTCCCTTCCAGATAGAATAATGCGTCGTAATAAAAAACCTAGGCCTAAACTCCTCAATATCCAACTCAGACATGCAAGGGTATCGTATTTTATGAGGAGCCATAAGTGTATACCTTAGAGAAACTGGATTGAAAGGGGTTGAACATGGAATGGATTGAGGGTACAAAGAGTCGATTCCTCAGTTTCTCCTTCGCGATAATGACGATGAGGAGAAACAGTGCTCGAAATCCCGATTTAAATATTAATCTCCCTGCCAATGGTGAGCCGCCACGTAATACTGCCCAAGACAGTGACAGTACAAAGCACACTCATCACGCCTCTTGAACTATCGAATATGAAGAGACGCAGATCGGGATATTAATATTTAAAGAATACAAAGATAAAACTATAACTTAAATATACATTATTTAGTTTAAAATGCAATTAACTCCCACACAAGGGAAAGATCGGTTCCCTGGACGCTCACTACCTACAAGTACGGTCCCAGATTCTCATGAATATGCAAACATCATGTGATCGGCCTTGTATCACCTCTACGATGGCAATCAAGCCCGAGGGGCTAGTGATGTGAACTTTAAGACCGAGTACCTTATTATGGGCAAGACCCAATAATTATTGGGCTAATTCAAATGGTGGAAACGAATTCCTGCAGCCCATTTGCACACTTAAGGAAAAGCGGCCCGATGTTTAACGAGAGGACCGAAGATAACCTTAGGCGAAATAAAGCGTTTTCTGGTAACTGACTCCTTGCTTCGGTGCGAACGGTTACAGGCTCACGTTTTCCATGCTTCGGGCCTCCACACGTTTACCACGCTTCGGGCCCGATCACGCAGACCACGCCTCGGTCCCAACCTCGTTTTACATCCCGCGGTAACAACCTCTAACAAACCTGTCAGATGCGATTACAGAGCGTGATTTACACACGCTGTAAACTCTATAAATACAGGGCGCGACGATGGAAATAGCAGGACCTTTTGGACGCGTAAGATCAGGTCGTTACCCTGTCGGAGTTCTTACTGCTTTCTTTTCCTTGTCATTTTCATTAAGCCTCTGTTGTATTTATTACAAATTATTTGATTAGTGAACAGGCTAAGAGTATAATCTACTCTTAGTCAAGTGGTTTTCACCCCAATTCCTAGGGTTTCCACTATACATCGATGTGCCCTCGTTTATTTCCAGTTTTTAATCGTCTTCCACAACAAAAACAAATCAGAACCGAGTTCGTTTGCTAAGCGAACCGGACGACTATTGGTACCCCTAAAAAGTGACCATAACACTTTTGTTATTATTGTTATTATTATAATCATGCATATAAGACTTATAATAATAATAATAATAATTATTATTATTATTATTCAACGTTTACAACATACCACAAACATCGCGCATTCATAGTTGATTATGAATATCAAATATCTTGTATGATATTGTTTTTATATTTAATGTATTTAATATTAGAGAATATTGCATAATTAGCCTTCTAACTTATAAAATGTATAAAAATTGTGCCTCTTAACTTACGAATTTACATAAATAATACCTAAGTTATTTATATCATTGTTTTTTACCTTTAGCACTCAGTTTTTCATTAAATTAAACAGTTTTTTATCTAAACCCTTAACACTTAGTATGGTTGATATTAAATTATACAAATTAGACACTTATATTTTGGAAAACTATACAAGTTTGGCTGCTAGAGTTCAAGAATTGTGAATATTAATATAAAACATTCAAATAAATCATGTATATTTTAAAGTAACATCATGTACAAATATAGAAAATCGTTCAGTACATCAAATGAAGTATCAATATATCATTTTATTAATTTTCTTAGAGTAACAATAATATATTTGTTAATGTATAAATTATTATAGCGGGTTAGGTTTAGCGAATCGAATTTTATGGAATAATAAGGCAGGAGTCGATCGGTACATTTTCTCAATTGCATCTGATCAACAACTCTACACTCGCCTCGTGATGAAGTTGGACGATCGCCACGGCGGATCAGAATCGTCAACATCAAATCGACTTTCAAGCATTTGATCGGTAAATGGATACATGATCGACAATGATTGGTGATTAATGTCAACAACGGTTGGACCACCAATTCCAGACAACGTCGCACGACTTTTATGCAATTAAAAGTCATATAAATCAGCTCGAGGGCGGCTGATGTGATGAAAGGTGATTACGATTAAATTTTGTAATTTTAAATTGTGTCATCACCCCTAGAAAAGGGGCACTAGATACTGAGGGAGGATAAGTTCGCTCCTCTGTTTGCTACACTTACATTTATAGTGAAGTTATTCATGGGATTAGTGCCCTGTGGGTTTTCCTCACAGTTATCGGGCTTTTCACATATAATTCATTCTTTTTCTCACTACGACAACCGAATACCATCGGTTATCCTAACTAAAATTATAATTATTAAAGAGTAGATTTTTACTCTTAATAAGATTATTCACGTATCTAATTTCAAATTAATGTATAATATGTTCACAGACGTAATCGTCATTAAACTTGATTTATCTATAAAAAACCATACTCAATTTAAAAATTATATGTCATAACAATAAAAAACATTTTGTTTTTCAATACACAATTTACAAACTTTAAGTGTCAAATTTGTATTTTTTTCAACTTTAAGTGTCGGATTGGGCTAATTTTGTGCACTTTGATGGTCAATTACGCAAACTTTTGGATACTTGGGGGTAAAATAATACCATTTTAAAAGATGATGAACCAAAATACTATTATTAAAAAGCTTGATGCTCATATTTAAAATTTAACATCAACATTATAAAATAAATGATAAACGATAACTTGATGTGTTTTATGTGTATTTAATTGAAATTGGTAAGCTACATATAGAGGTGGCCGTGGGTCATGCCCAACGGGTTACGGGTCCAACCCGTCAAACCCAACAACACATATGGGTCGATAAAAATTTCAACCCGCTAATGGGTCAACCCGGCGGGTTGGAGCACTGGCCCAACCCGGTCCACAGGTTGGCTTAAATGTATTAACTGTATCCACAGGTTCTTCTAAATAAAAATTCTAAAATTTAATTTTAAACCAAAATATGAATAAATAAAGTCATTCAAATCATAGTTTAGAACACAAATTGTATTCGCTTACCAAATATAAAATATGCTATTAAACTCAACAGATTACGAACCTATGAGTGTGAGAAATCGATGGTACTTGAAGATTTTATGTTTCCAACATAAAAAACACAAGAAAACACAAATCTATTGCGGTTTGGTTAGAAAAACGAAACTGCAAAATAGACAAAAGTGTGTGAGGAACAAACTCTAATGTATATTAATTCAATGAGTTGATATCCAACCCGTGGGTCATCCCAATGGGTTAACAAATAATCAGCCCATTCCAACCAGTAGCCCACAGCGGGTTGACCTGCTACGGGTCGTTGGTTTATTTAGTCGGCCCAATCCGTAATCATTTTTAAATTGGATTGACCCGCGAACCGACTCATATTAACGGGTTGGACTGGCCCATGACCACCTCTAACTACATGTACATATTTTTCTCAAATAATATATTATATTTACAATTTTATAATATTGAAACATATCCTCTAGACAATCAGTGGATTGTAGGCAAAATGCGTCATTTAATATTATTCTCCATTTATTTGTGTAAACTGTAAATATTTGATTTGAAGACAACAATACGAAGTCATAAAAATGGATATTGTATCTTATAGTACCCAATCTTGGCAAATTTGATATGTTTTCATACCGGCCGATATGGTAAAAATTGGGTGGTATCGGGTTTTTGGGTCGATCCGAAAAAAATAAAAAAAATATATCGATCATACTGATGATATACCTAGTCAGAACCAGTATGAAAACATTGCAAATTTGAAAGAGGTTTTTTTCCGTGGCTGGGAAAAGGGTAAGGCTCTTCCCAAACTTCTTAACTTACTCAACATTTATAAGTGTTTTTTTTTCAATTAAATTCGTAGATTTTCCAACTTATTAATTTTGTGGAACTTTTCACTTTTCAATTTTATATTCGGGATAAGTTGATATTATGAATATACCAAAGGGACAAGAACAAATCTGATCAAAGCATCCTCTTTTAATATTTTTAACGTTAGATTACTGGTTGATATTACAATATAAAACTCAAAGTTGTTGTCTGAACTCTCAACAGTTTGATTTGTACTGTTTCTTCGTACAACTTCATGTGTTGTGTTGATGAACATGCATGAGAATGGGCGTATGTGATGGATGGTAAGCTGAGAATGAAATGCTTCTGATCATTATCCATGGCGGTAAGAGCATAAAGGCCTGGGGAAGAGAAAGAGATGCTTCCCCTTTATTATTATCCATACTGCTTTCCCTAAATTCCTTGATTCTTCATCGCTTTACACACTATATATAGATATATATTCACTTCTGTGTTTCCATCTTCATTGGTTTCTGAATTGGTATTGCTTCCTTGTCTTCTTTCTTCTACATTTTCTCTGGGATTCTGTTTCCATAATCTCTTATTTTCTTGCCTTTATAAATACAGGACCTGTGATTCGTCTTCTTCTTGCTTCAATTTCAATGGCGCCGAATAGTGACTGTTTAATCCATCTTCAAAACGGCGAGGTTTCTGTTGGAGGAGTTCCGTTGTTTAGTAATGTTCCCGGGAACGTGACTTTCACGAGCTTCTCCTCCGTCTGCCAACAGTCGACTGCTCCGCCGGCGATTTTTCGCCGCGCGCAGTCACTATCTTACAAGGGGGGGTTTCTGGGATTTTCCAAGAGTCAACCCGCTGACCGCCATGTTCAGTCGCTGGGGAAGTTTACCGGTCGGGATTTCGTTAGCATTTTCAGGTTTAAAACCTGGTGGTCTACTCAGTGGGTTGGGACATCCGGCTCCGATGTGCAGATGGAGACGCAGTGGGTAATGCTNGCACCAATGGAGCTCAAGGACAAGAGATGTTTTACCCTTGTACCGATTCTTGTGATCTATTTGAAGGGCTTTTACAAGATCTCGTGCAACATCACTTTTCGCAATAGAAGAACTAATGAACAGTGCTTCTTATATGTAAAAACTGCATCTATTTTGTGTTACTTTGATAAGTTCAGTGTCTTTTGTATAGTTCAATTTTTATTAAATTTCTTGCGTAATAATTTTATATGGAAACTATACATCTGTATAATAGAAAAAAACAAACTTGAATAATTCATTTATTATGATTCGAAATCATTCTTATAAACTAATTCAATTTTTTTCATACTTCTAATGTGGAATATTATTAGTATTTCAATATACTTAACTCAAGATGAATTGGATTTGATCATTCAAATAAGTTGATTATCAATTGGTCAATTTCATTAAGTCGGACCAAACTAGAGGAAGTTATTCAAGATTTTCCAAACTCACTATAATACCATATTAAATTTCTAGAATCCAGTCAATTATCAAGCATATATGGATATAATATATCAAAAATAAAATATTACAATATAAAAGACTTGAACAAGTATTAATTATGATGCATAATTTTCTTATAACCAAATGTGATATATTATTTATATTTCAAGAAACACTATATCTTAAGTTAGTTTCCTATATCTTAAAATTTTGAAAATTTTAAAACAATAATTTTCATAATTTTGGACCTAATTTGATTTTGTTTGATATACTAAACTTTGAGAACTAAATATATTTAAAAGGAAAAAAAATGATACACCAAAATTTGAATGATTATCATTTGCAACATTTTATCTACATTTTCGATTATTTGTATTTCTTTTTAATTTTGATTTATTATAATGATATGACATAAATTTATTTAAAAATTTAAATAAACAAGGTATTATTTTCTAATAAAATTTAAGTAAATTACAACAAATGTAAACACTACGTTGCAAGAGTACGAGGATACAAGTGCGAAGTGTGGGCTACGGGATGCGCCGATTTTAGAAGTATTCGATTTAGAGTACGTCAAATTCAAGATAATAAAATAATGAATATAAATGTTTGAAATTTTTAAAATACACAAATTTGTAAAAAATAATGAGTTTTAAAACAATTTACGAATAAAATATGTAATTTTTAATTTATCTTTGTTATCTTTTTAATCCGCCTTCCGATCACCTATGTAATTCTTTGTTATCAAATATTTTTTTAATTTTTTTAAAAAATATTTGTGTAAGTCGGTGAATAGATATACCCGCACACCTTCCACGCACACTATAAGTATAATTGTCAAATTTCAACCACAAGTGGTGTAAACAACAAAAGACTAGCCCTAGGAGAAAGGAATCTCGGCTAACAATTATTAATATCAGGACTTTTTTTATAAGCATGTCACTGTCAGAATATTTAATTTTAATAATATCAATTACTTTAATTAACTTTTGAAAATGACAATGATATGTTTCTTTTCATTACAATAGCCATGAGTGACAATTTGATTTGATGATTTTAAAATGTAAATATTATTATAAAAATATATAATTTAATTACTTAGTTATACATATTAAATTCAAAAAAATGTTATAAAATATACACTTAATTATTATTTGTTTTTATTTTCTTAAAAAGTATAACTTTTTATTTAAATAATAAATTAATTGAATTTAAATCTCTTCAAAAAATTTCAAAATATATATTTATCTTATAAATACATTCATATACCATAATTTAAATATAATTAAAAATTTGTTTCATTTACTTTAAATGTTTAACTCAATTAATAAAATTTATATATGAATTTAACTTTTTGATTACATATACTGTACCACAAAAACTAATAATTTTATATTTTAAATTAATTAATTTTAAGCTATTTTATGAATTCTAAAAAATAAAGTTGTTTTGTAGGAAATATTTAAGAAAATAAAATAATTTTTAAAAAAAATATAATTAGTACCTGATCACATAAAATAATACAATAAATATAGATAGAAGTTGTATGAGATTAGAAACCCATGAGAGAGGTTATGTATGCCAAGAATCATTAAAAATTGTTTTTTAAAAGGCCACTTAATTTATTTTCAAAAAAAAGAGCTCGATTTCTATTAAATGTTCAAACTGAGTTCATCCATTTTTTAATTTAATAAATCACTTCGTGTTGTCTATCACTGTTATTTACGTGATATAACTATGTTGTTAAACATAATGATTTTAAAAAGTTAGTGCTAATTTTGTAATAAACCAAACATGATAATGTTATGCAAAATTACCCTATTAATAAGGGGAAAATTTACTATATACCCGTGTCAGATAACGTAAATATAATAAGTAACACTCATTTTAAAAAGTAATTAAAAGTGTCATTGATATATTTCATTTAAATATGTTCTATTTAAAGATCATATTAAAAACATTACATGATCTTTATTAATATAAATAATCTTTGATTTTTTTTAAAAACAAAAAAATAAATCCGAATAATTTTAAATAATTATAAAAAAGAATTAGAAATGTCTTAAAAATCTAAGCACATTATTCAAGAAAACTAAATAATATATTTATTAGTGAAAAATAGAAATGAAGATGAAGAGGTTATGTATTATATTAATAGACACAATATTGTTCTTTTATATATCGAGTTTGTCAAAGTGAGATTGTTTTCAGTTTTAATAAAAATATCATATTCTTTATTTTTGATAACTTAACGTTTATTTTTAATAAAAAATACACTTGTTTTCTATAAGCTAGACTTTTTTATTTTTTTTAAACTAAAGATTAAATCATCAATATTCTTTTGTTGTAAATATATAATTATAAAAATATGTAAATATAAATATCTAGAGCATATTGAAAAATATAATACTAATATTAATTTAAGTTGAAATACTTATATATAAATGTTATTATTTTTATTTAATATATCTTAAATGTAATATAAATATTTAAATTTTATTAACTACTGTTTGAATCTAATTAAAATAATAAATTAGAGTAATGATTTTTTAAAACATATAATAGTATTAGAAAATTATAAATTATATAACTTACATATCACATCATATCATATCAAGTGTACATCACTGTTATTATTATTTTTACAATAAATTAATATTTTCAAGATTGGTTCAGTGATAATAAATTAATATTTTTAAAATAAATATCATTAAAAGTTTTAAAAAGTCACGCCCATCACAATTAAAAAACTCTATTAATAAGTGTCACCTGTTTGTACGAAGTTAGTGACGTCACGTCCAAATTGTCCGCCGCCGTCGTTCCTACCGTCGGTAGGTTGCCATTATTTAATTCCCTGCATTTCATTGCGCTTTCTTTTATATTCACGTGTGATTAGCTTTTTCGTCGTCTTCGTTCAAAATATTGTGTTGGCATTCCTGTAAGTCTACTACCAACTTTTTTCTTTCTTTCTTTCTCTTGATTGATGATATCTACCTACGATGGTTATTGGGTTGGATCTGTGTTTCTGGGCAGCCGTTTGATAGGAAGTTTAAAATCAGTGGTTGAGTCTAATTTACCGATATAACTGCGTCATTGACTCAGTTTCAAGCGATGTTTTTGTGCTCTTCTTCCGCTCTTCCTTTCCGTTGTTCTGAAGGAGGTATTGTAATATTCACTAAATTGTATACGACTTCTCTATCTCCTTCCATTTTCTCTAAACTATTTACTATCAAATCTCTTGTATATATATGAGCAATTCAGTTGTTAATTGAATCAATTCACACTCATTATCTATTTTACTCCTCTGATACCATATTGAGATTTGATAGTAAATATGGTAAAGCTTCATCTTTGTGATTGATGTCCGTAATTCCTATCTTGACCTTTTCTCACGGTAATCTGCTTAATTGATTTCCTTGTGTGCTCACGGTAATTTGCTTTCCTTGTATGCTGTAAATTACCCATCATGCTGATTTGCTTTCCTCATGTTCATACGTTGACATAAACGATGTCAATGGCTTCTGCCTTCGTAGATGCTGGTCGAAATTTCGATTTTTTTCACTGCTCGAAAAAATGGCTCCTCTTTTGAATAATTTGAAAGATGAGATTTCCAGAGGCTCCTCTTTTTGTTGTAAGCTTGGGCTAAAGGCAAGTGAGTTTCACGGTCTTGCGGTTTCCAAATGCAGAGCTAATTTCAGTCTCGTGCATGGATATCATGGTAAAGCCTCGTGGCTATGTAGTTAGATGTTCTATCCCACTTCCCCTTTCACTGGTATTTTCCTGTTTTCTTAGCTTTTTAATGCCTTATAAGGTGTCTGATTCAGTTTTTCCTTATTTAGCTTAGTTTTAGTGGGATTGTGGAACCAGATCTTAGACTCTGTAGTCGTGAAAAACCATAATCAAACAGGATGGTTCACTTCATTACGTGATCTTTTTTATTAATCTGATAAAAGCGTTTAGTTTTTCCTCTGTATCGATGCAGCTATTCAAGCAATTATGTCGAGCAACAACGAGGCTGTGATTTCTCTACGCAAGAAACTCAACAAAGTGGTCTTGGCTTACAGTGGTGGACTAGATACCTCAGTCATTGTGCCTTGGCTGAGGTACAATAAAATGTTTAAATTTCTCTATTTGTTCGCTCGTGTAGTTCTAATGTTTCCTGTATTTTTACACTACAGAGAGAATTATGGCTGTGAGGTTGTTTGCTTCACTGCAGATGTTGGTCAAGTACGTGAAAAACAAATCTTAACAATATCGAAAAACAAAGTCATGATCTTTTAATGCAGGGCTTGCATGAATTGGAGGGTTTGGAACAGAAAGCCAAAGCTAGTGGTGCATGCCAATTAGTTGTCAAAGATTTAAAAGAAGAATTTGTTAAAGATTTTATATTTCCTTGCTTGCGAGCTGGTGCAATATATGAAAGAAAATATCTTCTCGGGACCTCGATGGCTCGCCCTGTTATTGCAAAGGTAACTTTTAGAACACAGATTCATCCATTTGTTGCATTCATGATTCTATATTCTTTATATATGCCACAGGCTATGGTCGACGTTGCTCGAGAAGTTGGTGCTAATGCCGTTTCTCATGGCTGTACGGGGAAGGGAAATGATCAGGTTCGTTTTGAGCTCACGTTCTTTGCTCTAAACCCCGAACTCGCTGTCGTTGCTCCGTGGCGAGAATGGGAAATAAGGGGAAGAGAAGATGCCATCGAATATGCTCTCAAGCATAACGTGCCTGTACCAGTAACAAAGAAATCTATCTATAGCAGAGATAGAAATCTATGGCATCTCAGTCATGAGGTAATTTGTGATCTATTTCCAGCTACACTATTTTTTCTTCTTTTTGTTTATTTTCGTATTACGATTTTCTTTTGTCCTCGTATAATAGCTTTCATGTTACACTTTAGGGTGATATATTGGAGGATCCAGCAAATGAACCAAAAGAAGACATGTTCATGATGACGGTTGATCCACGAGAAGCACCGAATGAACCTGAGTAAAATGCTATACTTTTTCAGTTCTTCGTTAACTGAATCTTTTTCGAACAATTTGATTTACATTGCAACATTGTAGATATGTGAAGATTGGTATAATGGAAGGGCTCCCTACTTCAATAAATGGAAAGGAGCTTTCTCCTGCAACTCTTCTTGCTGAGTTAAATGATATAGGAGGAAAACATGGAATCGGGCGTGTCGATATGGTTGAAAATCGACTTGTTGGTATGAAAAGCCGTGGAGTATATGAAACTCCTGGAGGTACGATTCTTTTTACTGCAGCTCGTGAGCTAGAGTCACTTACATTAGATAGAGAAACGATTCAAACAAAAGACTGTCTTGCTCTCAAGTATGCTGAATTAGTATATGCGGGACGATGGTTCGATCCACTTCGGGAATCGATTGATGCTTTTATGAAGGAAATTACTAAATCTACAAATGGAACAGTGACTCTTAAGTTGTATAAAGGATCTGTTAATGTAACAGGAAGGGAGAGTCCTAATAGTCTTTACAGGCAAGATATTTCTTCATTTGAAAGTGGTGAGATTTACGATCAAGCCGATGCTGCTGGTTTTATACGACTCTACGGATTACCGATGAGAGTTCGTGCTATGCTCGAAAAGGGACTTTGATGTTGTTTTTCATTTGGGATGGATGTGTTGTGTGATTGAATTGCTTTTTGGTATGACATTTCACATTTGTTTGTGAAAGATAACATTGCTAGGCATAAGGTATAATAATTTTTTTTGTGGGGAATTTTGTCGAACATGTAGTGAGCATCTCGAATTTAGCGGGTTTAAATGTCAAGATGACGTTTATCGAGCCAGGAATTTCGTCGAACAGTTAGGGTTCGGCTCGAAAAGCTGTAAATATGGCGTTGATTGTATGATAGGATGATAACAACATTGAGAGCTTCACAGCAAGGAATGGTATATAGATACAAACGCCAGGCCAGGAATTATGAAATTCCAGATATTAAATTACATTCATTACACCTCGAATCGATCAATGCTGTAAGGATTTGGCTTCAGTTAGTTTTTTGTATGTTTCGCCAATCTCCGCCTGCAATTTTTGGGATATGAGAGGTTCTGAGAATTGTGAATCGAAGTTTGCAGAAGAAATAGTAGATCGTTACCTCATATTGTTTTAGAAATCTGTCTCGTCTTTTCTTCAGTGTCGCCGTTACAAGTTCTTTTCCAGACGATTCAAACATCTCAGGCTCAACCATTATTCCTTTGATACGCTCGAATCCTCGCAACTGCAGCAGAAAAAAGTCATATCAGTTTGATTGTTATTTTTCTTTGATGAATTACTGGGTAATAAACCTTGTTTCTCTCTGCAGTAGCCTGAAGCTCAACGAGAATGTGATCTTTAAGCTGTGAAAGTGAAGATAGTTCCAGAAATGATCCAGTGAAGCCATTCGTCTCTGCCCATTTTTGGGTGTTCTCTTGATTTGGCACCACGACTGCGACCAGCATCGATTTGAAGCTGTCCCCATATACCCATATCTGCAACGCAAGGTTGGTGAATCAAGAGCTTATTATCTTGTAGATTTAAGAGGATTTGAGATGCTTACATCTTCAACAATAGGAGTAATGCTATACACTTTTTCCAGGTATTCTAATGCAACGTACTCTCCTTGGGACAGCTTAATCAGGTTCTTCTTTCTGTCAATGATTTTGAGTAGTCCATTTGGTGTCATCTCCCCAATGTCACCTGAGTAAATTTAGCCTTTGTTATGTGTGTTTCAAACATCATGTAACAAATATTGAAATCAACCTGTGTGGAACCATCCGTCTGTGAAAACCTCCTGAGTCAGTTCTGAGTTCTTGTAGTATCCACTGAATGGTGATTTAGATCTTAGGCATATTTCTCCACGAGATGGTTCTCCCAGTGGATCGTATCCCATCTCAGGAACTTCCTCAAGACGAAGATCGGTGTATACAAATGGTGCACCAACTGTTCCGGTCATTGACATCTCATCCGGATATCCGACTGTTGACAATCCGCAACTCTCGGTAAGTCCTGAGACAAGCAATGATTTTTATGAATGATTAGGATCTATCTCTGAAGGGTTTAGTTTCATTCTAAGATTCCATTGCATATATTTAACATCATTGTTGTTTCCAGCTGTTGTAATGGTGAGAGCTCAAGAAGGTATTTACCATAGCCTTGTGTTACAAATGCACAGGAAGTAACCCTCAGGAATTCTTCTATTTCATTGCTTAATGCTGCTCCACCGGAGACTATGAGACGTAGTCGACCACCCAATTTGTTCTTCACCTGAGAAAGGCATGATGGAACACTTTGTTACCTTTTTCTTTGATTGTCTTATATATTTTCACATGGCATCCATTAGATGTATTGTATTCTGCACAGATGGGTACGAGTACCTTCCGAAAAGCCAGAAGATCTGCTAAAGGAGATGCATCCTTGTGTTTGTAACCGCGATTCATCCAATAAAGTTTTCTGTATACAACATAATGCAAGGTTAGGAAGCTTTTTGGTGATTCATTTTCCTTATATGAACTGAAACGTAGAAGAGATATTAACTGTTTGTACAGCATGTGGAAGATCCCTCTCCTTCTCCAGTTGAGTTTTTGCAGTTCTTTGAGAACTCCTGAACGACAAAAGATTAGTCAATGAAGAGAGATTTATTGCAGAGGATTTGAAAAGAAGAAAGTATTGCCTTCATGAATGCGCTCAAAAACTCTTGGTACTCCTGCCAAAAATGTAGGCTTCAATTCCACCAAGTCCTCTGATATTTCATTGAATTCCTTTACAGAGAGCGAAAATGGTCAGATATTGGTACAAGAATCATTGTTATAGCTTGTTAGAAGGGATCTTGGGAACTTACTCCATGATAATAGCCAACAGAGGCACCTTTATGGAAGAAGAGTTCTTCGATCAAGCGATCAAGAATGTGAGCGAGGGGAAGGAACGATATGTACACATCATCCGAAGTCATCTACAAATTGAAAAAAAGTGATCTCTCTATGCATCTAAAGAAAAATGCCTCCCCTCTGACAGATATGTAACTTTGAGTGAGTACCTTGTCTTCGAATTGGTCCAGGAAAATGTCAACTCCATTTACAGTTGTGGCTACATTTTCATGAGTCAGTATTACTCCTTTTGGGACGCCACTTGTGCCACTGGTGTACATAATGGTGCAAATGCTTGAAGGTTGTGGTGGCATAATCTCTGTTGGATTATTTCGTCCCTGCCATGGAATACAACGGTAACGGATTTCATGTTTAAAAAAAACTGCCCGATGCAAATGAATTGTCCTACCATATCCTGGAACTCACTCCAAGAATAGGCAACTACACCGATATCAGCAGCCTTATTCTTTTGCTCCTCCGTTACCGAACCAAAGGAAACAATCACTGCAATCATGAGAAAACAGGTAACCAGCAAATTCTCAGTTTAATTCATCTCGTAGAGGCTGGTACTCACATTTTAGCCTTCGTGCATACGTGCATTCAGGATCCAAAAGCTGAAAAAAGATTCATCATCTAGAATCATTATTACTTGATAAATCTTTAATTTTGCATTAGATAAGCTCTCACTTGTTTCATTTTCCTGTCTTGAACAAACACTACACCTATTTCAGCATGATCCAATATGTAGTTTACAGCTCCTGGTCCTGTTCTCATTACATGAGTTTTTTGATTACAGGTGGAATGAAACTCAAGCTCAGATAGACAAGACTCACCAAGTGTATCATATAAAGGTACACAAACCAAGCTCTGAGCATTACAGGCCTGAAAAACAAAGAGATTTTTCACAAACATTACTGTAAGTAAAACATCAACTTTCTTTACTTAACCTCCATAGCAACTATCCACTGTGGACAATTTACTCCATAGATTCCAACTCGATCCCCCTGTACTGGTTTTTATTCATTGATCAATATTTTATGCAGGTAAAAAGTTCACAGAACAAACTACTCTATGTAAAAAGGGGATTCTTACAGATCTGAAACCACAAGATGACAAAGCAGAACCTGCATTCAGAGTCTCCTCATATACTTGCTTGTAAGTTTTCCATAAATAAGGACCCCACTGTTCACCACAAATAAACAAACAATTTCTCTGTATTTAACTCTGGTTCAATATACTCTGTTTACAGAATATCCACTTTTTCACACAAAGAAACTCACTCCAGATTCAATTTTATGCTTATTATGAATGATGGGGATTTATATTATTTTGAATAAAACAGACAATAGTCACCTTGCCATTCTGCTGCATCTCGCGCCATCCTAACATATTATTTTGAGGGTACTTCTTGACAGATGACCTGCAGATTCGATCAGTTTTTCTTCTTCAATTGATCATAATTTAAAATCCCAATTAATACCTGAAAATATCCCAGCACGTATTGATCTCTGGATTTAGCGGCGGATATCCATCTCGGGCGACCGGATTCCGGTACACCGGACCGACGTTCGCCTTCCCATCTCTTCCCTTCCTCCCTTCTTCCACTTTCACAGCAAATTCAGTCATCTCAATTTTCTCCGATGAGGTATGAATTCGGTAATCTGGATGTATAAATAAAATGAAAAAACTCAAAGACGTGTTGTTTCTTCTGCTCAACTGCCCCCTGCTATTTGCTTGTAAGACTAAAAAGTGGAAACCTAAACGAAACTTCTTCCAATTCAAAGTTGACTCTTACCAGGACTCCGTCTCGGCTAGATGTGAATTGAAATGGTATCCATTCATATACCATGGCTTCTTTGATGGTATAGGAAGAAATGAAGCTTTGATGAAGTATCATTAATGGCGGGCAAGGAGGTTAAAAGTATGTCAGATTTCATCGATAACTCCGCTCCAGTTTCACTGCAATGCAATTCTATTCTCTTTTTACTGTCAGTTTACAGATTCCTTCTACTTTTTACACTAGAAAGTGGAAATTTTCACATGAATTCACGCTTCCTAAAACGGGCAAAATTTTACTGTAGCACGGAGACATTAATTTTATTATAAAAATAACATTTATTATAATTGTTAGTAAATTTTACTATTTATTTATCAATCCCTGCCATTTACACCATTTTTCGTTAAATATAATTTATAATTTTATAAATGATTTGTTAATAACATAAGATTACTTATATGTATATTACATATTACTCCTAAAAAATTATAAAATCAAATATATAAAATTAATAAATCCAAAACTTAATAAAGTAGACCAATTTAATCCAACATATCGAATTTTGTAATGATATCAAATATGATCATGTTTTAAAAATATTTAAATATATATATTATATTCAAGATTAATAAAAAAAGCCTATGTAGAATTAGAAATAAAATCTAAAACTTAAACTTTTAAAAAAAACTTTTATGATTTTATCACGTACTTATAAATTACAAACAAATATTATTTCTTAATTAATAATATTCTATTTTTATACATTATTATAATATATTGAATTTATAAATATTATTAAAAATATATAAACATTTTACCTATTTATATTTCTTCAATACTTCCTCGAATGAGAAAAGGAGCAGTAAGCCGCAGGGATTGAACTTTTTCTTATTTTTCATCTTTCCAATTTTGTTTTATGAATTGAAGGGTTATAAATATAAAGTCTAAATATATCAGTGGTATTTTGAAAAAATGTGAAAAGACAGTGATATTTATGAATTAAAGGAAATATGACACAGTTACCAACGTAAAAAAATTCGCATTTAGTGTAACCACTCCTCTTTTGTAAGAATTGAACGGGGCTAAAAAAGTACTTACAACTAATGCAACTAATGCTAATAATGTTAAGTAATTACTTACATTCACAGTTATAAATTACATGCTAAGTAATAATGCTAATAATTAATTACAACCATTCACAGTTACAACTAATGTTATAAATAATCATTCTCATGATTTTATAATTAAATAATATAAAATTATCAAATCCAACGTCACATCAGTGGTATATTAATAAAAATTTTTTGTTAGTGATAAGATAATAAACAATTAATATTTAATGTTTTTTTAAAAAACATCATCAACTGAGAACGTTTATATTTTAAAAAATTTCTTCCTAAAACACAATAATAAAATTAATTATTTGAATAATTTAATAGTATATAACTCGGATAAATAAAGTTTCAATAAAAAATTTAAAACAAATAGGACAGCCCTGATTTAAAAATTCAAGAAAAAATATCGACAATGTGGTACAATTGCCATCAATTCAAGGGTACCATTTGTTTGAGTTTTTTAAGGGATCTATCACTGTCTTTAACACATAAATAGATGATATCACTTAATTTTTTTTATAATTAATAACAGTGATACCGATCATTTTAACAATGGTACAGTTGAAACAAATGTCAACAACGGGCAAATTAGGTAAATAGGGTTTAGGGAATAACCTATGCTTTTTCATTTTTCATTTAATCTATTTTAAAAAGTATTTATGAAATAACCTATATTATTTTCTTTGCCAAATAACTCAGGTTAAGAGAGAGAAAATTCTTTATATATATATATATTCGTAAAATTAATTAAAATAATTAAAGAAATATATTATTTATTAAAACTAAATGCATAAATCAATATGTTTTCATAAATTAATTAAAGAATATATATTATTTATTATATTTGATTAAAAATAAATATATAAATAGATTATCAAAATATTTTTGTATATGACATTCATATATAATATATTAACATATAATCTCACAAGTTTAAGAATTTACTAATAAATTTGGATGTAAAACAAATTAAATTTGGTTAATAAAAATCATATTTCAAACAATCGAATCTATAGAGTATAAGCAATAGACTGAATTTGTTTTACACTGCAAAATTCATATGACATTAATTTTCGACACTCTAAAATTTTTTTTACTAAAAAATATCATTTTGAACTCTCTAAATTTAGATGATGCTAATTTTCTAGGTTTTCAACTTTCATCTAGTTAGAAAATATTAATTTATTGTTTGTTATTTATATATATATTATTGTTAAACAATAAATAAAATTATAACGTCAATATTTTTAATTTATATTATTTGATTTGTACAATCTATTATTTTTACATTATATTATTATATCTAATTCGATTTTTTGAAATACGATTTTTATTAACTGAATTGAATTTTTGTACATCGAAATTTATTTAGTAAATCCTTAAACTTGTGAGATTAGATGTTAGTATATTATTTATGAATATATTAATTAATTTTTAAATACAATAAAAATATTTTGATAATTTAATTTGGGTGACGTTTGCCGGTGACCCTCCAACTTTCGGGTGGTGTAAAGGGCATGCCCTCCAAGTTACGAAATTGCAAATATGACACATCAAGTTAACAATAATATGCAAATATGACACATCAAGTTAATAAAAATATGCATATATAACCCTCAAACTTTAATTAAATGCATGTGCTACACCTCAAGTAAACAATACCGTTTCATATTTATCATCTACGACATTGTTATTGTTTTGCGTCCGGATGCATATTTCTCGAACTTGAAGTATCAATTTTGTATAATTTTTCGTATAAAAGACTTATTTGNCTTGTAAGACTAAAAAGTGGAAACCTAAACGAAACTTCTTCCAATTCAAAGTTGACTCTTACCAGGACTCCGTCTCGGCTAGATGTGAATTGAAATGGTATCCATTCATATACCATGGCTTCTTTGATGGTATAGGAAGAAATGAAGCTTTGATGAAGTATCATTAATGGCGGCCAAGGAGGTTAAAAGTATGTCAGATTTCATCGATAACTCCGCTCCAGTTTCACTGCAATGCAATTCTATTCTCTTTTTACTGTCAGTTTACATTCCTTCTACTTTTTACACTAGAAAGTGGAAATTTTCACATGAATTCACGCTTCCTAAAACGGGCAAAATTTTACTGTAGCACGGAGACATTAATTTTATTATAAAGATAACATTTATTATAATTGTTAGTAAATTTTACTATTTATTTATCAATCCCTGCCTTTTACACCATTTTTCATTAAATATAATTTATAATTTTATAAATGATTTGTTAATAAAATAAGATTACTTATATGTATATTACATATTACTCCTGAAAAATTATAAAATCAAATATATAAAATCAATAAATCCAAAACTTAATAAAGTAGACCAATTTAATCCAACATATCCAATTTTGTAATGATATCAAATATGATCATGTTTAAAAAATATTTAAATATATATATTATATTCAAGATTAATAAAAAAAACCTATGTAGAATTAGAAATAAAATTTAAAACTTAAACTTTTAAAAAAAACTTTTATGATTTCATCACGTACTTATAAATTACAAACAAATATTATTTCTTAATTAATAATATTCTATTTTTATACATTATTGTAATATATTGAATTTATAAATATTATTAAAAATATATAAACATTTTACCTATTTATGTTTCTTCAATACTTCCTCGAATGAGAAAGGGAGCAGTAAGGCTCAGAGATTGAACTTTTTCTTATTTTTCATCTTTCCAATTTTGTTTTATGAATTGAGGGTTATAAATATAAAGTATAAATATGTCAGTGATATTTTAAAAAAATGTGAAAAAACAGTGATATTTATGAATTAGAGGAAACTGACACAGTTACCGGCCTAAAAAAATTCGCATTTAGTGTAACCACTCCTCTTTTGTAAGAATTGAACCGGGCTAAAAAAGTACTTACAACTAATGCTAATAATGTTAAGTAATTACTTACATTCACAGTTACAAATTACATTCACAGTTATAATGCTAATAATTAATTACAACCATTCACAGTTACAACTAATGCTAAAAAATTGGCATTTATAATCTAGAAGCAGTTATAAATGCAAAGCTATTACTTACAACTAATGCTAATAAATAATCATTCTCATGATTTTATAATTAAATAATATAAAATTATCAAATCCAACGTCACATCAGTGGTATATTAATAAAAAAAATTTTGTTGGTGATAAGATAATAAACAATTAATATTTAATGTTTTTTTAAAAAACATCATCAACTGAGAACGTTTATATTTTAAAAAATTTCTTCCTAAAACACAATAATAATATTAATTATTTGAATAATTTAATAGTATATAACTCGGATAAATAAAGCTTCAATAAAAAAATTAAAACAAATAGGACAGCCCTGATTTAAAAATTCAAGAAAAAATATCGACAATGTGGTACAATTGCCATCAATTCAAGGGTACCATTTGTTTGAGTTTTTTAAGAGATCTATCACTAGTGATAGTGATTTTTAATACTACCATAAATAGATGATAAATTATTGAATTTTTTTTTATAATTAATAACAGTGATACTGATCATTTCAACAACGGTACAGTTGAAACAAATGTCAACAACGGGCAAATTAGGTAAATAGGGTTTAGGGAATAACCTATACTTTTTTTATTTTTCATTTAACATATTTTTTAAAAGTATTTGTGGAATAACCTATACTATTATTTTTTGCCAAATAACTCAGGTTAAGAGAGAGAAAATTATTTATATATATATATTCGTAAAATTAATTAAAATAATTAAAGAAATATATTATTTATTAAAACTAAATGCATAAATCAATATGTTTTCATAAATTAATTAAAGAATATATATTATTTATTATACTTGATTAAAAATAAATATATAAATAGATTATCAAAATATATAATATATTAACATCTAATCTCACAAGTTTAAGAATTTACTAATAAATTTGGATGTAAAACAAATTAAATTCGGTTAATAAAAATCGTATTTCAAACAATCGAATATATAGAGTATAAGCAATGGATTGAATTTGTTTTACACTGCAAAATTCATATGACATTAATTTTCGACACTCTAAAATTTTTTTTACTAAAAAATATCATTTTCAACTCTCTAAATTTAGATGACGCTAATTTTCTTGGTTTTCAACTTTCATCTAGTTAGAAAATATTAATTTATTGTTTGTTATTTATATATATATTATTTTAAACAATAAATAAAATTATAACGTCAATATTTTTAATTTATATTATTTGTTTTGTACAATCTATTACTTGTACACTATATTATTATATTTAATTCGATTTATTGAAATATGATTTTTAATAACTGAATTGAATTTTTGTACATCGAAATTTTTTAGTAAATCCTTAAACTTGTGAGATTAGATGTTAGTATATTATTTATGAATATATTAATTAATTTTTAAATACAATAAAAATATTTTGATAATTTAATTTGTATATTTATTTTTAATAAAAAATGATAAATAGTATATAACTTTTAATTAATCTATGAGAACATGTTGATTTATAGATTTATTTTAATAAAAATAATATATCTTTAATTAATTTTATTTATTTCATGAAAAATATATATAAAATGAATTTTCTCTCTTAACATGAGTATTTGGCAAAAAAAANACGACATTGTTATTGTTTTGCGTCCGGATGCACATTTCTCGAACTTGAAGTATCAATTTTGTATAATTTTTCGTATAAAAGACTTATTTGCATAATTTGTGAACATTGAGAACAAATACTGCCAACAAAAAGTGTTTGCAAATTTAACGGAAAATCATGTGCTAAATACCAGGGGTAAAAAACAAACGATTTTGATAACTTGAGGGGTCATTCCTGCAATTTCATAAGTTGGAGGACATAGCTTTTACACAACTCATAAGTTGTGGGCTATTTATGCAATTTTCTCAATTTAATTTGTATATTTATTTTTAATAAAAAATGATAAATAATATATAATTTTTAATTAATTTATGAGAACATGTTGATTTATAGATTTATTTTAATAAAAATAATATATCTTTAATTAATTTTATTTATTTCATGAAAAATATATATAAAATGAATTTTCTCTCTTAACATGAGTATTTGGCAAAAAAAAGTATAGGTTATTCAACAAACACTTTTTAAAAGTATGTTATATAATAAATGTAAAATTGGCATAAGGCTATTTACTTAATTTGCCATGTCAACAACCATTTCGGATATGGAATCCACAACCCCTTCAAAATTTTAGTTTGTTCAAATAACCTATTTTTATAAAAAATGGATTAAATAACTTATGTTTAGAAACATTGACCAAATAACATACCTTTCTATATTTTAATAAAAATAAATAAATAATTTATATATAAGTTATATATATTAATTAAAAATATATAATAAATTAAATTATAATATATTAAACAATGCAGGGGTGGGATTCGATCGGTTAAACAGTCAAAACATTTTCAGTTAATCGGTTTTGTAACCTAATATTTGAAAACCGAAACCGAACCGTTTTTTTACCGTTTTATAAATTTATAACCGACCGAAACTGAAACCGACGGTTAATCGGTTACCATTTAACCGATTAATTTTAAAAAAAATTCTACAAACTTTGTTCTATTGTCAATATTTTTATTTGATAGTTTGATTTTCATACTTTTCGAATATGTACCTTTTGAGTTATTCTATTTTTCATTTTGACTCAAAAGTAGAGAAATTTAGAATTACTAATATATGCTTCTATTGTGTTCAAAATTTAGAATAACCGATAATTTTCAAAATGAATATGCTTCTATTTTGTTCAAATGGAGGTAATTTGAAATGGATTATGTTAATCTAAATCAAGCTTGAAACTCGAACTAAACTTTCGAGAACGATTTAACAACAATGGTGAATAAAAATCAACAAATGTGATTTAGCAACAATGACGATTTAAAATAAGAAAATAAATAAAAAAGAATATTATACACATAAAAATAATCACATGAAATATTCAAATGTAAATATTTATATAAATAATTTCTTAAAATTGTGCATGAGGAAATTCACAAAAAATAACACAATAATATATTATTATCATGTTTAGAAAGATTCCAAAATATTAAATATAATACCTTAAATCTAAAATAAGAAAGTAAATAACAAAAAATATTAGACAAATAAAAATAATCACATAAAATATTCGAATTTAAACATTTACATAAATAATTTATTAAAGTTGTCAGAACAAATTATACATAACACAATATATTTAATAATAACAAAAATAAGCAACATAACTAAAAATTAAAAATAAGAATTCAATATTATCATGCTTAGAAAGATTTTGAAATACGAAAACTTAAATTTGAAAACAAGAAAACTATAACACTAAAAAATAATAACACATAAAATATTCATAAATTGCCATCAAATATACAATTAATCATAGCAAAAAACGAAAATATTACTAAAATATATTTAAAGAAGAACAACGAAAGAATATAAAAAGAATTTCAAAAACTCTAATGACAAATAAGTATAATTTCTTTTATTTAGAAAAATAAATATGAGTTATATGAGACGGGGTGTATATTATTATGTATATTAATTTAATTATTTAATCGGTTAACCGACATCAAAATCGATATTCATAAATAAAACCGATAACCGACCGTTTAATAGTTTTGATCGATATTAACCGAACCGCAAAAACCGATTAACCATATAACCAAAACCGATTAACCGATTAACATCAGTTCGGTTCGGTTACACGGTTTCGTAGTTGGGTGTCCCACCCCTAAAACAATGTTTTCATACCGATCCAAAATTTCGTACCGATTTGGATTGGTACGAAATATTAATTTTTTATTTTTTTTTAGGGCACTGACCCGGAAACCCGGTACCGGTCCAATTACTGGTGCCACCCATTTTTCGTCGTACCGATCGGTATGAAAACATTGATATTAAGATCGAATTAACTTTAACGAGTTTGAATTCAAAATATTTACATTGTAAAAATATTTAAATTACAATATAAAAATATTGATAAAATATTATATTGGGCGACACGTGAAATACAGGGTATCAACCGATATATCAGTCATACTCTACGGATCGCAACATATGTTTTCATATTTATCAATATGTGAAATACATGGCGATATCGACTTATAGTGCCGGATAATAGTCGGTATTGTCATATCGTAATTTGACATATCGATCGATATGAAAACATATGCTCTGATTCGGGGTGTATGACCAATATATCGGTATTTTACGGGTCGTCCGATATAATATTTATCAATATTTCAATTATAATTTAATTTATTTTAGCAATATCTTACGATTTATTAAACAAATTTAATTATTTTTACAATGTAAGTGTATTGAATTCAAATCCATTAAATTCAATTCGATCTTAATATCAATGTTTTCATACGGGTCGGTAGGACGAAAACCGGGCAGTATTTGGATCGGTACCGGATTTCTAGGTCGGAACCTGGGTTTTCCAAATCGATATGGAAAAAATAAATTAGTAATATTTCGTACCGATCCAAATCGGTACAAAATTTCATATCGGTATAAAAACATTATTTAATCAATCATAATTTAATTTATTATATATTTTTAATTAATATATATAAGTAATATATAAATTATTTATTTATTTTTATTATAATATAAAACTCATGTTATTTGATAAATATGTATTTTTGTAACACAGATTATTTGGCCAATGCTTTTGAAACACATATTATTTATCTAATTTTTTATAAAATGCATGTTATTTGACAAACTAACATTTTGGAGAGGGTTATTTGACCAAATTCCCGTCGAATCCATCCATGGCATGAACAAAGGTTTTGGAATATTGAATAATATATCGAAAGTAAGTGAGAACTCACTGAATTTATTTGACAACTCCAGGACCTTCGCATGATACAGTTTCATTGTCAATTCATGTGTTTCAAATCTCTATGCGAATTGCTCTACCACCAACTTAGAGTTTGAGAACATTCGCACTTTGGCAACTCCCATCTTCCGGGCTAAGGTCATCCCCGACATCACGGCCTTGTATTCCACCACTTTATTCGTTCCAGAGAATAAGAACTTGACTGCGGAATGGATAACGTCGCCTTGCAGTGTGGTAAGGGTGATACCCGCCTCTTTTCCCCCGAAGGTTTATCAGTCAACATAAACGACTCATCGCTCGTCCTCTTGGTTCAGAAGTATAGCTGATCGCGTCATTTCGACCACGAAATCCGCTAGAACCTGAGCCTTGATCGCCCTTCGGGGCACGAATTCTATATACATGGAGCCGATATTGATTTTCCACTTAGCCAACCGTTCATTGGAGTCCGCCTGACTCAAAACTGCCTTCAAAGGCTGATCAATATACACATAAACCTTCCGGTCTTCAAAATAATGCTTAAGCTTGGATATAGCTTTTTGCAACGCCAGCATGAATTTTTCAAAGGTTATGTATATGGTTTCGGCTGGTACCAGGGAATGACTCACGTAATAGACAAGTCGGTGAATATCATCCCCAATGGTTACCAGAGATGCGCTGACTGCGACCTCTGATACGGTTATATATAAGCCTAAAGGTTCATGGCAGGTTGGGCTCACCATCACAGGAGAAATGCTCATATTAGTCTTCAAATCTGAAAATGCTCGATCGCACTCTTCGGTCCAACCAAAATGACTTGCCTTCCTTAACACCTTGAAAAATGGCAAAGCCGGTCCGTGGACCTAGAGATAAACATGCTCAGCGCTGTCAATCGGCGAGTAAGCCTATGAAATTCTCTCTTGTTTCTCGGAGGTTGCATGTCAATGATCGCCTGAACTTTCTCATGATTAACATCTATGCCTTTCTAAGAAACGTAATATCCTAAGAACTTGCCACTTCAGATCCCGAAGCAACACTTGTTCGGATTTAGTTTGAGTTTATATTTACAGCATACTTCGAAACAACGAGACATATATGGAATATGATCTTCATCATTTATGGATTTGACAATCATATCATCAACATATACTTCCATAATATGGCCTATCAAATCCAAAAAGATTTTGTTGACCAACCTCTGGTATGTTGCTCCAGTGTTTTTAAAGCCGAAAGGCATAACCTCATAGCAATAAACGCAATTTTCAGTCATGAATGATGATTTTTTCTGATCTTCTTTAGCAAGGAATATCTGATGATACCCGGAGTAAGCGTCTATGGTACTCATCATTGTGCTGCCTGTTACAGCATCCACCACGGCAGTGGGAAAGGATCCGACTCACAGATCTTGTTGACGTCGGTAAAGTCAATGCACATTCTCCATTTCCCATCTGCATTGGAGACCACCATTGGGTTTGCGACCCATTCAGTATAGTGAATCTCCCTGATAAACCCCGACCGCAGTAATTTGTCCACTACAGCCCGGATGACTTCAATTTTCTCAGGAGAGTAAGGTCTCCTCTTTTGTCTAATAGGCTTTGTTCCGGGCTCAGTGTTGATCCGATGCTCATTCTCGGATCGATCAATCCCCGGCACATCGTTCGGGGTCCAAACGAAAATGTCCACTTGCTTCTCAGCAAGTGGACCAGCTCCTCCTCAAAGGCCGGAGCCAGGTGCGCTCCGATGCGAGTAGTCTTGGTTGAGTCATCCCCGACCAAATTGATCAGCTTGAACCCAACGGGTTCCATCGCCTGCCTCGGGTGCCGAGGTTCTTCGAGCAAATCCACCCGACTCTCTTCATTGGTGCCAGAGTTCAGCACGAGCTCATGTAACACTGTCTTATTACTTTATGGTTCCCCTTTACAGAAATCACTTCATGAGTGGAGGGGAACTTGAGCATCATGTGATACGTAGAAGGGATTGTCTCAAACTTGCTAAGGTCGGTCCGTCCGATAATTGCGTTGTAAGGCAGATCGACTTCAACGACAATGAACTCTAGGGTTTCCGATCAGTCCCTATTTGGCTCTCCCAGAGTGTCCGGGAAAAGAATTTTCCCGTACGGAATGACACTCATTTGGTCGAACACCCAAAGGGTTATGTTGGCAATAGGGAGGTCGTGAGCCGCCGCTCCCAGCATCTCAGCCACTTCACGCTTCATTAGATTGCATGAAGCCCCGGTGTACACCAAAATCCTGTAGACCCATCGGTCGACGATGATTCTAGTGATGATAAGCAACAGAGATCGATAACCCCTTCCCAATAATATATAAATTATTTATTTATTTTTATTATAATATAAAACTCATGTTATTTGGTCAATACTTTTGAAACACAGGTTATTTATCTAATTTTTTATAAAAACATGTTATTTGACAAACTAAAATTTGCAGAGGGTTATTTGGCCAAAGGCCCCTGGAATCCATCCATGGGCATGAGCAAAGGGTTTTGGAATATTGAACAATATATCGAAATTTTATTATTTTAATATTTGATATTCGATATTTGATTTTCAGTTTGATAATTGATTTTATTAAATCATTAAATTTGGTTTGATATTATGTAACATAAATGAAAATTCGGTATATAATTATATATCAAATTTGTTTATAGAATATTTAGATACTTTAAAATTTTTAAATGATCATATGTCCTTAAATTATTGTATCAAAATTTAATATCTTGATATATTGGAAAATCATTAATACTAGGTTTTTTATACTTGCCAAAATGAGTTATATTATTTTGTCATGTCAATCTCCATAGATATTTTAAGTATTGTTATTTAATGATTATATTGGATACAACAATATGATCAATAATTCAACATTAGTTTTTTTTTCATATTTTTGTATGTACTTCGTTTAATACATGCATGAGATATTCTTGATTATTTATTATAGTTGCTTTTAATTTTGATATTATGGTACCAATCTCTACAGTTTTATTATATATGTACAATAATGTAATCAATGATTCAATGTTGTCTTTTTTCATATTTTTTTATTTAATTGATTTAAGTCATGCGTGAGATGTTGTTGGTTAGTTATTCTATGTGCTTTTAATTTTGATACCATTAACGAAATATCAAAATAATTTTGGTATTTCGGTTCGCTACCAAAAAATTATTGAATTTGATCGGTATTCAATTTTGTTAATAATTTAATATTCGATATTTTACTATTTGGTTTGATTTAATTTGGTATTTGGTACTTAATGCTCATCCTTTATCCATCAAGTATTTCAATTATTAACTTATAGAATATATATAACTTTGTAAGGGTGATGTTTCCCAAAGGTTCCAACTTCTGAGATGTGTAATGTACATGTCATTCAAATTACGAAATTATAAATTTTGTACATTCATTGAGCAAAAATATGTATTTATAACATTTCACTTCAATTAAATATAAATAAAATACCTCAGTTGCCAATAATATTTATCATTGACACTCTACTCTCTCGTTAATATTTTATATTTTATGCACAATTATTGAACATCATGGATCAATTTTATATAATTTTTCTAACATGTTATATTTACATACTTTGAGGATAACTCATGCAAATGGAAAAACGATATTCATAACTTTATGTGTCATTATTATAATTTCGTAAATTTAAGGATATGCAATTTACACATCTCTAAAGTTAGAGGTTACTTATTCAATTTTCTCATTTTTTAACTCATTTTTCAATTTATATTTTCTTACTTCGAAAAAATAAGCTATAAATTATATATATATTTTATCTAAATAAAATAAATAAGATCTGTTTTAATCCATTTAATTACCATCTAAATAAAATAAATAAAATAAAATATTTTGTTTAAATACCGACTAAAATCGGTACTCAAAAATGAATTTATGGCATAAATATTTATGTAGCTAAATAATGGTTAACCTTGCAAATTCAATATTTTGCCTATATATCTTTGTCCATAACATTCTATACTAATTAATGGACTTATTTTGAATATTTTATACAAGCAAAATAGGAAAAATAAATGGATAGTTGAATATAAATAACTAAGACAATTGATTAGTTATTCCGCTTTATAGATTGACAATGTCAAAAGACGACGGAGAATTCGTGTACAGAATCAGCACCGCCGCGGAATGGGATGAACTGCGGCTTACCGGCGCTACATACGGCGGAGAAATTGACAAATCAACAGCCTGTTTCCACCTAAGCAAGCTCAGTCAGGTCCTTTATTCCCGTATATTCGGTTAATGAATTTTCCTTCCCACAAATCAATTGAATTGCAGGTGAAATTGACATTGAAGAACTTCTTCTCAGATAACAGCAGCGATCTCTACCTACTTCAGATTGATGCCAAAAAGGTCTGTTTGGGTAAAAAAGATCCGTTCTCTTACAAGGATATAACAAGTCTTTTATTCGTGATTCAGCTGGGAGATGGTCTGATTTATAAGAAGCTGCAGACGGGTCCAACGTGTTTCCTCATTTCTACGGCACCAGCCGGAGTTTCAGTCCGCTGCCACTCAGTGCTGTCACCGGAGCTAAGAAAATAACCAAATCGGAGGGTGAATTTCACTTCATATTGCCCAATTGAAATGGTGCGGCGAAGCGATGATTGAAATCATGAATAAAAACAAGGAAAGTTGCAGTCAAAGAAGAATTCAAGTAATAATTGTTCCATTGTAATTGAAAACTGAGATTTTTCAGGAAATTAAGCTACCTGGGGACCTTAATCACCACCGGCGTTATTGTTGGATTTGAATGCCCTAGACAAATCATATGATACATTTAAATTATTAATTAAATAAATTGTTTCTTATTTATCAATTATATTTCTTATAAAGATTATTTATATTAAATTGATAATTAAGCCCATTGTTTAAAAGTGGTATAATAGAAATAATAATGAGATTATGATGTAAGATTTTTATTATATACTTTATACTTTTATGCAAAATTTTCCAAGTCTATGAACTATTGAGAAAATGGATATCAATGATACAGTAAGCACTATCATATATTATGTTCATTGATTTAATCAAGTGATTGTTCCCATTGTCAGTGAAAAGAATTTTCTATGACCAATATATGGATGTTTGTTATATAACAAGTTAATCGGATTACTCAACTTCGAGAAATCGTTCGGATATGATATTTACGTTAACGATCAAATCTCGTTTAAATGATAGTTGTGTAAATATCTTTTGNTGGGCTGTAGGAATTCGTTCTCACTATTTGAATCGGCCCAACAGTTGCTGGGCCTTACCCATTACAAGGTACCCGATCCTAAAGTTCTCATCAAAAGGGGTTCTAGGGTTCATTGTCATTAGCACAACAACTTCAATACTCTTGTATTCCGAGTTTTCCTCTTCGTGTGTGTGTGTTGTAATCTTCTCAAATGATTGTGAATTTGGCCTTTTTCCGCAGGTCACGTGGTTTTTTCCCTTTCCGGGTTTCCACGTTAATTTCTTGTGTCGTTGTTTTCTCTTTGCTTTTATTCTCGGGTTCTACTTAATCTATCGAGATTGTTCGCACACGTGTTCAATCCCCAACAGTATGTTTTTACCATATCCATGGAAAAAGGAACCAGTAGCATTCTCAGCCTATGCGGATAGCGACTATGCAAATTCGGGGGACTCAAAGAGCACTTCAGGTTTTATTTTTTATCTAAATAATTGTCCATTCTCTTGGTGTACAAAAAAACAAGAGGTATTGGCCTAATCTACCGCATAAGCTGAATATATATCTGCTGCATATGCTTCGAATCATAATTTATGGCTAAGATAGATTTTGACCGATAATGGATATTCTCAGTGCACTCCTAGTGTTTTATTTATAGATAATCAAGCAGCTATATCCATCTCAAAGCATCCCACTCATTTCGGAAAGACGAAACACATTAAGGTGAAATTCCATGCACTTCGAGAGGCAGTAAAGAATGGTGAGATCAAACTAATTCATGTTAAAGTGAAGATCAACATGCTGATATTCTCACAAAAGGACTAGGTAAAATTTAGTTTGCCAGATTGAGAGAAATGATCGGACTGAAGTCACTTGATGCATTTTGATCAACACACCCCCTGCCTTCAGAGCCATGGGGTGTGTTGATCTAGGCCTGAAGACAGAGAATTGACAAAGTCATGTTTTTTTTTCATTTAATAAACGTTTTTTTATTATTGTGACATGCTACAGTGTATGCCCTAATTGATAAAATTGGGCAGAACAAACCTTTTTTACTACGACGTTTTTTTCTCTGGAATTATATTCTACTTTTGCTCTCTGCTCTCTCAAGGAACTCTATGCCTCTAGGATTCATCAATTTCACCACAAAAGGAGTCGAAATATTGATGCTTTTGAACATAAGGCATAAATAGAGATATGAGCGTGTTCACGAACTCAAAATGTGACAAAAGTATCCCTTTGGGTTTATGCAAATATACACAAACTTAACACATGAATTGTTCTTCACATTATCCGGTAATAACGAATATGGTGAATGAATACTATATATCCTCGGAGAAGGCATGCTTTTAAGATCAGGATTCAAATCGTCAATATACAAATCATCTTCCAATGCACGAACAATATTATGAGGACTATTTTGTGTTAAAGGATGATTAGATATACTTATATCATCATTTATAGGGAAAAATTTTCTATTCATCACAGCGAACATTATCGACTTCATCCACGTCGTGCTTGTTTTCGAATAGCTCACAAGGAAAACGTCAGAATCATTGACATGAAAGTTTTCATGAATGGAAAGTAGTGCCTTGAGTTGTCGCGGGAGCAACCAAAAACCTTGATATTGATAAATATTCAAAATGGTGATTGAGCTCTTTTGGATCGGTAAAGCGGATAGGAAGGCGTTGAATTCTTCTGATAATTATTCTTCTTTACGCAAGAATATGGGAAGACTGGAGTAATTATTTTCTGCTGACATATTGAATACAAAAATATGAAGCTATAAGGGTTTGAATTGATACATTTTGCATGTAATTTGATAAAATATATAGACAAGTACTTGTAAAAAAGTCAATGTTTTGATAAGAATCTTTATTTTCTTAATATGTTTATATTAACAACTCAACACAAATACAACACTAATATAGATTATGCAATACCAATAGATTGATATAAAAACTTTGTTCAAAATATTTAATTAATATGAATATTGTTTTCCCCTACTATATATCTAGGTTGAACGATTCGCAATGATTCATGCGCATCGGGTGCAGGGTGTGTATCGTGTTAATATTAAAAATATAAATTAATTTGTATGAAGTTAAAAATCGAAATGATTTGATTATTTAATAGATCGTAGAAAAGTAATATATTCATATTTTTTAAATCAATGAATCCTTAACGCACCATAATCGGATTCGTAAAAATTAACGAATCTCACATCCTTGCACAACTTGAATCTCGTATTTTACACCCTTGGTGGTGCAACATAACATTAAATATAATAAAGTACTATATTTTGTGTCAATCCAATATGAACAAACAATCTAGTTATATATGCAAGGCGCAAGCACATTTAATTGGAAACCTTTTTTTCGTGAGCAAGTGCCTTACGTTGCGATAGAATACATGACATGTTTGGAACATCGTTTGATAAATAGCGGCGAGGTGAAATGAGTGTACTATGTTGTGAGGTGAACTAACCGTGATTTAACAAAACTGTTTTTAATACAGTGATGCAGTGATCGTGATGTCATAAAATGATTTTTTTGCCTTAATTTTTAAATAATTGTGTAAAATTTAAAAATTATATTTCATATTATTTTATGATAATTTCTTTAGGTCAAAAACTTCATTTTTAAATTGTAATATATATTTGTATAGTTTGAACACGTAACTGATAGAACATAAGAAGTTATTGATCAAATTTTTTTTAAAAAAAATTAAACTATAATTTAACAAGGGTAAAATTGACATTTGGAAGGTGCGTTCTGGTGGCCGTTGGATTAAACCAACTATGAACTCACCGGTGTTTTCTGCGGTCTCACGAACATCAGTGAGTTCACCGCATCGCACCGGTCTATGAACTGTTGTTCCAAACAACACCACAATTTGTCCCAACGTCTCACAACAGCTCTCACAAATGCTATTCCTAGAGCACATATAAAAAGAATTCTAGAATTTTTCAATCTGATCCGATGGATACGGATTGGAAAAATAATGATCTGAAACTGATCTGTAATAGTTTATCCGTTTACGGATCAGTTTGCGGTTACCCTAATATTTATTTTTGAATATATTTTATAATAAAAATGAATAAATAATCACAAAAAATGTTATTTATTTGCAAAACATAACACTTACAACCAAAAAACACATATTCAAATTTCAAACATCAATAAGTTGAAATTTGAATTCAGTAATAGTATTTAATTTAAAGCAAATCATGTACATAATGAATGATTTCTTCAAAGTGCACTAAATTTACAAAAAAATTAAATGTAATTCATTTAGATATTCGTTATCACAATCTTGAAAAATATAATCAATTGTAAAATTAATTACATTTTAAATAACAATATAAAATGTAAGAAGTGTCTAACATATTAGAAAAATATGAATTTCAAAAATGAATCTGATATTGATTACTTAATGCTCTTCTATATCGATTTTTTATGCAAAATAAGAATAAAATATAAACACATTAATATTAACAAAACAAATAAGTATTACACCAAGTTATATATATATATATGTTTCTAAATCTTATAGTTATTCTAATCATACATTGGCTTTTTATATTATAGTTATTCCATCTCAGTTTCGTAAATAAACCGAGATTTATTTAATATACAAATCTCGGTTTGAGAGATATAACATTTCTAAACTGCTTTATAACACAAAAATGGCTGAAGCAAGTTCAGCATGTGAGCATCTTATGAAGATGTTGGGATATATCGAAAAGTTGGACAATTTAGGTTGTACAATGGATCAAAAATTAAGTGTTGACTTAATTCTTAATTCATTGACTAAAGATTATTCTCATTTTGTGATGAACTATCTTATGAATAACCTGGAGCACCCAATAACCGAGATGATCCAATTGCTCAAGTCTGTTGAGCCAACAATAAAAAGGGATCATAAGCAAGTGTTGCTTGTACCAAATAAATATGAAGCTAAGAAAATGAATTATGCAAAGAAAGCCCTAAAGCCGAAAATTGGTATTAAAAAACCCAAACAAGAGAGCTCTAAAGGTGTCTGTTTTCATTGTAGAAAGGCTGACCATTGGAAGCGAAATTGTAAGGCTTATCTTAAGTCATTGAAAAATGAGAAGAGTAGTGAGACTACTACTTCATGTATACATATGATTGAGATCAATATTGCTTCAAGAAATTGTTCTTGGATTATTGATTATGGTTGTGGTGTTCATATTTCTATGAACATGCATGAACTGAAAAGCAGTAGAAAGCTCGCAAAAGGGGAGATTGATTTTCGAGTGGGTAATGGAGCAAAAGTTGCTGCTTTAGCTATTGGGACAATCTCTCTTTCTTTGCCAACTGGGCTTGTATTGGATTTAAATAAATGTTATTTTATTTTGACTTTGTCTAGAAACATTATTTCCATTCCTTGCCTCGATGAGGAAGGTTATAAAATTACAATAAAAGACAGTCTTTGTTCAATTTCTTTGATGGAATTGTTTATGCAAATGGAACAATGAATAATGGTTTATATAAACTACACATGAAAAACTCAAAGATTAACATATGTATAAAGAAATCCAAGCAAGATAATCAATTGAAATCCTACATGTGGCATTGTAGACTTGGCCATGTAAATGAGAAACGTGTATCTAAATTGCTCAATGTGGGTCATTTAGAACAATTTGATTATGAATCATTTGATACATGCGAACCATGTTTACTTGGAAAAATGACGAAATTACCTTTTAAAATAAAAGGTCAAAAGAACTACTTGGAATAATACATACTGATGTATGTGGTCCAATGAGTGTTCAAGCCAGGGGTGGATTTCAATACTTCATAACTTTCACTGATGACTACTCGAGATATGTGTATGTTTATCTGATGAAACATAAATCTGAGTCATTTGAAAAGTTCAAGGAATTCAGAATGGAAGTAGCGAAACAACTCGACGAAAGTGTTAAGATTCTTCGATCAGATCTAGGTGGTGAATACTTAAGTCAAGAGTTTCTAGATTATCTTAAATAAAATGGAATTCTATCTCAATGGACATTTCCTCAAACACCATAACATAATGGTGTGTCATAAAGGAGAAATCGAACCTTATTAGACATGGTTCGATTGATGATGAGTAAGTCTGAGACAATGATATCCCTATGGGGCTATGCATTAGAGACTGCGGCCTATGTTTTGAACAGAGTGCCATCTAAATCTATCTCAGAGATAGTGGGAGCAAAAATAGATATATCTTCAAAGAATTGTTCTAAAGATATTTCTAATCTTGCCAATGTGACACCATATGAGATATGGACCTGAAGAAAACCAAATTATTCTCACTTGAAAGTGTGGGGTTGTTCAGCTTTTGTTATAAGGCTAAATTCGGACAAGTTGGATGTCAGATCTGATAAGTGTATATTTCTGGGTTACCCTAAGGAAACAAAGGGTTATTAATTCTACAATCCCGAAGAAAGAAAGGTCTTTGTTTTGAGAAATGTTGTGTTCTAGAGAAAGAGTTTCTAATGAAACCAAACAGTGGAAGTAAAATTGAGCTTGTTGAAATAAAACAAGATTTAGATCTTGATCAAACTACCGTTGAAGGTGATGCTATATTGGCAGATCCAGAAACTGTAAATCAAGCCTCAATTCCGCAGAAATATTATATTCCAACCCATGACTTAAATACTAGAGAAGATATACAATCAACTCTAAATAATGAAATGGAAGTAGAACATCATATTGATGAAGTTGTAATTCCATCGAACACACAAGGAGTTCGAAAGTCGAACAGAACACCCAAACCAAATCGAAAGTACGGTCTAACCAACATCTTCATAACATGCTCAGATGCTGAACTTACTTCAGCCATTTTTGTGTTATAAAGCAGTTTAGAAGTGTTATATCTCTCAAACCGAGATTTGTATATTAAATAAATCTCGGTTTTGTATAATAGCTTTACTAATATATTAAATAGTCTAACAGACCTATGATTTGTATATTTAATTTGGATGTATCTTTTTATTGCATTAATTTCACAAAATTTATTAAATTATTTTGTCATAAAATGGTTTATCTTTAATTTATTTTGTTATATTTATTTGCCGAAAGTGCGGTTAGTGGTTGGGCCAGTAAAAAACAACTTCTTGACGCGCATGTGTTAACGGGCGAATATGAGTTATATTTAGAATTGTTTTTGAAGATAAATTTACAAGTATTTTGCGAAATGTTAAACTAGGTTGGACCGAAATATGTTGGATCAATCTGTTAATGGGTCAAAAAAGTTCCTAGCTCGTTGGGATAACTTGTACAAGTTGATAAGTTCGATACATAATACATTGAATCGAATTATATACACCCCTTCCCAAAAACATTGAATTTACTCAATTTGTTTATTTTACAAATATTGAATGCTCTCAGAATTTATATTGCTCAATTGTTAATTATTTTCACAATTTATTATATTTAAATGAGAAATTACAAAAAAACAGAACTTTTAAACGTATTTTTTATATTAAGTCTAAGTTAAACCCATTTGTTATTAAGATACTATTTAGTCTGATTGGATGCTGAATTGCACCTTTTACATACATATTTATTTTATTATTATTTAAAATGAGTTGAATATCAATACAAATTTAATTGGATATCTCTTTTGACATTTTGGTTATGCAAATTTCATTGGAGTTTTTAAATAATTTCATTGGATATCTCTTTTGACAATTGCATTAGGCGTTTTTAAATAATTTTATATAATTTTTGTGTTCATAGAGTAATTTTATTTTTTAATGTAAAATATCATTTTCTAACATATAAAATAACCCAATTACCATCTTTTGATGGACGATACGAAAATTTGATCTTAAAGTATTAAGATGAAAAACAAGTCTATACACTTTGTATATTTTGGTAAAATCAGTCCCAGAAATTTAGTTTGAATATTATAATTGTTTCTCAAAGTTTTCAATTTTGACAATTAAGATTATTGGTCAAAATCTAGTTAAAATATGAATAGTATTGCATCGATTCATCACCCGTGCTGCGATGTATATAGTTTCATGAAATTTGTAAAACAAAAATTTTAGACGTTAGCAATCAAATTTTTATATATACTATCAACAATTATATATGTCCACAATATTTATCCCCATACATACACAAATGCACATCATATCTATCACAATTGGTTGAAGAAGTTATTGAAAGAATTTAGTATCAATCAACCATGGTAGTCATATCGGTGGTATACCTCCCGGTATACCGGACATATCTGTAGATATCGGTTATGACCGGTACACCGATATATCACCGGTATACCACCGATATATAGGAAAAATCGCTCGTACCGGTTATGATCGGTACGAACTGTACCGACCGGTTTAACTTTCTTGCAATCAACATAACTATCACCTATATTGTTATATTAAAAGTGTAATTGATTTGCGAAGACACAATTAACTATATCTTAATCATTAAAGTGGGTAGATATTTTATATTACTAAAAATATGTACTAATATTTGAATTGTCAACTTGCACATACAAATTAATATAGCATTTCATCACAACTAATTATATTTTGTTTTTTTCTCATTTTTCAACAACAAAATGACAAACATTGTTATATACTATTTTAAATAGAGAATCTCATTTCTACATGAACTTATTACTATACCCTTGAAAAAAATTTATTATTAATTATAGGAAAAAATCATTTTTAGTGTTTCAAGTTTACACTGATATTAACTTTAGCTATTCAATTCAAATTATATCATTCAAATTTGACAAATGAAGAAGTTTAGTCTAAAATTACTAAAATAACCTTAAAATCAAATAATTATATTATTTATTTGGGATGACAAAAAAACCAATCCGGTGGATATATTAACCTACCATATTCTCGAGGATTGTTTTTTTTATGGGTATGAAGAGGGTAAGAGTTTAAAAATGGTAAACTAGCAGTGGGTGGGGTGGACGTGGATTTTACTAAGACTCAAACTCATACACATATTAATGCAAAATTTAATGTTTTTATATCTAATATTTTTTAAATATCTTATATGTAATTATATTTGTATTCACTATATGTAATTATGATTAAATTTATTATATTTATAAATTATCATATGAAGAATTTATTTTATCAATTTTATGAAACTATGTTTGTTTTGATGTATACATTTTGGTGTTATCATAATGATGAGAATCTTAGGACCAGGTACCCTGCAATGGATGAGGTCCAATAACGATTGGATCGACCCATGTAATAGAAGCGAACTTGCTCAGCTCAGCTTAGTACATTTAAGATAAATTGGCCCGATGTTCCGCGATGGGACTGAAGATAGACTTAGCGAAACAAAACAATTTCTGACAAATGGCCCCATGGTTTGGTCCAAACGGTTACAAACCCACGCGTTCCACGCTTCGGGCCTCCACACGTTCACCACGCCTCGGGCCAGATCACGCTTCGGTCCCGGCCACGTTTTACATCGCGCAACAACAACCTCTAACAAACTTGTCAGAGGCAGTTACATGGCGTGGATTACACACGCCTTCAACTCTATAAATGCAGAGCACGACGACGGAACAAAGAGGACCTTTTTGGATGCATAAGAACAGACTGTCACTCTCCCGGAATTCTTATCGCTTTCTTATCCCTCGTTATTTTCATAAATCTATGCTACTTTTGTAATGAACTCTGATCTGATTATTGAATCGACTAAGGGATTTTCCTGCTCTTAGTCAAGTGGTTTTTTCCCATTTCCCGAGGTTTTCCACTCTATATTGCATTGCCTCGTTCATTGTTCACATTCTTTAATCGTTTTCCCACCGTAAATAAATCATAACCGAGTCTGTTTCTTAACGAATCGGACGACTGTTGGTACCTCCTAAAAAGGAACCATAACAGTTTGACGTCGTCCGTGAGGACGATTCTCTAATCCCATTTGAGGTTTCTACCAGGGATAGGATAATCAAAGGCATGACAACTGGAACTTCGACGAACAACAGTGATATGCTTCCCAAGAGTCTCCCAGCACCAACATTAACTTTACAAGATCTGGAAGTTGTTGTCATGAAGGCGGTACTGGAAATTACTTCGAAGAGAAGTGGAACAGAACCACCGGCTATCTCAAGCCCTGTTTCGAGAAGTAGAGGGTACGAGAGCGACCCTAATGAGCGTAGCACTGATGATGAGGAAATCATCAGGCACGGCGTAACAATGAGGAGGCCGAGATATCGATCCACTAGTCCTCCCCCGGCCAGAGCTCTAACTCCCGCTCTTAGGAATGATCAGGAGCAGATGCAGAGACGAATCGAAGAGCTCACTAGGGAGTTGGAGAGCATGCGTGTGCTAAAGGATTGCGGGCCCGATCTGGGGCGCAATCCTGGTTTATTCAACAGGGCCATGGAGGCCCCGATTAGGCGGAATAAGGATGACGATTGGTGGCATAATCTGCATGCGGTCCAGGCGTCATCCCAACAATCAAAAGGCGTGTCCGCCGGCCTGGAAGATTTGATGCTCCTCTTTTCCGAAGAGATTTGGGCGGTAGTCCCAGATCGGCATAATTGCAACCCCGAGGGGTTGCCGACGTTTCGTGGCGACGGTGATCCGATCGATCACGTTGCTGACTTTGAATTGCGAATGGGAACGGTTCGGGCTTTAGATTCATTGAAGTGTCGCATCTTCGCGGCAGGATTACAAGGTGATACCCAAACCTGGTTCAAGAATCTGCCGACCCGGTCCATACAATCGTATGACGGGTTTATTTTAGCTTTCTCTGAGCAGTTTGGTCCAAATTTAGGACTGCCCCGAATTAGGCAGGAACTATATCAGCTGAAATACATCGGATGTTAAAATAAGTCTTCGGTCCTTCATGGAGAAATTCAATAGGACAGCCCGGGGCATCATGCTGGAGCTCCGGGACAAGATTGATATTATGCAGCAGGTCTTGGGACAGTGTGGTCTTTCGGCCAGTTTGATGAAGAGCCCACCATCCACCTTAGGAAAGCTTCTTCAGAAAATCAACAAGTACATTAAGGTGGATGAAGCGTTGGGGTTAGGCTATCGGAAACCTAGCAAGAATTCTGAGTCCGCATGTGATCATAGAGTTTCCTACCCTAAGAAGCAGCAGCGAGAAGTAGCGGCTGTAACTGAGAAAGACGTCCCCCCGAAGCAGGAGAACGATCGGGTGTATTGTGAATTACATCATAATCGCGATCACCCGACTTTGAAGTGTCCGATGTTGAAAGAGATAGTAGCGGCGATGAATAATGAAAGGTCCAATCGGAATGGTTAGAAGGGCGAGCGAGCTGAATCTCCTCGAAGAGGCCATCATGGTGACGATCGTCACATGCCGCGGGGAAGAGATAATCGGGGACAACCCCGGAATTACAATGATCGGACGGAGGTCTCCTCCACCGGAGCAAGATAGAGGCCAGCATGGTCGTGAGAACCGTGGATAGGGCAGAAGAAGAAGGTGGCGGGGCCATGGCGGCAGAGCCCCGCAGAATGAAGATTGAAGACAGGAGCAGTCTGCTCCTCCGTCCGCTGAAACGGGTTCTCCACATCCTCAAAACGGGGCGGTACCCAGAGAAGTAGCCGGAGATATTTATGTTATCTCCAGAGGATTGAGAATCAATGAATCGGTCCTGGACTGAAAGAGAACAGCGCGTGAAGACTCCTCTGAGAGCTTCGAAACTGTGGCGCTGCTTAAGTATGATCCAGCTGAACGGTCCCCTTCCTTCGGGAGGATATTACTTTCACTATGGCCGACCGAGAGGGGATTATCGATCCATGTGATGACCCCCTCACTATTACTGGAATCATTGGGAACCGTCGGGTCCACAGGATCTTAGTGGACACTGGGGCTTCGTGCAATTTGATGAAGCGCGAAGTTGCTGAGATGGTTAGAGTTGCTGCTCACGACCTCCCGATCGCTAATATAACTCTATGGGCATTCGACCAGATGAGCTTTATTCCATGCGGGAAGATTATATTCCCAGTTACCCTGGGAGAACCATCCAGTGACTGATCTGAGGTCTTAGAATTCATTGTGTTTAAAGTCGACTTGGCTTACAATGCCATTATAGGACGAACCATCCTCAGTAAGTTTGAGGCGGTCCCTTATACTTGTCATATGATGCTCAAATTCCAATATGCTAACGGAGTTGTTTCTGTATAGGGGGATCAGAAAGTAGCTAGACAATGCTACATGAGCTCGTGCCAAACTTTGGCACCTGTTAAGAAGACCCGGGTGGATTTTCTTGAAGAGCCACCGCACCCGAGGCAAGCCACGAAACCCGTTGGGTTCAAACATATTAATATGGTTGAGGATGACTCAACCAAAACTACTCGCATCGGGGCACACTTAACCCCTACCTTTGAAGAATAGCTGACCCACTTGCTAAGAAGCCATGTGGATGTATTTGCCTGGACCTCGGATGATGTTCCGGGGATTGACCTATCCGATAGAGAGCATCAGATCAACACTGAGCCTGGTAAAAGCCTGTTAGGCAAAAGAATAGACGTTATTCTCCCGAAAAAATCGAGATCATACGGGCTGAAGTGAACAAACTGCTACGGTCGGGGTTTATCAGAGAGATCCACTATACTGAATGAGTTGCAAACCAGGTAGTGGTCTCCAAAGCAGATGGGAAATGGCGGATATGTATTGACTTCACCGACGTTAATTAAAGATGCTTGTCGGATCCTTTTCCCCTGCCACATATTGACCAACTGGTGGATGCTGTGTCTGGCAGCACAATGATGAGCACCATGGACGCTTACTCCGGATACCATCAAATCTTCCTGGCTGAGGAAGATCAGAAGAAGTCATCATTCATGACCAAAGATGGCGTCTAATTCTATGTGGTGATGCCTTTCGGTCTGAAAAACGCTGGAGCAACATATCAAAGGTTGGTAAACAAAATCTTTAGAGATCTGCTCGGCCATATGATGGAAGTATATGTTGATGACATGATTGTTAAATCTAAGAATGATGAAGATCATATTTCTTATTTGTCTCGTTGTTTCAAAGTATGCCGCAAGTATAAGCTCAAATTAAATCCAAACAAATGTTGCTTCGGGATCCGAAGTGGAAAGTTTTTATGATACTACATTTCAGAGAAAGATATAGAGGTTAACTATGAGAAAGTAATGCTATTATTGATATGCAACGTCCAAGAAACAAAAGAGAATTTCAGAGGCTTACTCGCCGACTCGCTGCGCTAAGCAGATTTATTTCAAGATCCACAGACCGGCTCTGCCTTTTTCAGAGTGCTAAGAAAAGCATGTCACCTAGACTGGACCGAAGAGTGCGATCATGCCTTTTCAGAGCTGAAGACTTATTTAAGCACTCCCCCGGTGATGGTGAGCCCACCTGTGATGAGCCTTTGGGGTTGTATCTTGCAGTATCAGAGGTTGTCGTCAGCGCAGCTCTAGTGACCATCCGAGATGAGGTTTACAGACTTGTTTATTATGTAAGTCATTCTTTGGTGTCTGCCGAGACCAGATACTCCACCCTAGAAAAATTCATGTTGGCTTTGAAGAAAGTTGTATCTAAGCTGAAGCATTATTTCGAAGGCCGAACGGTTTATGTGTACACGGACCAGCCTCTAAAAGTGGTCCTTAAACAACCGGATTAAAATGAGAGGTTAGCAAAATGAGCTATCAAACTCAGCGCTATGTATCTGGAATTCTTGCCCCGAAGGGCGATCAAGGCTCAGGTTCTCGCTGATTTTGTTGTTGAAATGACCCGATCGGCCTATATCTAAACCAAGAGGATGACTGTTGGACGGTCCATGCAGATGGGTCGACCTTCGGAGGAAGAGGGGCGGGCATTACCCTCACAACGCTACAAGGTGATCTTATTCATTCCGCAGTTAAATTTTCCTTTGCTGGAACAAATAATGTGGTAGAATATGAAGCTGTATTATCGGGAATGACCCTGGCCCGAAAGATGGGAGTTAGCAGAGTGCGAATGTTTTCAGACTCAAAGTTAGTAGTGGAACAGTTCGCATGGAGATTTGAAACTCATGATCTGTTGATGAAAATATAGTGCACCAAAGTTTTGGAATTATCCAAAAAATTCAGTGAATTTTCTCTTAACCAGGTGCCACGGGAACAGAATAAGGTTGCTGACACACTTGCCAAGTTGGCCACGGGCACACCTGACATAGGACTGAGCACTATTTCGGTCCATATCTAGGACCGACCTTCGGTCGAGATATCAGTGAACGAACAGTCAGTTGAAGAAATTGGGGCTCTATGCCACGAACTCCAGAGCTTGAATATTAGCGTTACTGAATCTCATGGGGAACCCAATTGGATGGACCCCTTTATTAAGTATCTGACAAACGACTATCTTCCTGAATACAAGTCAGAAGCCAGAAAAATAGAAGTCCAGGCTAAGAGATTTGTCCTAACTGACGGACGATTGTTTAAAAAGAGTTTTGAGGGCCCGCTGTTGCGTTGCCTATCCCCAATTGAGGCTGAAACCTTCATGATTTATGTTCATGAAGGGATATGCGGCATTCACTCAGGGGGCTCGATCTTTATATCATCACGTCGTCAAAGCAGGATATTTTTGGCCGACGTTGCTTGGGGATGCCAAGAAGTACACCAAACGTTGTGCCATATGTCAGTATCATGCTCCAATCCCACAGCTGCCTGAGGCTCCCTTATCGGTCACCCCATTGTCTTGTCTGTTTGACAGATGGGGGATTGATATCCTTGGACCTTTTCCTCGGTCAATAGGGCAAAGAAAATTATGTATTGTGGTAGTTGAATATTATTTGAAGTGGATTGAAGCAGAAACAGTGGAGGTCATCTCAGAGAAGGTTGTCAAACACTTCTTATGGAGAAATATTGTGAGACGCTTCGGGGTTCCCCGAGCACTCATATCAGATAATGAGACCCAGTTCCGTGGAAAAAAGTGTAAGGGATTTGTGTATCAAGCTGGGTATCGCCCAACATTTCTCATCAGTGGCCCATCCCCAAAATAATAGACTTACGGAAGTATCTAACAAGGTTTTCCTGAAAGGATTGAAGACCAAGTTAGAAGATTTTGGAGGGAATAACATGAACATATCTATGAGGTCATATGTGCATACCGAACTACACCTCGCTCAACGACCCAGGAATCACCCTTCTCACTAGTGTGTGGGTCCGAAGCAGTTAGCCCGGTGGAGGTTGCCATCTGATCTCCCCGAATATCTCAGTATGATGATCATATGAACGGTGAAATGAGATTATTGTATCTCGAGATGATCGAGAAAAATAGAGATGCGATTTACACGCGGATGTGCTCAAATCAGCGAACTATAGAACGAGCTCATAACAAGCGAGTCCTCCCAAGGGAATTCTTTGAAGGCGACCTCGTCCTCAGAAGCATAAAGGTGCAGAGGATTGTTGGAAAGCTAGACAGAAATTGGGAGGGATCGTATCGAATATCGAAGAAACTGGAATCTGGTGCATATAAACTTGAAACATTAGATGATGATGAAATCCCCCGAACTTGGAACGTCATGAATCTAAGGCGGTATTTCTTGTGAACCTTCGATTATTAGGTTTGACTCAATAAACGTACATTCCTCTAAATGTAAGCAGAAAACAAGTAAGTACAAAACAAATTGTTTCTAATTGAGTGATAGACCGATCCTGGAGTTGGATGATTTAGGACGAGTTTGGACTGGTGACTGAAGCTTCTTATCCGCAAGGCTCCCAAGTTGTAGTGATCATTCTGACGAGTCAGATGCTCATGCACTTGCCCAGTCCCACGGATGAGTCGCGATTCTCCAGAATTCACTACGAACTAAGACATCCCATTCAACGACATTCATTCTTGGGAAACGGCCCTCGTACTTATGAAATCCGCCACAAAAGAAGGAATGAGAGCCAGCATATCGAAACACAAGTTCGGTTCTACCGTGGGACATATGTAGAACAAAAGTTCGGCCAATATAACCTACGATACTTCAGTAGAACCAAGGTTTGGCCGAAGCTTGTTATGGACTCATAATGAACCCGGGTCGCGCCTTTCCAATTCAGCTCTGATCCCAATGACGAATAAGAGTGATCCACACACAAAGTGAAACGACCAATCCAGTCAAAATTAGTCCAAGTGAGCCAAGTGTAAAATTGGGGACCGATGGGTTAACACCCTATAAGCAGCCTCGATCTTACACTTGATGGTTAAACACACTCGTTAGTACAAAACACATTTGTTTACTTGAAAGGTCAGTTATAATAATTTATTCTTACGTTAAAATGATGGAATTGAGAGGAAAAGAAGCTTATATTTGGAGTAAGGAACAAAGCAGGGATAAAAATACAATTTGAATCTAATTACCCTGCCCATCTTCCTTATCCTCCATTCTCTGCTCATGCGGTTCGGTCCAGGCCGCAAGCTACCTCAACTCTTCTTCTTAATTGGCCACCTTCTGGTTGACCGCTTTCTCCATCTCTTCAAAGAGGTAGAAGAATGTGTCGTCCTCTAGGATAAGTTCTTCCAAAAATGAAATTACTTGAAAGTTTCCATCCTTCTCTAGAGGCTCGATCATCTTCCACTTTTCATCCGCAGAGGAGAGCCCAAATTGCTTAGTAATCTAATCCCGCATGTTATCCAGATACTTAGCAATATACATCTAATGTATGTTTTCCGCTAGAGCGAATAACAAGGGGGACCGAGCGAATCCCAAGACTGCTTCCCAGACCGAACCTTCAGCCGAAGTGCGGGTTCTGGCCAACTCCTCCTCCAAGTTCGTTTTTTCCTCTTGGGCCCGAAGGAGAAGCTCGTTGAGCTTATTCTTCTTCTCCTAGGCCCAAACTTAAACTTGGTTAACTTCATCCTCTTTGGCCAGCAGCTTGGCTTCCAAGTCATAAATTTGACTCTGAGATGTTTTTTCTTTCATGTGCAGCACAGAAACTTGGTCTTTTAAGAGCAAGATTTCCGTCCAAGCTCTTAGCATTTCATTGTCCAATCGGTCCCGGTCCTCTCGTACCGCGATCAATTCACCATGTTTTCAACTTACCTTTTCGCAAGGTCAAGTTGATCCTGGACTTGTTGGGAGACAACGTGGCCACTCTGGTTATTTTCCACGGTGATAGCAGTTGTGAAACCTTTCCTCAGCATCTGCATCAGACAATAGTGTCAGAACATAAAGCTTTAGGCCTTAATGTTGAAAGAACTTACCTTAGTTGCGAGGTCGAGGAAGCCCTCAATTATTTCATCCTCAGACATGTTCGGCTGAACGTTGTCTGGGTTCTGTTCCCCGTAGAGGCGGAAGTCTTCTATGAAAGCACTCCTCTAGGAGGCCAACTATTTTTCTTTCTTAAACCTATCCAGCAGGCCTAAGGCAACACCCTAATCGGAGTTGGTCTTAGGGACCGAGGCGGGTTCTTTCAAAACCCCCTTAGTAGGGATCGAAGCATTCCCTCCTTTCTTCAGCCTTTTGAAATTTTTTGGGGCATCTGCTTCAGTCGCCCTCTTCCCTTTACTCAAGGAGATCGGCGGCAAGGAGACGTTGACCTTTAGGTCGGGACCGGGGAGAACTTTCTCCACGGGAACGGCTCCCTGCAGAACAAAGTAATTGTGTCAACGCTAATGAATAAACTATTTCCGATTTGGTAGAGGCTGGATAAGCTCAAAGAACGAATCCTAGCTGTTATCACCTCCTCTACCACTCCAAATACCCGAGGTGCAGACCCCTTGCCCGTTGAGGGCTGTCCTGTGCAACGTAGGGTTAATGTGCCTGGGCTGGTGGTCTGGATCGGGGGGTTCCCTCCAATGGACAACCCCGATGGCACCAGTGTACCCCCCGTCGCTGATTCAGTTTGCTCCACACTTTCCGTTGCTTCCTGTCATCCTTCGAAAGGACGGACCGAAGCAGCAGCCAAACGCTTGAACCTTGAGCTCGGCATTGTTTCAGTTGAATATGCAAAATAAATATATAAGGATCAGGAAAGGACGGAATGAAAATATCACTTCATACCCGATCCTTCAGACGGATTTGAACAAGAATACACCCCCTTCGGGGCTGGGGCTCCAGTCCTACCCGCGACCCCTATCTCTAACAATCTCTCCTCCCGAAGCAACTCTGTTCGTTTAAGACGTGCTTCGGGGGGAGGAAACATCGCAAGTGTGTTTGCAATATCCAGACGGGAGGGGTTGAACCTAGTTCGGTCCAACCGGCTATGTGTGGGTGGGTTATAAGTGGCAACATCTTTAACATGTCCTCTTTAGGGACTGTTACCCACACATAACAAGACTCCCACGCATGGAGAGACTCTTCCTTATCAACTATAGCGCATTCCTTGGTGCGCAAATATATGTAATATAACTTACGACATCCTAATAGACCCTTACCCTTTCGGGACCCGACCAAGATCAAGTTGAAAAAGTGTTCCAAGGTCGAGGCCATGTTCTGTTGGTGGCAATAAAAGATAAACGGCACTATATACACATAGCTACCCGAAAATAACGCAAAAGTCGAGCAATGGATTTCCTTAAGTACGGCCGCTACGAATGGGTGTAAAGGAAAACGTAGCCCGCACTTCAGGGAAGCGTAACTAACAGGAATAGCAGTGGTCGACACATTCATTTCCACTGGAATGAAACATGGAACATCTTCCCGTCCCTTCCAGATGGAATAATGAGCCGAAATCGAAAACCTAGACCTAAATTCTTCGATATCCAACTCAGACATGGTTGGGTATCTCATTCTACGAGGACCCATGGTTTATACCTTGATGAAAATCGGTAGGAAAAGGTTTAAACGCAAAACAGAACGAAGACGCAAAGAGCTCGATTCGGGTGATTTCTTCCTTCGTGAAATGACAATGAGGAGGAACAATATTCGAAACCCCAATTTAAATAGTAATCTCTAGACCAATTGTAAGCTCCCACGTAGTACTATCATAGGTGGTTGCAGTCTGTACGCACTCATCACGTCTATTGAATAGCCAAATGTGGAGAGGCGCAAGTCTGGATATTAATATTTAAAAGTGACACAAAAACATACGTTATGGAATTTTAAATACTATTCCACTTCTTTAATTGACTAAGTGAAGGATCGGTCCCATGGAGGCTCACCACGAGCAGGCTCGGTCCTATATTCTCGTGAATGTATATAAACATTGCGTGGTCAGCATTGCGTCACCTCTGCGATGTCAACCAAGCCCGAGGGGCTAGTGATGAGAATCCTTGGACCATGTACCCTGCAATTGGTGAGACCCAATAATGATTGGGTCGACCCATGTAATAGAAGCGAACTTGCGCAGCCCATCTTAGTACATTTAAGATGAATTAGCCCGATGTTCCGCGATGGGACCGAAGATAGACTTGGCGAAATAAAACGGTTTCTAACAGATGGCCCCATGGTTCGGTCCAAACGGTTACAAACCCACGCGTTCCACGCTTCGGGCCACCACACGTTTACCACGCCTCGGGCCAGATCACACAGACCACGCTTCGGTCCCGGCCACGTTTTACATCGCACGACAACAACCTCTAACAAACTTGTCAGAGGCAGTTACAGGGAGTGGATTACACACGCCTTCAACTCTATAAATGCAGAGCACGACGAAGAAACAAAGAGGACATTTTTGGACGCGTAAGAACATGTTGTTACTCTGCCGAAATTCTTATCGCTTTCTTATCCCGCGTTATTTTCATAAACCTCTGCTACTTTTGTAATGAACTCTGATTTGATTATTGAATCGACTAAGGGCAATTTCCTACTTTTAGTCAAGTGGTTTTTTCCCATTTCCCAGGGTTTTCCATTCTATATTGTCTTACCTCGTTCATTGTTTACATTCTTTAATCGTTTTCCCACCGTAAATAAATCATAACCGAGTTCGTTTCTTAACGAATCGGACTACTGTTAGTACCCCCTAAAAAGGGACCATAACACATAATATTTCGTTTATTTTGTAAACAAGTATAATGTAAAAGTGATGTCTAATGTTTAGAAATTATGTATTTTATACATTTTTATAAATGAATATTGAGTATAAAATAACATTTTTTCTTCCATTTTTTGGTAATTGATTTCACAAATTAAAGTGGTATTTAAGTCATTTTTTAAATATAAATATGTTATTTACATTATTTTAAAAATTAGATATATCTTTTTAAGGTTAAATGATCAAATGAAAATAATATTAGTGTTTAAATCATTAACGGTATTAAAATATGTGAGACTCTACATAGTATGACAAGAACAATACATGTTGCAAGAGTAAGTATTGATAAATATGTGTGTTTAAATTATGATTACGATGTCATGTTGATAAAATTTATTAGTTTTCTTGAAGTATAGATAACACATCCTTAAACATTAATATAGTTTATTAGAGATAAATAGAAACACTTAACTTATATTGATGAAAACATTACTATCTAGACAAATTAAGTGAAAATATAGGTGCTAGGCTTTGATGTACATAATTTTGAACATATTTTGAGGCAAATAAACTCTTTTTCATGAAATTTTCGAGAGGTAGAAGTTAGAGAAGAGAAAAATACAGCCAAGAATAAAAGGTTGGTTTTGATGGAATATTGTTCTTTTTAGGTTTATTTGATGTAAATGTTAAGGGTATTGTGTTTATCACCAGGAAATGACTTCTAAGATGTTGAATAATACTTGAAAGTTTAGAAATCAGAAGAAAGTTAGAGATAAGTGGCATGATTGAGTTTGAGGTAAGCTACAAACAGTTTTTCTAACATCTATGTGATAATGTGAAATGTGTGAATTTTATTGTATCATTTGGTATAGTATTTTGTGCAAAGCCATACATTGTTTTACTCCTTGTTGAGTCTATATTTTGGTAAAAATATTTTTGGTGCATCAAAGATTTTAAAATATTTTGCGACACTTTGAAAAAGTGTCGCAAAACTGTTTTAAATATGCGACACACCAGTGTCACATGTAATGTATTCGATGATTTTTATGGAACGATTGAGAGCTCTGATTAACATGATTCTTTTTGCGTATGGTAGCCACATGAGTTGGTATATACTGGGAAATTTTAAATGATTTTATAAGGTAAAATTGGCTCTCAAAATATATCTGGTGTGACAGGGTATCAAACTGCACTTCCTTTAGTAAATACTGTTTTTTTGTAAATTGTGACTTGTTTATGTAAAAACTCGAGTGTTTGTAGACGCACATCACTAGCAACATGGTTTTGGCTAAAGAGCAGGCTACCTTGTTGAGGAAAATATGGGGTACAGCTCATAAAGAGGAAAATAGCTCTTATATTATATGATATGGTCAAATCTTGGAAGTGTTGATGAGTTGATTGAGCTTCTTGTCCATATCCGAGGTGCGATAGGATACGATTCAGTCTCCGAAACTATGGTGATGCTAAAACCATGATTTTGGAGAGGTTACCAGACCTTACATGACAATTGAAAGGAAAAAGAAATGTTGTCTTATGTGTTGTTATATTATGTAATGTTATGATTTTTTACATATGTATGTTTCATTTGCATCATATTTTTATTTATTTCTAATTAATAACCACTCACCCCCTACAGGTACCTCAGAGGAGTATTAAAGAACAAAAGATCAGTTGTCTACATATGAAATAAACTATCTACTTTGTAAGACTTATGCTTAACGTTTAGTATTGTATAGTAATTTTTGTATTTTAGTTATCTAAAGTTTGGAATCTTAGTTGATATATGTATGTTTAGTTTTGTATATACAGATTTTTAAATAAAATTGGAGAATAAATCATACGATTTAAGCCTTGTGTTTCTTTTTAGAAGAATGACGTATCATGCACCTCTTGTTTATATGGTATATAATTGAGGAGTATGACAAAATAAAATAACAATTACCTTTAATTTTTGGACTAAATATAAAATTATAAGTATTAGAGAATATATTTACAAACTTTTACATTAGATTTGATTTATTATCACAACTTTTGTATTATTTTTATCATTTTTAAAGTTTGATATGTTATTTACACTATTTTAAAGTTTCGAATTTTATAAATATTAGTTATAAATAAAAGCAATATATTTTAGAATATTTATTATTTTTTAGTTTTAACATTTTTTAAAATTTCAAAAAAAAATTGTTGGAAAAAGTAAAAAAAATCATTTATATTTTTTATTATTTGAAATTATACATATGCTATATTATTCGATGTGAGGTGGATATTCGCAAAAATATTATATAGATTTGAATATTTAAACGTAATATGATTTGGGATGAACATATATTTGAAGTTATAAGTGGTAGAACGAGTCTGGATTTGATCAAACTCTATCTATTGTCATCCCTATTTGAGTAGGCAAACTATCGAGCCTAGTGTTAGGAGTCAACTGAGTTCTTCAAAGCATCCATCCTTGGTTCAATCTATAGATAGAAAGCCCTATGATGGGAAAAACTACCACGTTAGGTTTGGAGAGAGATGGGCCCGGAGTTCGGAACTAGTGTCTTCCCATTTATCGATCTATTGGCAATCCCCTAAAGTGATGCTCTAAACGAGACTCTTTGATCCTTTGGCATGGGCGCATCAGGGATTCTCCTATCTTCTTCTCACATATGTGTTGTAGCGATGTCTTATCTCTTTTGACTTTGGGGCTAGGGTTGTAAAAGAATCTAACCGAGCCGAACTTTAGTGTTTTTTAAGTTCTTGTTCAGCTCGAAAAATACAAGGTTTGGTTCAAGGTTCAAAAACAAAAAAATCTATGGTTCGAGTCCAAATAAAAGGTTCGAATTAATTAAAATATCATAAATTTTAATATATATATAATATAAATTCAATATTATAATATATAGTGTACTATTAATATATATATATATTTATAATAATAATAACTCTTGAACTAGTTCGGCTAGGTTCGAAAAAATCGAGCTCGAACTCAAACCTTGAAGAGTTTGACTCGAGAGGTTTGCGAATCGGTTCGATTATCTTTCACCCCTATTCGTGGCCATAGGAGTGTTAGGAGAACCTTGCGTCGACATTAGAAAGGTAAGCACTCCCCGGGGTACACAATCTGTTAACTATTCATATATCCAGCTTCTTTGCCTGCATTGGTCCATTTGGACCGCTTCGTGACTTGGGATGGATTCCAATATGTGCCTCGACTAGTGCAGATAGACCGAATGTTAGGTATTCAATCCAAGGGTCCCGTTCAACATCTAATTTATAAACAAGAATAAAAATATTCATCATTTCATATCCCTATTGAGGGTAAATTTCAAAATAGTTATGCATGTGTGTCAATATAAATTTTAAGTCCGATCAGTATTCAGTTCTTATCTAATCGTATACCGTTTTTTAACTAAGCGATACTTAATTTTGAAAATCGCTTAGATATTTTTGTGTAAATTAAAATTTTATGGCATTTCATTTTCATCACAACTAGTCTCATTTTATTATTATTTTAATGAAATTTAAAACTTTGACACACTTTTGTTAGTAAAGAATCTCATTGACTATACCAATTTATTTTTAACAATTCGGGACATTGAAGATCCATTGGATGGCGAATCACCTTATGTAATCATCGAAATATTTGATTGATGAGAAACAATAACATATTATGTATAATAATTTTTCAACGTGTCCAAAACAAATTTCTTTGGCTTGGGTATGACTCTAGGATTCTTATTCGATTTGAACGAGTCGAACTTGTTGTGTTCGTATTTATCATATTTTGTTTCGAATGGAAAAATTTGTTCAATTTTAGTCATATTTTTAGAAAAGTTATATTCATGTTCGTGTTCATATTCATTTGTGTTTTGATTGTTCGTTTTGTGTTGGAGTTCGTATTTATGTAAAAATATTTAAATTAATTTGTATGAAATTTTATACAATCTATCATATTAGTAATCAAAACAATCCATCACGAGTCATTTGTACAAGTATGAGAAATATTATACTAATGACTTCCCAATATGTTAAGATATCAAAATTCGATATCAATAATTGAAGGATCTATAACTCAATTAAAATTTTTAAAATATATAAATATTCTATAAACTCAATCCATCACTACTTGCAGAATCTCGCGAGTTGCAGAGATACAAAACACAATCTAGCGACTGAGTGTAGAATGTCTCGACTGAGTGCAGAATGTCTCGACTCAGTGCAGAATCTAGCGAGTGCAGTGATGCAGTGCACAATCTCGCGACTAAGTGCAGAATCTCGCGAATGCAGTGATGCAGTGCACAATCTCGCGAATGCAGGGATGCCGGGCACAATCTCGCGACTACTTGCAAAAAGTTGCGACTAGCAGAATGCAGATTTGTGAACACTTAGCATTGAGAAGCGTAATAACAGTCTGAACTATTTTCCAGTGACTTGAGACTTATATTTATAGAGAAATCCAACCCAACTGGTAAACTTTAGCCCATGAGCCAAATTTCATTTAATCTAGCCCAATGTACTTAAATAATATCCAATTAAATTGGAATAAATTCCATAACGTCCCGGAGTTTCGGAAATGCATCTCGGTCGAGAATTAATCGAAAATGTCGATGAGAAAATACAGGAAAACCTCGCATACTAATTCATTACCTCCAGATATTGAATATGCAGCCAAAAATATCGCCCCGACTTACCGGCGCACTCCTCAGGTGCCAAATTACGAAAATATCATTGGCCCCGTTTAGTGCCAAATATGTCTGAAACTGATAGAAATGCCAATATCGTGGTCATATGTTGACCTGTGAAGCCCAAATTACGAAAATACCCTTGGCCCCGTTTAGTGCCGAATCTATCCGAAACTGATAGAAATGCCAATATCGTGGTCATATGTTGACCTGGGAAGCCCAAATTATGAGAATACCCCGAAAAATATATCGTGACGCAAATCTATGAGAATACCGAAAATACCTTCTAGCCATGTCGGACGAGCTCCCAGGGTGTTATAATACCGAAAATACCCCGGGGTAATATCAATAGTCCCCCGGTTATCAGATTCAGACTTTGAGTCGTAAACCACACCATTGAGTTCGTTCATATTTTACTTGAACGTGAAAATATGTTCGAACATTATTCAAATTATTATGTGAATGTTGATGTTCGTTCGAATAGCTTTTTCGAACGTCGTTTGTACGATTAGTTCGAACATGTTTGTACTATTTGTGTGAAATTCATCCAAATGATTCTTCATGTTCTAATTCATCCCCAATTTCTATAGAAATTGGTTCATCATAAAAAACAATAACTTAATACAAAAAATTTACTGACAGTGATGTATATTCGTCTTGTTCTATATTTGACATTTTGAATGTTTTGTAGAATATCAAATGTCTACTGTTTTCAATCTTTTGAATTCAATGAAGAGTTGAGAAGTGATTTCCAGCAGCCGTTAGAGCCAATAAGTGAAAATTGAGATTTTGTAAAAGTTTTTAAACTTAAATACTATAATAATATATTATAATCAAAATTAATTTAAATAATATATTTGTTCACGAACGTTCACATTTGTTCACGAAAATGTTCATGTTCGTTCAAATTATAAACGAACAAAAAATAATGTTCGAACAATGTTCATATTTTTATTCGAACGAGCGAACACGATCATATATGAACCGAACACATATTGTTCACGAACTGTTCGAATCGTGTAACTGCCCTACACACCATATTAGCTCGTCCCGAAATTCGAATACTATTTGAAAAATTTTCCGAGAAAACCATGAGTAGGCTTGGAACCGTATTGATGACGTGATCGTTTAGACACTAAGAACGTCAGATTCTGAGATCGGGCAAAAATCTCGGGATTTTTCGACTTGGGGGTCCGTCTCTATAAATACCCCGTTCAGTCCTCATAACTGTCTCACTTGCGCTAACTCAACACGTCTCGCGATACTTTGCCAAAATCTCGTGGATACCACCCTTGAACAGTTACTTGAGACATTGTGCCATAATATCGCGAATACCTGCAAAACCTCGCGACTACCTTCCAAACCTCGCGACTACATCACTTGAATATCAGCTGAACTAACTTTGCTTGCAAAACATAGCGGATACTTGCAAAACGTCGCGACTTTCTTGACTGAACAGTAACTTTCGCTACTTTTGGTACGAAAACTTGCAAGACACTTAATAAAATTGTGAAAAAATAATTTTGAACATAATTTTGAACTTAATTTATCAATGACTTCCGATTCCTCCCAAACTTCGAATCCCGATACCTCAACATCTCATTTCTTGGACTCCTCATCCAACTAGGGGAGTTCGAATTCCAGCATGTCTCCCTTTCCGCATTGCACCTCGAACTTCAATCCACACTTTTTTGAGCGAATTGCCCAGCTTGAAAACTCTCTCGGCCCTCAGAATCCCACTGTTAAAGCCCTCAGGACTTCTGACCAACCTTATTGCTTGCACGCTCGGAAGTGGAAATCTGTCGTGGAGGAATACCACCTCCCTTCCGACTGTGTTCTATACCAGCCCGGACCTACTGATCGGATTTTAACTCCACCGATAGCCACCCACACTATTTGCTTGGAATACCTAGAGTGTGGGCTCCGCTGTCCTCTTCACCCTTTAATTGTAAAAATGCTTACTCATTTACGAATTCACCTTTTTCAGTTTAATCCAAATTCAATCTCTTTCGTAACCGTCTTTATAATTTTCATGGAAACGAGTCGTACTCCTTTGACCATCGATCGTTTCTTCCAAATTTTCCAAATTAGTACCACTAGCCCTTACGGTCACCATGGTTGTATTTTCTTTCGCCTGAGGCACCAAAGTAGTCCCTTCCCGTTTTGCACTCCCCAGTCAAATCATGACTGGAAAAAAACATTTCTTTTTTTTAACCGGTTTCGAGACCACGAGATTGTCTCCACTCAACCTTCCTTGGTGGTTCCCTATTTAAGGGGAACCATTTTTCCCTGAAACCTACTATTCCATTCCTCGGGCAACCGTTCCAAGACCTTTAAAAAAGGCACTTCTCGATTGTGCTAGATCGGATGATGCAGACTGGACTGCGAAGAACTTATTTTATGCCACTATCTTGGTTGCTTTTGGTCTTCTTCCAGCCCCTACCCATTTAAGTCGGGAACTATTAGGTATATGACCCACACATTCATACCTGAACCATCTCAACAACTTTTCTTCAATAGAAAAAATCCTTTTAAATGCGTACTCGTTTTTTAATCTTTACACAATAAGCTTACGTGACTTGTTTGTTTTGCAGTCGAAATAATGGCTCTAGCTGAGCATCACTCAAAGTTGGGAGACAGGTTAAGATCGCTCCGTGTTCTAGTTGCGAGAATGATGAATTAATATTTGAGATGGCGCCAGGGGCTCAGAACCGCATTGCCACGGCCGAGCTGGCCCTAAGTACACAAGAGGTGGAGCCACCAACTGATGAAGTCGGGCCCATTACTCTCCCACAGCCTGCTACAATAATGGAAAATCTCAAGCAGGTAGAAACTGAGCCGGCTGCAGAGGCCCCAGAGAGTCCCAAAGACCTAATTCCTGTGTCCCGGCGATTGGAGCTTACTGCCGGAGAATTCACCCCTGACGAGGGGATGTATGATTTCGTCGAGACACCAGTCGACGTGATCAGGGACGACTAGGAAGGTGAAATAAGCGGGGGTCAGCCAGTAGACCCGGTGGTGGAGATGGTGCAGGAGATCCGTCCGGAGGGAGTAATAAACCCAGAAGCTTATCTAGACAAGGGGACAAGACCGGTGGAGGGCTCCAGCATTTTGGAGATTGCGGAACTCATTAAGAAGAGTGGGCTAACCGCTGAGTTCCTCGATGCCTTCCGCATAAGGGATATCCCGATGCTTACGGCGAAGGAATGGCTCGAGATGGGGCGTCAGGCCAGTTTCATATTGATAAAAGACGGAGTCGCCACTCGGATCCCAATGGGCGACAGGGTGTCGAATCGGTCGGCCTTAACATATTTTGACCGGAACTCGCAGATGTTGCCACGTGGTCGAGATGACCACACGGTCTTTACCGACTTCAGTCAGTTGATGGGCCAAGTTGCGACGATATGCCTTACGAGGGCAGAGGTTCGTAATGACATTAACCGTTGTTTCTTTTCGATTGTTTACACATTATTTTATATATATGTACTCATAGCTATTGTTTCCTTTCAGATGCAGCGGACAATAATGGAGCTGGGTACCGCGGCTGCCGTAGGGGAATACTGTATGCTCAGGCACTCGGAGCTCAATAGTCCGGATATAATCGGGGAGCAGACAAAGAAAGCCGCAGAGAAGCTAATGCAAAATCAACGGGAAAAGCATGCCCAAGAGATGGCAGCGCTCCGGGAAGAAAACAACAAGGCGATCGAAGCTCTCACCCGAGCTCATCCCAGCGAATTAACGGAGTGTGCGGCCTTTCATATTGAGAAGAGGCATGCTCTCGAGTAGTCCATAGATACTCTCAAGGCGAATGAAAAATATGCTCAGGACAAACTGAAGGAGACAAAGGCTGAGATCGAGGACAAACTGAAGAATGCCAAGGATGCCAATGCATCTGATAAGAAAGCTCTCGGGAAGGCCATGGAGGAGAATAAAGAGCTGAAATTGAAGAATGAATCCCTCCAATCTACTGTAGATCGTCTCCGGGCTCGAGTTACTAGGTTGCTGTCCCAGTTAAATGATTGCTTCCGGAAATTAGTGTGGGAGTTTATTGTACACTCCGCGAACTTCCGGAATTTGGCGGCACTGGCGAATGCGAAAGCTTGTGTCATGTATTTCTTTAGAGGGAGTGTCCATACACAAAGAATCTTGGGCATGTCCTTAACGCCTGAGGAGACAGGAAGACTCGATCCCAGTCTCTCCGGGAATTTCGAGCGTGTGCTTGCAGAGGATAAATTAGACTGCTCACGGGATCCGTTCGGGGCGCTCCAGTTCAATCTGGAGGAGGACTTGCACCAGCAGTTGTATTCGGATTAGAATGAAACCGAAGAAGGCCCACCACCGGATGCATTTCGAAGATTTGCCTCCTTATTCCCGGAACCGGTGGGTCCCCTCATGGGAGATCTCCTTAAAGATGAGGAGGTTATGGGTCAACGCGACCCTCCAATATATACTCCCGCAATTGTGATAGAAGCTCGGTAACGCCACGAGATTGAAATGATGGGCTTTGTCCCTAGGAAATTGACCACTGCAGAGATTAAAGAAAAAGGACTAATCCTCCCCCTCCGACAGTCAAGCTGGTAAAGAAAATCCCCAGCGAACCTGGTGAAGGTTCTGGTTCCAAGAAGTTGAAGAAAAAAGCTTCCAAATATTAAAGTTTCTTCACTTTTGTAGTCTCTCCGCATTTTGTATTCCCCAATGTATATAAGAAATTACTTTCTTTTCTTTTTAACTTCTCCTCACACTTTGACACAAATACGACTCTGGATAATCCAATTTGAGAAATTGGCCTCCGAAATATTAATAAATTTTCATATACAACTCTCCGATCAGAGAGAAAATAATGCCACGGCATTGCCTGAGTCCTAGATATACCCTTACGTGGGCAAGGGTGCTCAATAATCATGCACATAATATTTCCCGATAACTCTAAGTGTGCGTAAGAGCCCCTCACTTATCATAATTTTTGTTTGTGAAAGTAAACCATAAGGTGATTCTTCGGCCATCTGGATTGCTTCTTCAAATAGAAACCATAAGCGCACTCACGTGTAGCGGAGCTTGACCCTCGACCATTTCAATAACAACCAAAAATGATCCTTCAAATAACGAATTTTGGCAAACATGCCTTTTAAATGAGTAGTTATTTGAACTCGAGATTGTTCTACCTTCATCAATATATCTTCGCCACCGGTATATACTTGCACCCGGAGTCATCACACTGTCACCGTCGGTATATACTTGCACAGCGGTGTCACACTGTCCCATCGGCATTGCACCGTGGTCATCACAGTATAAACTTGCACCGTGGCATCACACCGTCCCATCGGCATTGCACTGTGGTCATCACGGTATATGTAAGACCGTCAGCACGGGTGTTTTCCTCTCTCGGGATATATGTAAGAACGAATGTCTTAAGACCTTTCGCCACTTCCTTCAACTTATCTAAGTACATCCACATATGCTCACCTTTGGTGAAAAAAGTATCTGCAAACTGGTTTACTACTAACTGTGAATCGGAGGGGGCATGCAAGCGAACAATTCCAATCTCGACTGCTAAGTTAATACCAAATATTAAGGCTTCGTATTCGGCGACGTTGTTAGTTGCAGAGAAGCGCAGTTTTACAGAATATTCATGTTCCTCACCAGACTTTCTTTCCTTAAAATAAATGGCGATACCAGCTCGCCCAGCTGAAACTGACCCATCAACAAATCCATCCCAATATTCTTCATTACCCAATTCTTCTGATCTAGTCATTTCCACTATGAAATCCACTCAAACCTGGGCCTTTAAAGCTCGTCTCGAGATATATTCAATTTGATACTACCCTAACTCGATATTCCACTTCGCTAGCCTGCCAGGGGCATCGATTTTCGATAGTACGCTTTTGATAGGTCGATCTGTTAAGACCGCAATATGGTGACCTTGGAAGTAATGTCTTAATTTTCGGGAGGCAACTATTAGGGCTAACACGAATTTCTCCAAATCTGTATAGCGGGATTCCGCTTCTTGCAATTTCCTGCTGACATAGTACACTGGTCTATGCTCTTTGTCGCTAAGCCTGACTAAGGCGGCACTCACAGCCTCTTTAGATACAGCTAAATACAAACCCAATGGTTCCCCAGATGATGGAGGAGACATAAATGATGGTTTACTCAAATAATCTTTCAGACTCTCGAAGGCCATACTGCATTCATCATTCCAATACAATAGATTTGTCTTGCGCAATACTTGGAAAAACGGTAAACTTCTCTGTGCATATCGCGAAATGAAACGATTCAATAATGCTAATCGATCCGTTAATCTTTGGACTTCTCTAACAGTTGTCGGAGGAGTCATTTCCTGGATGACTGTTATCTTATCAGGATTCATCTCGATTCCCTTTTCTGATACCATAAATCCAAGGAATTTTCCCCCCTTTACACAAAAGGCACACTTAAGCAAATTCAATTTCATTCGATATTTTCTCAATATATCAAAACACTCATTCAGATATTGAATGTGATTATTCTAGTGCCGGCTTTTTATTAAAATGTCATCAATATAAACTTCCAAACATTTTCCAATCATATCCTTTAATATCGAATTCATTAGAAGTTCATAGGTGGCCCCAGTATTTTTCAACCCGAATGGCATAACTTTATAACAAAAAACACCTTTATTGGTCATAAATGAGGTAAACAACTTGTCTTCATAATGCATAAAAATTTGGTAATAACCCTTAAATGCGTCTAACATACTAAGGAATTCAAAGCCACAGGCCGCATCCACCATCATGTCAATGGCTGGTAGCGGATACGGATCCTTTGGGCATGCTTTATTCAAATCGGTAAAATCAATGCAAACTCTCCAGCCATTATTTGATTTTGGGACAACCACTGGATTCGCGACCCAATCCGCGTATCTGACAGGCTATATGAACCTCGCCTGCAACAAACTTTCCACTTCATCATCAATGGCTCTTTCTTTCTCATGGGAAAACATTCTCTTTTTCTGATGATTGGTCGCACATACGAGTTAACATTGAGTCTATGTGAGCAAAATTGGGGGTCTACCCCCACATAATCCTGATAAGACCAAGAAAAAATATCTATGTTATTTCGCAAAAAAGAAATTACCACTTTTTCAAGCTCTGGCGCCATCTCAAAACCGATTATCACTGTCTTTTCCGCGTTATCAGAGAATAAAGGCACTGTCTTAATGCCTAAGGGTTCTATCTTCATCTAGTTTTCTTTATACTTCCTATTGTAGGATGTGTCAGCTGAATCCATAACTTCTTCGGATAAGACTTCCACCATACAAACATGTTTCTTTGCTTTCGACCCATCCATACCACTCTTGCACATTATGTTATAGCAAGAATGTGCCAATTCCTGATCTCCTTTCATTTTTCCAATGCCTGAAGGTGTGAGGAATTTCATCATCAAATGTGGTTGAGAAACCACAGCCCCAAATAAATTCAAAGAACTCCTCCAGAGAATCGCATTATAAATAAGTATAGGGAGATCCATGACTACGAATTTCACTAACAAAGTCATTGATATTCCTTGATCTCCCAAAAGTGACTGACAGAAAGACATATCCCTCAGCATCAACAACACTATTATTAAAACCAACCAATTTTGTTTGCACCGGCTGGAGCTTGGTGGTTCCCTTCAAAGACTTTTGTTCGAAAGCTGCAAGATTCAAGATATTGGTAACAGCTCCGGTATCGACTAACACTCAAGAAACAGGATGATTTGCAATAATATGAGAGATGACGAGAGCATCGTCCTGCGGTGAGAAAACTCCGGATAAATCCTCAAGTCCAAAAGATGGTCATTTATTTCAAGTTAGATAACTGGACCAAGTTAACTTCTATAAAGCGACCTTTCTGTTCCAACTCTCGGTAGGATCGTTTGCGAGCTGGACTTGAATCTCCCACGCTCCTTCCTCCTGCAATAGTCATTATATTGGGGCCTAGATTACCCCACCTCGGCTGAGCTTCCTCGATATTTAAAATAGGTTGACCCGGATTCGGGCCAATAGGAGGAGGCGGTTGTTGATTTCCATGGGCAGGTGGATAACCTTCCTGCCGATATTCCTGCTGATTTCTACCCCGACCACGGTTATTATTATCTCTCCTTCCATCTCTGCGATTCTGCTGACCATTATTATGAAATGCTCTCTGGCCACCTCTTTGATGGTGGCCACGTTGTCCTCCATACCCACGACCTCTCGTGTTAGGTCGTGGTGGGTCTGCCTTAGGGAGTTTTGATGATGCTCCCAACTGTGCACTCATATCAATCTTTCCTGAGTTAGCTTCTGGCAGTGCTTCCATAGTGCTAATCGATTCATCAAACTGACCCAATTCCAACAACCTCTCGACTTCGGACATCAGTTCACGACAATCCTTAGTGGCATGTCCAAAACATTGATGAAAACGACAAAATACTTGGGATTCATAACTCCCCGGTGTTGGTTCTTGCAGTTAGGAGGGATGGCGAAGAGATCCACTCTTCAATAATGGCAAAGATATGCTCGTAGTTGAATGATGGATACGTTCTTAGTTTAAGTCTTGATTGTGCGACGTTCTTATCCGGCACACGGCTTGCAACTATGTTGTGGGAACCATAAGTTCGCACTTCAATCACTCTGTGATCCCGCAAGCCTTCATCTTCCCGGATGTACTACGTACATCTCAAAGCCAATTCTTCCATATTTTCCGGGGGATCTCTATTCAAAGAATTACACAACGGATGTCCAACTAGAATAAGTTGGAGCACCCCAACTTTCTCACTAACAGTAATCCGAGGTATCTTCCTACACTCGGCTTCAAAAAGGGTAACAAAACCCAACAATCTCTATGAAGAATCATACCTCAACGCGATCAAAGAAGTAATAGATTTTATTGGCGCATTGAAAGACGCAAAAGCTGAATAAAATTTATCTTTAAAATCCTGATATGAAACAATAGAGCGCCTCGGTAAAGGATTAAACCATCGGAGGGCTGATTCCTTAAGAGAAGCTGCGAAAACGAAACACATTGCAGCATCGCTGAAATTCATCAATCTGACATGAATCTCCAAATTCGATGTATGAGCATGTGGGTCAGTCGACCCACGATACTGCGGAAGATCCTTAGGCATTTCAATAAACTCAGAACGGGTGGCACCAATAATTGCCATGGAAAACGGAGACAAGGCGTTTGAAGTGTTCCATGGACTTTGCAAGACTTCTATAGATGGTAAAGTCTTTCCTCGATTACCATAAGGCTCACCAGCCCTTTCTTGTTCGATATAATCACCCTCATAAGCATAAGTCTGATGGGTATCTCGGGTGTGCTCGCCATATACTCGTCTTCTTTTCTGCCAAGAGCCAGATTGGCATCCAATTGGTTCATCCTAGCCTCGTTTTGTCCCATCTTTCCGCTCATCTCCTTAAACTTCAGTTCTATTAAATCTCCAATTCTTTGTAAAGTATCATTCTACTCTCCGGTTGCCGCAGTATTCGCTTGTGGTTCGGGAATATGATCAGTGTCTTCCTCCACCGCCTCATCATTAACGGGTTCCGGGGTAACATTGTTCCTCCGTGCTCTCCTTTGAGCTTCAAACTTCTTCTAATTGAGCAATTAAGGTGCGTCTTCGTTATTCCAAATCTTCATCTGTTTCGGTTTGATCCGCAGATCTAGAGTACGCCGGTGGCGAAAGCCGGGCATTATTACGGACTGCAACTCGGCCAACTCTCCCAAATTCATAACATCTAGATAAACATCAGGACGAAGGAGGATAAAAAATAGGTGTCTTTCCGGATGAAAAACCTCTCCGGGAGGGTCTAACAGTGACATTTTGAGCAGGAGGCTCCTCCAGGATTGATTATTGATGATTGAGCCCCCGATAACGCAGCAACCTCATCGTTCCTCCGACGATTAGGTTCTACCTCAATCTCTTCATCGAAAACATCATCATCAAAATTCCGAGTAGTCATGATAACAGAAATCCAAGCCCATCAATAAAGCTCTCAATGAGATAAAATCTCGATCCCCACAGACGGCGCCAAACTGATCTCGTCTAAAAATATTTTGGGTATTTATTTTTAGATTAGTCAATTTCTTTAATTATTCGGAATTCAATTGTTCTTGGGACACGAGCAATATACGAGGTTGGGCCCACAATGTGTGGGCTTATGTCCTCGGGAGAGCGAAACTCTATCTTGGTTTTCACTATAATAATCGAGAAGTACAATTACAATGAAAAGATGTGGGTTATCCGGGCGAAAAAAGCTCGTAAAATAATCAAATACACTTGGTTGTGCAGTTACTATCAAAACCTCGCGACTACTTGCAGAATCTCGCGAGTTGTAGGGATGCAGAGCACAATCTCGCGACTCAGTGCAGAATGTCTCGACTCAGTGAATAATCTTGCGAGTGCAGTGATACGGTGCACAATCTCGTGACTAAGTACAGAATCTCGCGAATGCAGTGATGCAGTGCACAATCTCGCGATTAAGTGCAGAATCTCGCGAATGCACTGATACAGTGCACAATCTCGCGACTACTTGCAAAAATTCTCGACTGGCATAATGCAGTTTTGTGAACGCTTTGCATTGGGAAGAGTAATAACAGTCTGAACCCTTTTCCAGTGCATTGAGACTTATATTTATAGAGAAATCCAGTCCAACTAGTAAACTTCAGCCTATGAGCCCAATTTCATTTAATCTAGCACAATGTACTTAAATAATATCCAATTAAATTGGAATAAATTTCATACCGTCCCGGAGTTTCAGAAATGCATCTCGGTCGAGAATTAATCGAAAATGTCGTTGAGAAAATACCGGAAAACCTCGCATACTAATTCCTTACCTCCAGATATTGAATATGCAGCCAAAAATATCGCCCCGACTTACCGGGGCACTCCCAGGTGCCAAATTACGAAAATACCATTGGTCCCGTTTAGTGCCGAATCTATCCGAAACTGATAGAAATGCCAATATCGTGGTCATATGTTGACCTGGGAAGCCCAAATTACGAAAATACCATTGGCCCCGTTTAGTGCCAAATCTGTCCGAAACTAATAGAAATGTCAATATTGTGGTCATATGTTGACCTGGGAAGCCCAAATTACGAGAATATCCCTAAAAATATGTCGTGGCACAAATCTATGAGAATACCGAAAATACCTTCTAACCATGTTGGACGAGTTCCCGGTGTGTTATAATACCGAAAATACCCCAGGGTAATATCACACGTGATTGGCATAACGACCAAATTCACTGTCTCTTGATGAGAATATAACATACACACACAAAACGGAAATTAACCATAAGATCTCATTATATAGTTGAGGTGGTTGTGATAACTAAAGTAAATAATAAATATTTTCAAATATATGATTTTCCTTAATCATTCCATATATATTGAATTGATATGCCCCATCTCAGACCAACTTTCATATTACTAATAATCCACAAACAACTCTGCAGCAAGTATTGTAGATGGCCAAAGTCATCAAGTAAGGTTGTTGAAGGGTCATACTCCGAAAAACGGTACTTCATTAATCTAACAAATCGAATTATATGAAACCTTAACTTATAAAGCAAATGCTTGAGATTTTAATCTTGTGATTTGATGCTTATTTTTACAGGCAGAAAACCCCGAAATATTGTCGTTACGTCGCCATAGGCGTAAGGTTCACTTACGAGCCGAGCCATCCATGTTGAATTGAGATTGTGAAATAAGAAAAGGCTCCAATATTCATATGTACATGTTATGTCCTTAAAAAAGAAAGCCTTGTTATTTGGTTAATCTTCTTAACATCAAATAATATAATTTGAAGTTGAAGATTGATTAACTTAACTACTCATGCCTTTATTTGTATATATTGAGTAATAAAAATGGATGGTTTTCATTTTCTTTTATTGAAACTCTTTCTAGTTCGTTTGATTCGATTCATTTTTTAAATTTTCATATTTTTTGTCAGCTTATTGTCATAATGATATTCAATAACGATTTGACAACAATTCGATGATAAGTTAGAATTTGGACTAATAGTACCAAATCATATATAATTAAATATTATTATTGCAATGTAATTCTGAATTATTTCAATTTCAACTTCAATCAAATCAAAATTTATAGGTTTAGTTATTAAAATGGAATTAAAATTTATATTCAAGTTGATGACCAAATTACAAATACTTAGATAATCAAACATCATCAATATCGGTATATGATAATTTCGTGTAGAAGAAGATGGCTCCGACTGTACCGTTAAGTTGTGTTTTTTTCAATTTTCACATTTAAATCTAATAAATTTAGCCAATTTGCAGAAGAATGTACATTGTTTCTCAAATTAAACGTTGAATTCATTCAATGTGTTTTTATTATTGTATCGAGAATTGGCAAACGTATATTTAAATTAAACCACCATTTAAAAAATTAAGTTTAATAATACTAATTGGATAAAGATATCATTTAATACATTAATATACAATTATAATAGTAAATTGTATTCATTGTTCAAACTTCAAAGGCTAATATTATATGTTAAATTGTGACAACTAATATTTCAATGATTAAATTGGTAAATTACTATTGTTGTACTAAGACTTTGGACATATATGTTGTTTATATTTAAATAATAATAGAACACAATAAGTATAATTATAATTATAATTCGATTTCACTTGACGAGATCATTTTTGGCTCATGGACAGTGTTTTCATACCGGACGGTATACTGTCCGTTACTTCAAATTTCGCTTGGTACCGAGTATTCGGATCGATTTGCGGATTTTTTCGGGTCTAATCCTAAAATAATAATTAAATATTAATATTTTTAAAGATAAAATAAAATAAAAATTGGTACCGTCCGGTATACCGGTCGTACCGCTCATACCGATCCGGACCGGTACATAATTCTGGACCGGTATTGTTATGGTCCCTTTTTAGGGGTACCAACAGTCGTCCGGTTCGTTCAATAAACGAACTCGGTTCTGATTT
>RWGZ01001152.1:0-184568 GCA_009725065.1 Utricularia reniformis | reverse complement strand
CCCAGCAACAAGGCCCAATCCAAGAGAGTACCATATAACAAAGATCATATTCACACTAAAGATATTCCAAGTTTAAGTATTATTTAAATGTATATTGAAATGTACATGATGTAACTTAAAATTTATATTCTTATGTACAATTTTACAACTTTAATGGTTGAATTGTATAATTTTTGCAAACTATGATTTGCATAATTTGTAAGCTTGGAGGTGAATCATTCTAATGAAAATTAGTTGTTTAATTAATAGAAAATCAATTGGTATAATGTTATTTTTGTAATTTCGCAGATTGACTAGTATGACCTTTACAAGATTCTTAACTTGGGGCGTCAGCAATTTCTTGATTTTTACCCCATATACTTACTAATTAACTTTTTATAGAGCTCGCATTTAGAGAATTGAAATTAGTTGTATTATTTCATCTTTCATTTATATTAACTTAAAATGACCAAAAGTAACACGAAAACCTAAAAAATATAGAAATGAGTTGTAAAAAATAACATTTGTTAAAATAATTAACTAATCACCACTGAATCACGACTTGTTTGAAAAAACGAAATTACACATTCGCACCCGTACTCGCTCATTCAACTTCAAAATCGCTATTTCCATCGTAGTACATTCGCCTTGCTTCAGAGCTTGTTTGTTTGTCGAACTCGTTCTCCGTTTTCTTCCTTTTTTCCTCTGCTTCCCTCTCCGTAGCTTTAGCCTTTGCAGCTTCAAAACGAGAAGCCACAGTATCCCAAGAAATAAGCTTCTCTACAAAAGTCGATATATAGTCGGCCCTTCGATTCTGTAATCAATAAACAATATGACGCTGAAACATTACTAAAACTCAACACTAAGCATAAACATACTGCCATAAAAAAGACTAACCAGGTGATCAATGTAGTAAGCGTGCTGCAAAATAACAAATAAAACATATGAATTAGTATGATAAATATTGAACATCTATTTTATTTAAAGATGTTTTTGGAAATGAGGGAATAGAGTTAAGAGTTTAACCTCCCAGACATCTATCGTGAGCAGAGGCTGCAAGAAAAACAAGTATTCAATCATAGCAATGCAGAAAAACAAGTATGCAATCAGGCTGTGAGAATATTGCAAAGTTAAAGCCTCCAAGAGTAGAATTACGGTACTAACAGAGTAATCCCAAACAAGAGGATTTATAGCATTTGGACTCTTAACAACAACAAGCTTCTTGTCCTCTTCTGAAGGACAAGGATTTTCAGCATTTCCTACATCAAGTCTATTAGCCTTATCTGCATGTAAAAAGGTAGAGAATTCATTTAGCAAGCTTCATCTCTATTTTATTGAAACAGTAAGTTCAGCAGATGCATAAAATAGAGAAGGAATATTTTGTGGTTCTAACAAACAAGCCAAGCCCATCCAGATCCGAATTGTGTTGCTGCAGCTGTCTTAAACTCATTGACAAATGCCTCAAAAGAGCCAAAGTCTCTGTTGATTAACTCCAAAATTTCGCCACGAGGCTGGCCTCCGCCACCTGGTTTCATGGACTCCCAGAAGAATTCATGATTCCATGCCTGTGATAAAGAAAAAAAATAAATGAGCAACCAAATGGATTCGTTTTTTTGCCCTAAGATTTCAAGGATATACCTGAGCAGCATTGTTGAAGGGTGGGAGTAAATTACCCTTGTTATATGTAAGCAGAATTATTTCATCCAAAGTCTTGTCATCAAGCTCTGTATCAACTATTTGATTGTTGAGGTTATCAACATATGCTCTGTGATGCTTACCCCAATGGTACTCAAATGTTTCACGGCTCATTAGAGGTTCCAAAGCATCCTAATGCACAAATATACAATATTTAGAGGAAATATTCAAATGCATTATGTCATAACTGATACATAATGCAGCTATGCATTACTTATCAATTATCAGTCCTAAAAAATAATGAATTCATTCTGCAGTGATACAAATAATATTTCAATTCTTACAAGCGTATAAGGAGGAGGCTTCAACTCAAGTTTTGCCGTAATAACACCCCTCATTGCTGCTCCATTAGAATTGTACTTCTGATAAGAGAGATCAAACAGCATGTTAACTAAAAAGAAAATCCGAAAATACCTATAGTCATTTTTTCATACACCTTATGAACAAATTATCAATCTTAAAAAATGCAAATTTATAAAAGCTATATACGCCAGGACCACTACTCACTTGATTATTTCTATACTGAAAGCCCCGAATCGTCCCAAAAAATCCTGGAATAAAGAAATCGACATAACGAAAAAAGGTACTATACGATAGATAACCCAATGGACAACAAAATATGCGAACCTTGGGCGGGAAATAAACCACAGCTTGAGGACCCGTAAAGGGTTGCTGTAGGTGACACAGCCATTTTATCCGGCCAGAGAAACAACAAGTCTGGTCTACTACAACACTACACCCGTTGATAAACTAGCGAAATATTGGGAACCAGATTTCTACTACCTTATTTAAAAATCAGGTTAAAGGATAGTCCCCAGCTATGATGTTTAGAAGCGGATTCGTCCAACCAGTGGAAACTACCGATCAATAAGCTTAGAACAATCTCTTTTGCGAAATGGAAATAATATTTAAATTTTATAAATATCAATTTATTAATCAAATAAAATTTTAATATAAATACAATATTTATTTAAATAATAATATTTTATCAATATTTTCAATCTATTTATAAAAAAATTAATCAAAAGAATTATTAATATACTCTTTTATTATTTTCTACAATTTTATCTTTTTAAATATAAAGATAAATAATTTTTTTATCAAGATACAATTTCAAATATAATATTCTATGTTTTATCAAAATGAAAATATTAATTTCATGAATATTATATTTAAAAATTATTTTTTAAAATCCTAACACTTCAGAACCACTTCCTACCATACTCCCTTTCTGAAAAGATACTGCACTTTCTGGCGCTTCCCCGCTTCATAAGTCCAATCACCCTTCGAATGATGATTAGGCTATTTAATGATTTGTAAGCTTAAAAATTACATACTAATTTGAATATTTTTTGTTGGTTTAAAATCCAATTCCCGTGAATAAGATTCTACACAAAATCTTTTGCTTCTTCCAACGTTAGCTAAATAGTGTTATTACAGAACTTATACTATAAGAAATAAAAATACAATAATTTTACAATGTAAAACTCGAAGGTGAAAATTAAAAATATTAAAAAATGTATACTATTAAGAATGTATAAAGATTGAACTTATATTTATGCTCTACTGTCTAACTAAATGATCATTGCTCATGATTATGTATATGACACCCAAAATTAAAATACTATAAAATCAATATCCCAAAGTTTATAAATTATATATTTAACTTGAAATTTCAAAACCTCTTAAAAATGTCCCTAGATATAATAATAGCTTGATCTAGTTCAATTTCTTTATTTGTTCTATCACTTTTTAAATATGTTATTAGCTTAATTAAATGAAATTATGTATGATATATGTGATAAACGAGTATTGACACACAATATTTGAACTTACGTTGACATTAAATCAAACTCAACATTTGTTTCTACTATAATCCAATGAGAGTTACAATACAATTCGATATGACACCCCACACAGCGACACGCCAAGCAAGAGCAAATAGCGAAAAAGGGAATGAAATCACACGAATACAGACACAACCATGCGAAAATTGTCCAAACCATGCGAAAAGGACGAAACCACGCAAAATGGGGAAACCACACAGTAATTTCTTAAACCATGCGATTCAGGAATGAAATCATGCAAATATGGAGCAAAACCACGCGAATTGGAAGCAAAATCACGTAAAAATGCTCCAAACCATGCAAATTGGTTGCCTCGGGATTTGTACCAATGTTTCCAACCTCACCAATAACGTTGGACCTCTTATTATTATAAATGAGGCTCGATCTTTCAATTTTAGGCCAACACTTAGCAAACCATAGAAAAAGCCCAAAGTCAAAAAAATTCCTAGTAATGTATGTTGAACTATCCCAATGATGAATTTTCTCATAATTATGTTGGTTGATATAGACAATCTCATGGTTTGCAGATTAGGAATTTATAAATTTATCGAAAAGTTGTTGGTCTAGGTAATGTCAAACGTCGTTGTGATCATTTTGAAACTAAGAATGTTGAATTCGGAGATCGGTGGAACTTTCCGAAAAATCATTACTCATGGATTAATCTCTATAAATACCCCTCATTTTCTCATGTTACAGTACATTTTCACTTTGTGAAGAAACTATATGCCTTTGATTTGACAAAACCACTCTATTTCCACCTATTAAACAGTCTTCCACTGTGATGTGATGAAACTACACGAATATCCTTTAAACTAACCATGCGACTTGAACCAGAAAATTTCAAAGTATAAAACTCGCGTTGTTTGGTACCAAACCACAAATTTATAAAAATCTCCATAAATTGATCCATCTTGCACGATGTCTCCTAGATCTTCTCTATCCTCTAATTCCTCTAACTACTCTAGCTATTACTTTGATTCAGAGAGTTCTAGTTCAATCTGTTCGACTTGTTCATCACCTCTGCTCGTCATTCGAACTTGTACCCTTATTTTTTTTATCGCATAACTGAGCTAGAGCATACACACCATTTTTAAAATATGGTGATCAAGGTTTTGAAATCCTTGACTAGCCATTACGAATATCTACCCAAAAATAGAGTGTTGTAGTTGAGAAATATAGATTTCCTCCCTATAAGTTCTTCATCAGATTTATGTCTACTGATAAATGCGTCCTATGAATTGAGTATTTGGAGAGTGAATTATGCCTTCCGCTACAACTCTTATTGTAAAACTTTTGATTTATCTGAAAATTCACATTTTCTAACTTAACTCTATTTATNAACTGAATTCCGCGATAATATTACACTTGCCACATTTTCGCGATAATATTACACTTGCCACCTTTCCGCGACAATTTGCTCAACACGTTTTATCCGCGACAATTTGCTTTACCCAAAAATCTGCGACAATTTGCTCAACCCCTTAAATCCGCGACAATAATTACTCTTCACAGAATCCGCGACAATAGTTCATTACGCAAAATCCGCGATAATAAATGCTTGCAGGAAATCCGCGACAATTTTCCTTCTTCGCGGTAATTTTCAAATTTTCGTGTCTTAATGATAATTAACTCGTTTTTGGGCCTCCCCACCCCTATTTATAGACATCCTAACTTTTCTAATTCACACTTTAACCCCTCCTTCTTTTCATTTTGACTCCTCCTTTATCTTTTGCTTTACTTTTCTATTTTTCGTTTCCTTTTACGTTCTTTCATTCTCGTATCCCTCGTTATTCCTCGTCTAGACTTTACTGCTACATTCCCTACTATTTGTTCTATCATACCTTTTTCCTGGCTATTACACGTCTTCCTATTGCCTTGCTTTCGTACAATCCCTAAAATGGAGGATGCTCTACACTTCTAATACCCGTTGTCGGGACCGTTCTGTCCAAAGTCCTATGCGCCATAGTCGTTGTCTTGTCTTCCATAACACTCATGCCGTAAAACCGTTGCACTCAACTTTTTCAACGTATTAAGAGGGACATATTGTCTTTTCCTGGGGCTCGATGTATGCCTTGGTACCAACTGGATCATCGCCCACATGTCTTCCTTGCGCCTAAGACCGCTTTTTGGCACAAGTCTAAGTTGTTCCACAGTTGAACACATATGGATTGTTTGAGTTTTTGTTTACTAGGTCTAGGTGGCTTGTTCACTAGTCCCTTGGATCACGATTATGCTAAAGGGGGATCGGGATCCAACCATGAATGCGCCGAAACAATTTTGAACCCTGATCGATCACTTGAGATTGATAGATGATAGAACCAGCTAGGGCCGACATTGCCATAGATTATGTGGTCCTATAGAATACGATATTTGGACCCCATTGATGTAACGACGTACTTCCCACTTGCACGATATAGTTCACTTTGAACTATGCTAGACATATTGACTCTTATCTAGTCCTAACATATTTACTTTTTCTATAGTTATAAACTTTATAGTGGATCACCATCATGACTCTACTGTAGGGTGAATACATTTAACTTTCTAGTTCGACTAGATTCCTTGCAACTTTGCAAAGGAAAATGTCTCATGCAATAGCATACGAATCATTATACTTAACATATGATCGTTTCTTTTATATAACTGATGTTAGTTTTTCCCTAAGGTGTCTCGCACCCCGTGGGTCTTACATTCACCCTTCTTTATGGACTCAACATCATCGCTGAGGCTTTCTCCACACACCATCTATAACCTGAGCTCTACTATGATACCAAATGTAATGACACGCTTCCCTCTTACATGATATTCTCCGTTATGGACTAGACTAGTCTAATAACTCCCAACTAGTCCTCACGGCTTCACTTTTTTGTAGTCATAAACTTCCAGTGAGTCACCAGTCATGGCTCTACTTCAGGGTGATCATACTTAACTTTCTGTTTCATTGGGAACCTTGCCACATTCTCAAGGAAAATGTCTCGTATAATTGTGGACGAATCATTATACTTAATATATGATCGTTCCCGTTTAAAATTGATGCTGAGATTTACCTAATATACCTAAGAAAATCCGGGGGTGTTACACACTTAGCCCAAAGTCACATGCATGGTGGGCCTCAGCCGAGAGCTAACGCTTGAGCTTCTAATACTCATCAAATGTGTGAGGCTTGAGGCAGCTACGTTGAGTAGCATAGAGTGACACGACTCTTATCCTACACGTGTCCATCATCCAATGGTCGGGATCGTTAATAAGTACAATGTGTTGCCCTTCATATTCTTACTCTTCGAATTTCACTTGTTGCGCACACAACTTTTTCAAGTTCTTTGCACGAGTTCATCAATGTTAACAACTCCACCTATTCTTGCTTATTTCTCCAAGCACATGTATTTGCTACCCAAGGCTCCTAGAAAACCTCGTTACCAAGCCAATAATGATATAGACTTAGAAAATCTTGTACGATATTATGTATTTGAGAACAAAAAAATGGTGCTCGTAGTACCCAAAGTTTGACGATTTTGGCAAATTTGGTCCCAAAGTATTTTTTGACATTTTTAGTTGTCAAACTTTGAATTTTTCCACTATTAGTTCCCAAAATTTATAAAATTTGACCATTTTGATATCTACAGTTTATAATTAGTCCCCAAACTTTGAGAATAACAAAACTATTCCTTATAGTTTACACGTAGTGGTAGAATCGATTCACACAGTTTATTAATTTGACAAATTTAGTCCTCTCGATTTTAATGGCGTCCATTGATACCGTTTATATCGTTTGGAATTTAATTTAGGTTTGGCTTTTTTTGGGTTAAATGATGGTTCATTTTATAGGTATGAAAACGATCAATCGAGTAAGTTAACTTACCGAACCGAGTTAAAACCTATTGAAAATGATCAACTGAATCATTATACCGCACGGTACCAAATTTAAAACATTAAGCACTTTTATTTCATGACTTTTAATAAATTTTATTAACCAAAACTGATATAAATCGAATTCTAAAGGTTAAGTTTTGGTTAAAAAAACTAAACTAAAATGTATTGCCTAATTAGTTAGGACCAGCAAACTAGTAAAGATTGTTTATATTTTAAGAGACCGATCCTGAAAAACCGAGATCCGATCTTCCTATCCAGTAACGTGTGGTACCATCCAAAATGCATGATTCACCCGATATTTTACTTACCAGCCCGTATGAAATCATTGATTATGTTTAATTAGGTTTAGATTTTCATACTAATTAAACCAAAATAAACATTGAAGATCGTCATTATCGCTAAATCCAAACTTTGAGGACTAATAAAGACATAAGGGAATAATTGCAAAAATTAGGAAACTAAGAAAACCAAATGTGTCTTTATTATATTTGATGGACTTCAATTGCCAAAATAGAAAACATTAAAGACCAAATATACCACACACATTGATCATTGAGGATCGATTTTTGCCAAAATATGAAATGTAAGAGGACTGGTTTTTAAACCCTAAACACCGTGATCACAATTGCCACAACCAAAAAACTTTTAACATCAATTGCAAAAACTAGGAAACCATGGGACTAAATTCACGTGTTGTCCTACTAGAACACTACCTCATTATGAAGGGATGTTAAGTATGAAGATCGGATGATGATCAACCCGCTTGGAAGACGATGACATTGTTGTCGATCGAGCAAACTTTTGCGAGACCGGTATTGTTGACGATCATAGATGATCGACATAGGTCGATTGGTCAAGGCGGCCGATCACACGATACCAATGGATCCAAGTGAACAGACTCGACATGAGCTGGATTTTTCGATCGGTCGAGGAGCGATCCAAAGAAAGATTTGTAAAGAATGTTTTAAGGAAACAAGATCATATAAAACTAGTATATATGGACAAGTATACATGATTTGATTATAGAGAATCATATACTCATATATGATCAAATATTATGAAATATTTGTAAGTTATCTTAATTAATTTCAAAATTTTCAATATATAAGAAGACTTGTGGTTCATTGTTTCAGTAACTTCGATTCATCACTATATTGTCGTCTACGAGCCTAGTGAACTCATGAGTATGTATTGTATTCTTCTTGTTATAGTGAATTTGACAATTCCGTCGGTCACTTGGATTTTCACCCGTTTGGCTTTTTACACGTTAAATTTCTAGTGTAGCTTTTCTTTGTATTCTTCAATGGTGTTACTCTCGGGTTCCTATAACCTATCGATATTGTTTGCATATTTCTCAAGAAGTGACTGTGGTTGTGGAGTGATGCAATCTACGATGGGTAAGGATAAAAGAAGCCCCAAAGTGATTGATGCGTGTGATTTTGCCTATTAAAAATGCAAATTCCTTAATACCCTATATCAAGATTATTTAGGCAAAGCGTTGGAAGAAAATAAACTAGTAAAGATGGAGGACTCTTTGTTAAGATTAGATCAAAAGACGCATGCGATCGTGGAATTGTCGCTATCGAAGAATGTAGCGTTCAACTACAATGAGAAGATGACTTAAGGGATGATGAAGGCCTATCAAATATATATGAGCGGACGTCGTCTACCAACCGAGTGATGCTCACTCGACAACCGTACACTATGCCGATTGAAGAGGGTGCCTTGGTTGTGAACATCAGAAATTTTTTTGCGAGCTTGTCAACTAGTTGTCGATGGTTGGATACATTATGAATGATGACACATAGGTCGTTGCGATCTTCGGTACCATGTCTAAAAGCTTGTCAACCATTGTTGATATCATGAGCAATCAACCGAGTGAACTAAATTTTTATTAAGTGCGTGTACGACTCATCAATGAAAAGGCAAGACGACGAAAGTAGAGAACCAGAATAATATGCTTGGTGGAATATTCTTCCCGCTGGTGGAATAATATGTCTGAAGGTTGTTCACATACTTCCGGTAGACAAGAGGTCATAAGCCTATCTAGTTGTTCTTCATACCAGTGAGTTTCTCTTGCATATCATTCTTGGTTATAACAAAACATTTTAAGTTGTTATCAGTGTCACTTGCCATACTCTTCAACATCTATATAGTTAAAATATTGTATTGGATACCTTCAAAATTTAGGTGACATGATTTTGCGTCAGCATAACATACTTATAGGATGGTATCGGAGGCCTTGGTCGTATCCAATGGTTGCCTTTAATAATTCTGATGAGGTTTCAAATTCAATTGTTGAGAATTGAATTCCATTGTGGGATATAAATGACTTGGGCGTATTTAGCATTAATTTGTTGTGATACTGTATTTTCAATAAACAAAGAGCATTTATCTGTGAAATTATCGGAAAATCCACAAAGTCCACAAGTAGGGTTTATCGCTAATCCAGAAAATCAACAAGTAAGATTTAAAATGATTTGCATAGGTGATTGAATTCCTTGAAATTTATGTTTTATAGTGGCTTTTTATTGTTGCCAACTGAGCTATATATGTCTTCATAGAAGTATTGAAGAAGTTGAGCATAAATAAGCTATTGAATAGTGCATTAAATACACAATTTCATAAATCTCTTGTTCTTGATGTCTGAGTGTTGTAAGTGATGATCTAAATGCAACTACTTTATTGGCTGGAAAATATTTGTTGACGAAACGTTTCACCAAGTATCCCATGAAGTAGTTGTATCATGTAGGCTAAAAGCAATGCTTGTGTCATTGTTTCACTTGTTTCATTTGTTTCATCTTGACATAATCTTCACTTTCACTTGGTTTCATTGTTAAGCTTGTAATATCTAGTTGTTTAATATGTCGATAATGCCTCAATTCGACATTGTTTTCGGGTTCTTCGTATGAAGAGTGGTTGGTTGGTGCGATTGGTCGTGATATCTTTGCTTGAGAGAATTTCTTGAAGCCATCGTTGTATGGTGGTAACTCCTATCATCGCATTATTTGAATTTGTTAAATGGTCCTCTCTAATTTAGGGTTGTATTGAATGATATTTCAACTCTTAGAACGAGAGGATGCATACAAAAAAAGAAAAGAAATCAAGTTAGTAAATCAATCCCGATGACGGTGTGAAAAATTATTGTGGCGTTAAACAACATTAATAAATAACTTAAGAATGTGATAATACAAGGTTGAATTCATTGAGATTGACTTACTTTGATACTCGTTTCTAATGATACAAAAGTAATAATAATGGGTTTTATGCATAAATTAAAGGAAAATAGATAAAGGTTCGACGCGAGTAAGAGGATTTGATCAACAATAAGACATAAAAACATTATAGTCTGTGAGACGCTTATCAAGACATAATATTATGAATCGAAATAAAGCATACTTAAATTTTTTATAGTCACTAAACAACTACCTAAGAGCCCTTATTAGCGATTTGGAAAGATAATTTTATTTAACCTAGATACGATTACCATAATCAATAACGACAAGATTTCTCATGTCTATAAAACTACTTAAGAGATCATAATAACAGTTAGCAAAAGTAATTTTGCTTAAGCTAAATACAATTTCATTTTTTAAGACCTAACCCTAGCAATACCCATAATGCATTTTAGGGTATTTTACGAGGAGAGAAGTTAGCCGGAATATGAGACAAAGAAGCACGGTATTTTTAAGTGGATAATCCTAGAAAATAAGGGAAAATACAATGTCAAGAGATAAGGGTCTTGGCAAGTACACTATAACATGTAAGGTTACAAAGAGATTTAGCAATCTAGATGAAGCTAAATTGTTTTCGGGAATCACAGGCTAGAAAAAAAATGACGATGAAGATCCTAAAAAGGAAGATCTATTGTCTCCCTTGGTTTCTCGTATATTTGGACCTCTTTGGGGATTGAATTGTCTTTTTCTTGCTCACTCATTTCTCGCATCTAAACGTCTTTGAGGGTCATAAATCGGTAACATCTGTCATGATTTGCGCTTAATGTCTTAACAGTCATTCGGCCCCTTAAAACTTGTGCACATAGTTGACTCTCATCAAGGCCTCTCTTGGTCTCTTGATGCGATCCGATCGGCACCTTATCCCTTATAAACTTAATAAAGTCTCTCTTCGGGACGCCTTAATTACTTGGGATGTTTCTCTTTTGGTTGTCCATCATGGGTCAAACCGGTTTCCCCGAACTCATATCAGGTCCATATGCTAATTCAATTTTAACTCATTCTTTGTAAGCAAATTTCTGGGTAAATTCCATGAATGTCACTTATCGCCAATCCAATTGCGTGTTTGTCATGTGATAGTACTTTGATCAACCTTGATTCTTGTTTAGATGTTACATCACTAGAAATAATCATAGGAAAAGTGTACATTTCTAACAAAAAAATATACTTCAAGTGCTTCGTCTATAGTTTTAGTTCAGGATGCCCTCCATCCTCCATCAAACCGGCAATAGTTTTCTTTTCTCCATAAGTTAAATGTCAATCAAGTTCTTCAGATTCTTTCGATAAATTTTCATGAACATCAAAAGTGTCAGTATATAATAAGTCATTGATTTATTCATAGCATCAACTATAAAAACATATTCAAAACCGCTTGCATATATCATTTTCAAGAAATTAAATAAATTAATATAGTAATTAAAATACAATACAATAATGTAAACTGGATATATGTATTATATATATATATATATTGATTAGCTGTTAGTATAAAAGGATAATCATTATTAATGAGAAATGTATGATATATATAACTACATTTGCAAAGCAATGGAAAAAAACGTATAGCGTGGAGTAAACGCAAAAAATGATAAATCAAGATATCTTATAATGAATATAATGTGAATTATAAGATAATAGAATACTAATAGAATAAAAAAATATTATGTGATTAAGAGATATTGAATATATATGTTGTCCTTGCGGGTGCGAACACTCGCTGAGAGGGGGTGTCCCCGTGTATTTTATGAATGGTAAATAATGACTAAGAATGAGATGAGGTGGTAACTAGAACCTTACATTGTGACAAGAACGTAGTCAACCAAATATAGAGTATACATAATATATATGGATAGAAGTCTCTTTTACTGTAAGGTACATACTAAACGAGTTGAATGGAATTATATGGGAATGAGGTAGTGTCGAGGTCCTCCGGGGAAGTGAAATATACGTGCTCGTCTAGGTGACAAATATCTAATAATCTATTAGTCGAGACATGTCACCGAACATAATAAATCTTGACATAGTAAGGAAGGGAACGAAATAGAATGAATGAAAGGGTTTTATGAAAAACAATATTTGAAAGAGTGATAAATTCTTCTAAAGTCATTAAATATGTTTTATGATGGGATTGAAAGCGATGTTTTCATGCAAATGATGATTTAATTGAGTGATGTGTATTTTTTTAAATGAAGTTTCAATTATTATATTATCATTCTTTTACACATTTTAGGAAAAAATGGGATAAAGAAGTTTAAGAGTTGACCATCGGTTGCTACATTGAGTCAATAAGAAGTCGAAACTAGAATGTCGAGAGTTTATCGGAATGAAATGCAAGATGATTGGTACAAGATCCATTGGTAAACATTTGTTGTATGAGTAATGTAATGAGTTGCACTAGAAGTATATATTCAAATAGTCATGGTATATAGATGTTCTGATGCTACAAGTTTTAGTGTACATTATACAAATGAAATAGTCGGTTATTCATATTAAGAGTAGAGATAAGGACGTCACACACCGAAAACTTCTAGGCCGATTTCGGGGCGTGACATCAATGTCCATGCATTCATATCAATTTTAAATATCTTGAGATTTATTTTGGTCATAGCTCAAAAGATATTTGATTACGTCATAAAAGTTCATTTATAGGCAGGGCCATAAAGGACTGCATGGGATCCTAATGATGTAGCATTTTGACACCCACATTGTAGGTAGTGTTATGTCACATGGCCCTCCATTGTATGGGATGTCTCCCCTTATACCAATGTTTTCATACTGGTTAGGAACGATATGAGCGGTACGTTTGGTATATCGAATGGCATACCGATCGGTACCAAATTTCATTTTTTAAAAAAATACTGTTTAATTATTTTATTAGGATCGAGCCCCAAAAAACCAAAAAATCGACCCTAATACTCGGTATCGAGCGGTACCAAAAAATGCCAATCAAGTTCAGTATTTAACGTACCGGACGGTATACCACCGGTATATCGTTCGGTATGAAAACATTGCTTGACACTCATATCATATGAGTCATTGCACTCAACTTTTGCAACGCCCCAAGAGTTGCAAATTGTCTCCTCGTGAAGCTCAATCTATGCCTTGGCACCAACTTGGACATCTCCAGATGTCTTTCTTGCGCCTAGGACCGCTCTGTGATTTGTGTCAATGTTGCTCCATGTATGAACCCATAGGCACCAGCCACGTCTTGTGTTACCCGATCTAGGTGCCTCATTAAGTTATCATTCAATATTATAAATCTAATAAATCTCATTTTTATAATCAATGTTAGGCAAATTCAACATTAAGTTTGTTGTTTCTTTACTTGGATACATTGACAATGTTATAAAATTTGAATATGTTTCCTATTTTTGGTTGAAAGGGTAGACACATAACTTGTGATTACTCCAAGGATCAAACTCGTGAACTACTTAATGTTATTGGATTTTTTTGGTACACTACGGATAAAGCGTGAAGATGTGTGGTGAGATAAATTGTGGAGAATTGATCGCATTTGTGATAACATGATTTTAAATATTAGTATGTAGATAGATTATTTCCGTAAATATCCCTAATCACATCATCTATATAACGAAGCTTTAGGTTCATTATCTTCATGTGTATTATTATTTTTCAATTGATAGTGAATTTAATCGTTACCTCAATCACATGGTTTTTTACGCATTTTGTGTTTTCCACGTTAAACTTCTCATGTCGTAATTTTCTTTTCACTAATATTCTAGGGTTGCAATAACATATCGAGATTGTTATCTTATTCCCAACACTAAGAAGAGAAGGCAATCACATGAAAATTGTGAAGCTTGGGAGATTTATGCAGGAGGGGATAAATACTTTGAAGTTGAAGAACACTAATCTTCAAATCTAAAGATGATGCGTAGGACCAACAAAGACAATATAGTTTTAAAAAAATCACATGATAACTACGAAAACACAAAAAGATTATGGTTGACGCACATATACCTTTTGTTTAGAAAAAAAACATGTTTTTTCAAAAGAGTGGTGAACATACTTTCATTGTGCAGATCATGTAAAAAAACATTTGAGATTTGGACGACAATGTTCATATAATTTATTAGTGATTAAATCAGTACACCTTTGAGATTAGGCCTACGAGAATCATAAATTGAAAACGTAAACTGATTTCCAAAATATGATTGAATAGGGATTATGGTTTTTGCGCCAAGATTTGATTTAACAAACCAAATAATCATATGGTTTTAATAGGAATTTATGTGAGGTTATCTTCATATAAAAAATAGATACTTTTAGTTCTTTTTATAAAAAATTAAAGTCAATCTCAATTTATTCCAGTCTCAAATGTAGTATCTAAGAAAGGGTGATGTTTGTACACGGTCCCCTAAGTTACAAGCTGTACAAAGGTCATGCCCCCGTAGTTTTGAAATTGCAAATTAGGTCCACTGTTTGAGCGAAAATGTGCGCATCTAGCCCTTCAAGTTTTTCTAATTGCAAGAATGACACTTGAACTTACAGAAACCGTTTATTTTTAACCCTCGTAACGGCGCCGTTTAAGTTTGAAAATGACCCTCGAAGTTTTCAAATTCTTATATTTTGGCACTCTATCTTTCGAAATGTTACTACCATGCCCCCAAAATATCAAAACATTGCAGGGATGACCCTCAATCTTAAATAATCATGCGATTTTGACACCTAAACTTTGAAAAAACATAAGAAATGACCCTCGTGGTTGGCGTGTTGTATTACGGGCATGAAATGTAACTTGATGAAAATGTATTGTATCGTATCATGTTTATTCGAAAATAAATTAGCATACACATTTATTGATCATGATTATTATCGGGGAGAAATATTGTTCAGTTTAACGTGAGAGTAGGAATTGTTTCGTCTTAAATATTTATAGTGTGTTGATAATNCATCTATATAACGAGGTTTTAGGTTCATTATCAGTGAGTTATATATTCTGAATTTTATCTTCATGTGTATTATTATTTTTCAATTGATAGTGAATTTAATCGTTACCTCGATCACATGGTTTTTTACGCATTTTGTGTTTTCCACGTTAAACTTCTCATGTCGTAATTTTCTTTTCACTATTATTCTAGGGTTGCAATAACATATCGAGATTGTTATCTTATTCCCAACACTAAGAAGAGAAGGCAATCACATGAAAATTGTGGAGCTTGGGAGATTTATGCAGGAGGGGATAAATACTTTGAAGTTGAAGAACACTAATATTCAAATCTAAAGGTGATGTGTAGGACCAACAAAGACAATATAGTTTTAAAAAAATCACATTATAACTACGAAAACACAAAAAAGATTATGGTTGACGCACATATACCTTTTGTTTAGAAAAAAAACATATTTTTTCAAAAGAGTGGTGAACATACTTTCATTGTGCAGATCATGTAAAAAAACATTTGAGATTTGGACGACAATGTTCATATAATTTATTAGTGATTAAATCAGTACACCTTTGAGATTAGGCCTACGAGAATCATATGCAAATTGAAAACGTAAACTGATTTCCAAAATATGATTGAATAGGGATTATGGTTTTTGCGCCGAGATTTGATTTAACGAACCAAATAATCATATGGTTTTAATAGGAATTTATGTGAGGTTATCTTCATATAAAAAATAGATACTTTTAGTTCTTTTTATAAAAAATTAAAGTCAATCTCAATTTATTCCAGTCTCAAATGTAGTATCTAAGAAATTCAAACATTAGTCATGCTTTTGATTTTTAGAAATTTGATTTTTGAATCTTATTTTCATATACCATGATTTGTATTCCAAATCTTTATTCTCTCTTTTAATAGTAAAGTCAAGCCAATAAAAGTTGTAAAATGTTTCATTTCCAAGAAACTGACTGACTGACCGCCGCGTTGTAAAATCAACTGAAATGGAATTGGAAAATTCTCGTCACGTGCATCCCATGCGCAGACACACAACATCCATTATCTTTTACTCTTCAATTATAACCATTTACCAAAACTGAAATTTAGAGTTACAAATTTTAGTATATAAAATTTCAAACATATTTAAAATTGATACACAATCGTATTTTTGTAAACTTAAGTTTCCAATTTCACATTTTTCAAATTTTAAAAGATATAATTTTTACATCTTTATAATGAATAAATAAAATATGAACAATACTCTACTAGCTATGTGTATTACATTTGTATTCTTTACATTATTTTAGTGTTTATTGGCCTAAATAAACACTATTCATTAACTAAAGTTATGTTCTGCACAAATTATGAAAACAAATTATAAATTATACAATATATAATATGTTTTTGAAATAGAACAATATCCATTTTAAATTTTAATTTTAATCATTAACTTACAATCCCAACATTAGATTTAGCTCCGTTTTCATTCATTTCGATCAAACTATGCAGTTTGGTACACATTTTTACCTTTTAGTAAATCACGTGCACTCTCATTTATATTTGAAATGTTAGCATTTCTGATAACTTCTATTTTATTTAAATTTTTTTGGCAAACTATACCTATTATTTATAAATTTAAAAACTATTTACGATAATTTATATTAAATATTTAAATATATATTTGTTGAATCTACCAGATTCTATCGTTGGCATTATCAATAATAAATTATAAATATTAATCATTTTATGTTATTTACTTTGAGTGTTTTTTATGACAAAAATGAACCTTAAGTTCTTAAACTTTAATGATTTGTACAAATTTGGTTTTCGTTATTTGGAATGCCAAATTTAATCCTCAAGTTTTATATGTTTGACAGATTTGATACACCAAATAAGTTTGACAAATCTAATATCAGATTAGAGTATCATAATATGTGTTTTCATACTTTTCACATAATAACAAAATCATTTCTCAAAATTCATGAATTTAGTAAAATTAGTTTCTGACCAATTTAAACGCCGTTATCATTTCGATTAGGGTTAGAAATTGAAAACCATACATTTTTACTGTTTCACAAGGTTCAAACCGGAACGATACCAAACCCGATCCGGTTTAGACCCGACAAACAATTAATTTGACAAATTTTCATATAATTTCATTCTAGTACGAATCCATATTATTGGTACATTTTGTATGTCGGACATTGACGATAACTTATATTAATTATTATATTTTTAAAAATAAAATAATATTCAATTTATGTGTTGTATACTGTTATGGTCCCTTTTTAAGGGGTACCAACAGTCATCCGGTTCGTTAAGCAAACGAACTCGGTTCTGATTTGTTTTTGTTGTGAAAAACGATTAAAAACTGGAAATAAATGATGACACGGTGATGTATAGTGGAAACCCCATGAATCGGGGTGAAAACCAATTGACTAAGATCAGACTATACTCTTAGCCTGTTCACTAATCAAATAATTCGTAACGAATACAACAGAGGCTTAATGAAAATGACAAGGAAAAGAAAGCAGTAAGAACTCCGGCAGAGTAACGGTTTGTTCTTACGCGTCCAAAAGGTCCTGCTATTTCCGTCGTCGCGCCCTGTATTTATAGATTTAACGGCGTGTGTAAATCACGCTCTGTAAACGTCTCTGACAGGTTTGTTAGATGTTGTTATCGCGGGATGTAAAACGAGGTTGGGACCGAGGCGTGGTCTGCGTGATCGGGCCCGAGGCATGGTAAACGTGTGGAGGCCCGAAGCGTGGAAAATGTGAGTCTGTAACCATTCGGACCGAACCAATGAGCCAGTTACCAGAAATTGCTTTATTTCGCCTAAGGTTATCTTCGGTCCTCTCGTTAAACATCGGGCCGCTTTTCCTTAAGTGTTCAAATGGGCTGCAAGAATTCGTTTCTCCCATTTGAATTAACCCAATAGTTTAATGGGCATTACTCATCACAAGGTACCCGATCCTAGAGTTCACATCAAGTGTGTATGTCATATTTTCAATTTATGTGTCCAAGATGGATTGACTATTGACGAAGATGTTATCAAACCTTTTCGTGAAATTGTTTTACATGTTAGGCATTCATATGCTAGACGAGAGGAGCTAAAATGTTTGTGTATTGCAATTAATATGTCATTTAAATGATTAAAACTTAATTGCAAAACTAGGTGGAACTCTACTTATGATATGATATCTATACTAATTGAATATAAAGTTCCATTAATTCAATTTTCANTTGTATGTCGGACATTGACGATAACTTATATTAATTATTATATTTTTAAAAATAAAATAATATTCAATTTATGTGTTGTATACTGTTATGGTCCCTTTTTAAAGGGTACCAACAGTCATCCAGTTCGTTAGCAAACGAACTCGGTTTTGATTTATTTTTGTTGGAAAAACGATTAAGAAACTGGAAATAACAATGAGGCACAACGATTTATAGTGGAAACCCCATGAATTGAGGAGAAAACCACTTGACTAAGAGCGAATTCAGCTCTTAGCCTATTCACTAATCAAGCAATCTATACAGAATACAGTAGAGGTTTAAAGAAAATGACAAGGAATAAGAAAGCAGTAAGAACTTCAGTAGGGTAACGGCCTGTTCTTACGCGTCCAAAGGGTCCTGCTATTTCCGTCGTTGTGCTCTGTATTTATAGAGTTAATGGCGTGTGTAATTCACGCTCTGTAACCGCATCTAACATGTTTGTTAGAGGTTGTTGTCGCGCGATGTAAAACGAGGCAGGGACCGAGGCGTGGTCTACGTGATCGGGGCTGAGGCGTGGTAAACGTGTGAAGGCCCGAAGCATGGAAAGCGTGGGTTTGTAACCATTTGGACCGAACCACGGAGCCAGTTGCCAGAAAACGTTTTATCTCGCCAAGGTTATCTTCTGTCCTTTCGTAGAACATCGGGTCATTATACCTTAAGTGTACTAATGGGCTGCACAAGTTCGCTTCCACCATATGGATCGGCCCAATCATTACTGGGTCTCATCCGTTGCAGGGGGTCCGGTCCTAGAGTTCTCATCACTAGCCCCTCGGGCTTAATTGTCATCGTAGAGGTGATACAAGGCTGATCACACAATGTTTACACATTCGTGAGAACATGGGACTGTACCTACTGGTGGTGAGCGTCCAGGGGACCGATCTTTCACTTAAGTTTACAAGTGTAGGAATTAATTTGTATTTAAAACTCAATAGCGTATATTTGTGTTATACTTTTATCCTTGTTATTTTTTAAATATTAATATCCAGATTTGTGCCTCTTCACATTCGATAATTCAACAGGCGTGATGAGTGTGCTTGTACTGTCATCGTCTGTGGCAATATTACGTGGCAGCTCACCATTAGTCAGGAAATTAATATTTAAATCGGGGTTTTGGGTACTGTTTCTTCTCATCGTCATTTCGCGAAGGAAGAATTGCCAAATCGAGCTCTCTGCGCCCTCAATCTATTTTAACGTTCAACCCATTTCATTCTGATTTTCGTTAAGGTATATACTATGGCTCCTCATAAAATGAGATACCCAGCCATGTCTTAGTTGGATATTGAGGAGTTTAGGTCTAGGTTTTCGATTCCGGCACATTATTCCATCTGGAAGGGACGGGAAGATATTCCCTGTTTCCTTCCGGCGGAAATGAATGTGCGGGCGTCCGCTATTCCGATCAGTTACGCTTCTATAAAGTGCGGACTTCGTTTTCCGCTGCATCCTTTTGTAGCAACCGTTCTCAACGAAATTCACTGCCCTACTTTTGCGTTATTTCCGGGTAGTTATGTATATATAGTGGCGTTCATATTTTATTGCCACCAACAGAACATTTCCGGCACGTACCTTAGAACATTTTTTCAACCTGTTCTTGCTGGGGTCCCGAAGGGGTAAACGTCTGTTAGGATGCCGCAAACTATACTATATAGCGGTGCGCATTAAAGAATGCGCTATAGTTGATAAAGAAGAGTCTCTCCATGCGTGGGAGTCTTGTTATGTGTGGATAACAGTCCCAAAAGATGACATGTTGAAAGTTTGGCCACACATAACTCACCCACGCATTGGCCAGTTGGACCGAACCAGGTTTAACCCCTCTCGTCCGGACACCGCAAATACACTTGCGATGTTCCCCCCTCCCGAAGCACGCCTTAAGCGAACGGANATAGCTCGGATTCGTTCTTTGAGCTTATCCAGTCTCTACCAAATCGGAAATAACTCCTTTATTAGTGCTAATACAGTTACTTTATTGCTGCACGGAGCCGTTCCCGTGGAGAAAGTTCTCCCCGGTGCCAATCTTAAGGCGAACGTCTCCCTGCCGTCGATCCCTTGGGAAAAGGAAAGTGGGCGACCAAAGCAGAAGCCCTGAAGGATCTAAAAAGGCGGAAGAGAGGGGGAAGTGCTTCGGTCCCACTAAGGGGATCGTTTTGAAGGAGCCTGCTTCGGGTCCTAAGACCAACTCCGACTGGGGTGTTGTCTTAGGCCTGCTAGACATGTTCAGTAAGGGGAGGAAATTGACCTCCTGGAGAAGTGTTTTCCTAAAGGATTTCCGCCTTTATGGAGAGCAAAACCCAGACAGTGTCCAACCGGACATGTCTGGGGAAGAGATCATTGAGGGCTTCCTTGATCTCACAACTAAGGTAATCTTCTTTTACATTAAGGCTCGAAGATTTACTTTTTTGACATTATTGTCCTATGCAGATGCTGAGGAAGGCCTTCACAAATGCCATCACCGTGGAGAAGAACCAGGGTGGCAATGTTGTGTCCGACTAAGTCCAAGATCAACTTGACCTTCCGAAAAGGCAAGTTGAGATCAAACATTGTGAGTTGGTCACGGTACGAGATGATCGGGACCGACTGGATAGTGAACTGCTAAGAGCTGGGACGGAAGTCTCACTCTTAGCAGACAAAGTCTCTGAGCTGGAGAAGATAGAGAAAACAGCTCAGGGCCGAATTTCTGACATGGAGGCCAAGCTGCGGGCCAAAGAAGAAGAAGTCAACCAAGTTCAGGGTTGGGCCCAGGAGAAGAGGAATAAGCTCAACGAGCTTCTCCTTCAGGCCCAAGAAGAGAAGGCGAACTTGGAAGAGGAATTGACAAAGACCCGCACTTCGGTTGAAGGTTCGGTCCAGGAAGCAGTCCTAGGCTTCGCTCGGTCCCCTTTGTTATTCGCTTTGGTGGATAACATACATGGGATGTACAGTGCTAAATACCTGGATAACATACGAGAGCAGGTTATAAAGCAATTCGGGCTTTCCCCTTCAGACGAGCGATGGAAGGCGATCGAGCCACTTGAGAAAGATGGCAACTTTCAGGTGATTCTATCTTTGGAAGAACCTGTTTTAGAAGATGACCCTTTCTTCTATCTCTTTGAGGAGATGGAGAAAGCGGTTAACCAGAAGGTGGCTGATCAGGAAGAAAAATTGAAGTAGCTCGCGACCCGGACCGAACCACAGGAGCAGGAGGTTGAAGATAAGGAAAATGGGCAGGGTAGTTAAATCTAAGTTGTATTTTGTACCTGCTTTGTTCCTTATTTTCAATATAAGACTTTTTCCTCTCAATTCTTATCTTTTCAATCGTCAGAATACAGTATTGTAACTGACTTTTTAAGTGACTTAATATATTTCATATTAACGAGAGTGTTTTAACCACCAAGTGTAAGATCGGANTTAGGATGCCGCAATCTATATTATATAGTGGTGCGCACTAAAGAGTGCGCTATAGTCGATAAAGAAGAGTCTCTCCATGCGTGGGAGTCTTGTTATGTGTGAATAACAGTCCCAAAAGAAGACATGTTGAAGGTGTGGCCACGCATAACTCACCCACGCATAGGTCAGTTGGACCGAACTAGGTTCAACCCCTCTCGTCCGGACACCGCAAATACACTTGCGATATTCCCCCCTCCCGAAGCACGCCTTAAGCGAACGGAGCTGCTTCGGGAGAAAAGATTGATAGAAATAGGTGTCGTGGGTAGGACCGGAGCCCGAGCCCCGAATGGGATGTTTTCTAGTTCAGATCCGTCGGAAGGATCGGGTATGAAGTAATGTTTTTATTCTATCATTTCCTGATCCTTATGTATTTGTTTTGCAGACTCGACTGAGACGATGCCTAGCTCTCGGTTCAAGCGTATGGCTGCTGCTTCGGTCCGTCCTTCTGAAGGACAACGCGAAGCAACGGGGAGTGCTCAGGAAAGTGAATCAGCAACGGGGGGTATGCTGGTTCCATCGGGGTCCGGGAACCCCCCGATCCAAACCACCAGCGCTGGTACACTGACCCTACGCTGCGTAGGGCAGCCCTCAACGGGAGAAGGGCCCACGTTTCGGGTATTTGGAGTGGTAGAGGAGGTGATAATGGCTCGGATACGTTCTTTGAGCTTATTCGGCCTCTACCAAATCGGAAACAACTCCTATATTAATGCTAATACAATTGCTTTATTGCTGCAGGGAGCCGTTCCCGTGGAGTAGGTTCTCCCCGGTCCTCATCTGAAGGCGAACGTCTCCCTGCCGCCGATCCCCTTAGGAAAAAGGGAAGAGGGCGACCGAAGCAGAAGCCCCGAGGGATCTCAAACGGATGAAGAAAGGGGGGAGTGCTTCGGTCCTCTTTAAGGGGATCATTTTGAAGGAGCCTGCCTCGGGCCCTAAGACTAACTCCAACTGGGGAGTTGCCTTAGGCCTGCTAGACATGTTCAGTAAGGGGAGGAAACTAACCTCCTGGAGAAGTGATTTCCTGAAGGATTTCCGCCTTTATGGAGAGCAAAATCCAGACAATGTCCAAGCGGACATGTATGGGGAAGAAATTATTGAGGGCTTCCTCGACCTCACCACCAAGGTAATTTTATTTTATATTAAGGCCCGAAGCTTTACTTTTTTGTTTTTGACATTATTATCTTATGCAGATGTTGAGGAAGGCATTCACAACTGCCATCACCGTGGAGAAGAACCAGGGTGGCAGTGTTGTGTCCCAACAAGTCCAAGATCAACTTGACCTTACGAAAAGACAAGTTGAGATCAAGCATGGTGAGTTGGTCACGGTACGGGAGGACCGGGACCGACTGGACAATGAACTGCTAAGAGTTGGGACCGAAGTCTTGCTCTTAGCAGATACAGTCTCTGAGCTGGAGAAGATAGGGAAAACAGCTCAGGGGCGAATTTGTGACCTAGAGGCTAAGCTGCGGGCCAAGGAAGAAGAGGTCAACCAAGTTCAGGGTCGGGCCCAGGAGAAGAGGAATAAGCTAAACGAACTTCTCCTTCAGGCCTAAGAAGAAAAGGCAACCCTGAAAGAGGAATTGACAAGGACCCGCACTTCGGCTGAAGGTTCAGTCCGGAAGCAGTCCTAGACTTCGCTCTGTCCCATTTGTTATTCGCTTTGGCGGATAACATACATGTGATGTATACTGCTAAATACCTAGATAACATGCGAGAGCAAGTTATAAAGCAATTCGGGTTTTCCCCTTTGGACGAGCGATGGAAGGCGATCGAGCCACTTGAGTGAGATGGCAACTTCCAGGTTATTCCAACTTTGGAAGAGCCTGTTCTGGAAGATGATCTTTTCTTATATCTCTTTGAGGAGATGGAGAAAGCGGTCAACCAAAAGGTGGCAGATCAAGAGGAAGAATTGAAGTAGCTCGTGGCCCGGACCGAACCGCAGGAGCAAGGAATCGAAGATAAGGAAGATGTGCAGGGTAGTTAAATCTCAGTTGTATTTTGTACCTGCTTTGCTCCTTGTTTTCAATATATTACTTTTTCCTCTTAATTCTTGTCTTCTTAATTGTCAGAACAAAATATTATAACTGACTTTTATGTGAATTAACATGTTTCATATTAACGAGAGTGTTTTAACCACCAAGTGTAAGATTGGGGATGCTTATAGGGTGTTAACCCATCGGTCCCAGATATTATGTTTGGCTCACTCAGGTCAATTCTGATTGGATCGATCGTTTTACATTGTATGTGGATCACTCTTATTCCGTCCTTGGAATCACATCTTGATTAGAAAGACGCGGTCCAGGTTCAATGTGAGTCCCTATAAGCTTCGGCCGAACCTTGGTTCTGCTGAAGTCCCGTAAGTTATATTGGCTAAGCTTTTGCTCATCACATATCCCATAATAGGACCGAACTTGTGTTTCGATATGTTGACTCCCCCATTCCTCTTTTCGTGGCGGATTTTGTAAGTACGAGGGCCATTTCCCAAGAATGAATGCCGTTGAAGGGAGTGTTTTAGTTCGTAATGAGTTCTGAGAGAATCACAACTCATCCATGGGACTAGGCAAGTGCAGGAGCATCTGACTCTTCAGAGCGATCACTACAACTTGGGAGCCTTGCAAATAGGGAGCTTCGGTCACCAGTCCAGATTCGTCATAAATCACCCAACTTCAAGATCGGTCAATCACTCAATTAGAAATAATTTGTTTTGCACTTACTTGTTTTCGGCTTACGTTTAAAGGAATGTACGTTTATTAAGTCAAACAAGTTAATCGAAAGTTCACAAGAAGTATCGCCTTAAATTCATGATATTCCAAGTTCGGGGGACCTCTATACCATCCAATGTTTCAAGTTTATATGCATCTGATTCCAATTTCTTTGATATTCGATACGGTCCCTCCCAATTTCTGTCCAGCTTTCCGACGTTCCTCTGCACTTTTATGCTTGTGAGGACGAGATCGCCTTCAAAGAATTCCCTTGGGATGACTCGTTTGTTATGTGCCCGTTCCATAGTTCGCTGATAAGCACGCATCAGCGCATAAATCGCATCTCTCTTTTCTTCGATCATCTCGAGGTCCAATAATCTCCTTTCACCATTCATATGCTCATCATATTGAGATATCCGAGGTGATCGGATGGCAACCTCCACCGGGCTAATAGCTTCGGTCCCATACAACAATGAGAACGGTGATTCCTGGGTTGTTGAGCGAGGTGTAGTTCGGTATGCCCATAAGACCTCATAAATGTGTTCAAATCATTTCCCTCCAAAATTTTCTAACTTGGTCTTCAATCCTTTCAGGATAACCTTGTTAGATACCTCCGTAAGTCCATTAGTTTGGGGATGGGCTACTGACGAGAAATGTTGGATGATGCCCAACTTGGTGCATAAATCTCGTATGCTCTTTCCACGGAACTGAGTCCTATTATCTGATATGAGTGCTCGGGGAACCCCGAAGCGACTCACGATATTTCTCAATAAGAAGTGTTTGACAACCTTCTCTGAGATGATGGCTACTACTTCTGCTTCAATCCACTTCGAGTAATACTCCACCGCTATAATACATAATTTTCTTTGCCCTATTGACCGAGGATATCAATCCCCCATCTGTCAAATGGACAAGGCAATGGGGTAACCGATAAGGGAGCCCCAGGCAATTGCGGGATCGGAGCATGGTACTGACATATGGTGCAACGTTTAGTGTATTTCTTGGCATCTGCAAGGAACGTTGGCCAAAAATATCCAGCTCTAATGATGCGGTGGTATAAAGATTGGACCCCTGAATGAATGCCGCATATCCCTTCATGAACACAAATCATGACGGCTTCAGCCTCAATAGATGACAAGCAGCGTAGAAGCGGGCCCTCGAAACTCTTTTTAAACAAGCGTCCGTCAACCAGGATAAATCTCTTAGCCCGGACTACTATTTTTCTGGCTTCATATTTGTCTTCAAGGAGATAGCCCTTTGAAAGGTATTTAATAAAGGGATTCATCCAATTGGGTTCCCCAGGAGATTCAGTAGCGTTAATATTCAAGCACTGCAGTTCATGGCATAAAACCTCGATCTCTTCAATAGACTGTTCGGTCACTGATATCTCGACCGAAGGTCGGTCCTGGATATGGACCGAAATAGTGCTCGGCTCTATGTCAGGTATGCCCACGGCCAATTTGGCGAGTGCGTCGGCAACCTTATTCTGCTCTCGTAGCACGTGGTCTAGAGAAAACTTACTAAATTTTTTGGATAATTCCAGGACTTTGGCACAATATAATCTCATCATCGGATCATGAGTTTCAAATCTCCCTGCGAACTGTTCCACTAGTAATTTTGAGTCTAAGAACATCTGCACTCTGTTAACTCCCATTTTTCGAGCCAATGTCATTCCCGATAATACAGCCTCATATTCTACCACATTAATTGTTCTAGCAAAGGAAGGTTTAACTGCGGAATGAATAAGGTCACCTTGTACCGTTGTTAGGGTAATGCCTGCTCCTCTTCCTCTGAAGGTCGACCCATCTACGTGGATCGTCCATCGATAATCCTCTTGGTTAAGATATATGGCCGATCGGGTCATTACAATCACAAAATCGGCTAGAACCTGAGCCTTGATCGCCCTTCGGGGCAAGAATTCCAGATACATAGCGCTGAGTTTGATAGCTCATTTTGCAAATCTCTCATTCAAATCCTTTTGTTTAAGGACCACCTTCAGAGGTTGATCCGTATAGACATAAAACGTTCGGCCTTCAAAGTAATGTTTCAGCTTGGATACAGCTTTTTTCAAAGCCAGCATGAATTTTTCCAATGTGGAATATCTGGTTTCAGCAGATACCAGAGAATGACTTACATAATAAACGGGTCTATGAATATCATCTCGGATGGTATACAGAGCTGCGCTGACGGCAACTTCTGATATAGCAAGATATAACCCCAAAGGTTCATCACAAGTTGGACTCACCATCACCGGGGGAGTGCTTAAATAAGTCTTCAGCTCGGAAAAAGCCGATCGCATTCTTCGGTCCAATCTAGATGGCTTGCTTTTCTTAGCACTCTGAAAAAAGGTAGAGCCCGGTCTGTGGATTTTGAAATAAACCTGCTTAGGGCCGCGAGTCGGCCAGTAAGCCTATGAAATTCTCTTTTGTTTCTTGGATGTTGCATATCAATGGTAGTCTGCACCTTCTCAGGGTTAACCTCTATGCTTTTTTCTGAAACGTAATATCCTAAAAATTTTCCACTTCGGATCCCGAAGCAGCATTTGTTTGGATTTTGTTTGAGCTTATGTTTGCAGCATACTTCAAAACAACGACACAAATAAGAAAGATGATCTTCATCATTCATAGATTTAACAATCATATCATCAACATAAACTTCCATCATATGGCCGATCAATTCTCTAAAGATTTTGTTGACCAACCTTTGATATGTTGCTCCAGCATTTTTGAGACCGTACGGCATAACCACATAACAGTAAACGCCATCTTCGGTCATGAATGATGACTTCTTCTGATCATATTCAGCTAGGAAGATCTGATGGTACCCAGAATAAGCATCCATGGTACTCATCATGGTGCTGCCAAACACAGTATCTACCAGTCGATCTATATGCGGCAGGTGGAAGGGGCCCGACTCACAGCTTTTGTTAACATCGGTGAAATCGATGCACATCCGCCATTTCCCATCCGGTTTGGAGACCACTACTGTAATAGCCGAGAAAAAGGTACAATGAAACAAATAGTAGGGAACGTAGCGGTAAAAGTCTAGACGAGAGATAATGAGGGATACGGGAACGAAAGAACGTAAAAGGAAATGAAAAATAGAAATGTAAAGGAAAAGATTAAAAGGGGGTCAAAAACAAAGGAATGAGGGGTTAAAGTGTGAATTAGAAAAGTTAGGATGTCTATAAATAGGGGTGAGGAGGCCCAAAAACGAGTTAATCATCATTAAGACACGAAAATTCGAAAATTGGGACGAAGAAGAAAATTGTCGCGAAAATTTCCAAGGGCAAAAATTATCGCGAAAAATTTACGAAGAGTAAAATTGTCGCGGATTTCCAGTAAGGCATAAATTATCGCGGATTTCATCCCAGTGCAATATTATCGCGGATTTTAATCCTAGGGTATTTTTATCGCGGATTTCAGGGCAGAAGTAGAATTTTCACGGAAATACTAAGTTCGAGTGTTTTCGTTACGTCCCGAAGTCGAATCGTGGGAGGAAAAGGGCACGTAAGGTCTACAGTAATCATATAATTAACAATAAGATAATAACGTCAGAATTCGAATAACTAAGACCTGTTACGAAATGCAGGGAAAGCACGGGAAGATTATAACAGGCTAAAGCAAACGGTAAGCGGAGTGAACACAATATNTTCTAACTTGGTCTTCAATCCTTTCAGGATAACCTTGTTAGATACCTCCGTAAGTCCATTAGTTTGGGGATGGGCTACTGACGAGAAATGTTGGATGATGCCCAACTTGGTGCATAAATCCCGTATGCTCTTTCCACGGAACTGAGTCCTATTATCTGATATGAGTGCTCGGGGAACCCCGAAGCGACTCACGATATTTCTCCATAAGAAATGTTTGACAACCTTCTCTGAGATGATGGCTACTGCTTCTGCTTCAATCCACTTCGAGTAATACTCCACCGCTATAATACATAATTTTCTTTGCCCTATTGACCGAAGATATCAATCCCCCATCTGTCAAATGGACAAGGCAATGGGGTAACCGATAAGGGAGCCCTAGGCAATTGCGGGATCGGAGCATGGTACTGACATATGGTGCAACGTTTAGTGTATTTCTTGGCATCTGCAAGGAACGTTGGCCAAAAATATCCAGCTATAATGATGCGGTGGAATAAAGATCGGGCCCCTGAATGAATGCCGCATATTCCTTCATGAACATAAATCATGACGGCTTCAGCTTCAATAGATGACAAGCAGCGTAGAAGCGGGCCCTCGAAACTCTTTTTAAACAAGCGTCCGTCAACCAGGATAAATCTCTTAGCCCGGACTACTATTTTTTTGGCTTCAGATTTGTCTTCAGGGGATAGCCGTTTGAAAGGTATTTAATAAATGGATTCATCCAATTGGGTTCCCCAGGAGATTCAGTAGCGTTAATATTCATGCACTGGAGTTCATGGCATAAAGCCTCGATCTCTTCAATAGACTGTTCGGTCACTGATATCTCGACCGAAGGTCGGTCCTGAATATGGACCGAAATAGTGCTCGGCTCTATGTCAGGTATGCCCGCGGCCAATTTGGCGAGTGCGTCGGCAACCTTATTCTGCTCTCGTGGCACGTGGTCAAGAGAAAACTTACTAAATTTTTTGGATAATTCCACGACTTTGGCACAATATAATCTCATCATCGGATCATGAGTTTCAAATCACCCTGCGAACTGTTCCACTAGTAATTTTGAGTCTGAGAACATTCGCACTCTGCTAACTCCCATTTTTCGAGCCAATGTCATTCCCGATAATACAGCCTCGTATTCTACCACATTAATTGTTCTAGCAAAGGAAAATTTAACTGCGGAATGAATAAGGTCACCTTGTACCGTTGTTAGGGTAATGCCTGCTCCTCTTCCTCCGAAGGTCGACCCATCTACGTGGATCGTCCATCGATAATCCTCTTGGTTAAGATGTATGGCCGATCGGGTCATTTCAATCACAAAATCGGCTAGAACCTGAGTCTTGATCGCCCTTCGGGGCAAGAATTCCAGATACATAGCGCTGAGTTTGATAGCCCATTTTGCTAATCTCTCATTCAAATCCTTTTGTTTAATGACCACCTTCAGAGGTTGATCCGTATAGACATAAACCGTTCGGCCTTCAAAGTAACGTTTTAGCTTGGATACAGCTTTTATCAAAGCCAGCATGAATTTTTCCAATGTGGAATATCTGGTTTCAGCAGATACCAGAAAATGGCTTACATGATAAACGGGTTTATGAATATCATCTCGGATGGTCACCAGAGCTGCGCTGACGGCAACTTCTGATTTAGCAAGATATAACCCCAAAGGTTCATCACAAGTTGGACTCACCATCACCGGGGGAGTGCTTAAATAAGTCTTCAGCTCGGAAAAATCCCAATCGCATTCTTCGGTCCAATCTAGATGGCTTGCTTTTCTTAGCACTCTGAAAAAAGGTAGAGCCCGGTTTGTGGATTTTGAAATAAACCTGCTTAGCGCCGCGAGTCGGCCAGTAAGCCTCTGAAATTCTCTTTTGTTTCTTGGAGGTTGCATATCAATGGTAGCCTGCACCTTCTCAGGGTTAACCTCTATGCTTTTTTCTGAAACGTAATATCCTAAAAAATTTCCACTTCGGATCCCGAAGCAGCATTTGTTTGGATTTTGTTTGAGCTTATATTTGCGGCATACTTCGAAACAACGACACAAATAAGAAAGATGATCTTCATCATTCATAGTTTTAACAATCATATCATCAACATAAACTTCCATCATATGGCCGATCAATTCTCTAAAGATTTTGTTTACCAACCTTTGATATGTTGCTCCAGCATTTTTGAGACCAAACGGCATAACCACATAACAGTAAACGCCATCTTCGGTCATGAATGATGACTTCTTCTGATCTTCTTCAGCTAGGAAGATCTGATGGTACCTAGAATAAGCATCCATGGTACTCATCATGGTGCTGCCAAACACCGTATCTACCAGTCGGTCTATATGCGGCAGGTGGAAGGGGCCCGACTCACAGCTTTTGTTAACATCGGTGAAATCGATGCACATCCGCCATTTCCCATCCGGTTTGGAGACCACTACCGGGTTTGCAACACATTCAGTATAGTGGATCTCTCTGATGAATCCTGACCACATCAATTTGTTCACCTCAGCCCGGATGATCTCGATTTTCTCGGGAGAATAGCGTCTCCTCTTCTGCCTAACAGGCTTGGTTCTAGGCTCGGTGTTGATCTGATGTTCACTATCGGATCGGTCAATCTCCGGAACATCGTCCGGGGTCCATGCAAATATATCCACGTGGCTTCTCAGCAAGTGGATCAGTTCTTTTTAAAAGCTGGGGCTAAATGTACCCCGATGCGAGTTGTTTTGGTTGAGTCATCCTCACCCAGATTAATCAACTTAAACCCTACAGGTTCCATTGCTTGCCTCGGGTGCGGCGGCTCTTCCAGCAGATCTACCCGGACCCTTTTGATAGGTGCCAATGTTCGGCATGAGCTCATGTAGTATTGTCTATCTATCTTCTGATCCCACTTGACAGAAATAACTCCATAAATAGAGGGGAATTTGAGCATCATATGATAAGTAGATGAGACCGCTTCGAACTTACTGAGGTCGGTCCGTCCGATAATGGCGTTGTAAGCCAAATCGACTTCAACGACAATGAATTCCAAATCCTCAGATCTGTCTTTGGATGGTTCTTCAATGGTGACTGGGAATAAAATCTTCCAGTATTGAATGACGCTTCTCTGGTCGAATGACCAGAGAGTTATATTAGCAATCGGTAGGTCATGAGCAGCAGCTCCCAACATTTCAGCGACTTCGCGCTTCATTAATTTGCATGAAGCCTCGGTGTCCACTAGGATCCTGTGGACACGGCGATGCACGATGATTCCAGTAATAGTAAGGGGATCATCGCATGGGTCGATGATCTCTACCCGATCGGCCATAGTGAAAGTGATATCTTTCCCGAAAGGAGGGGACCGTTCATCGGGATCATACTTAACCAGCGCCACAGATTCGGAGCTCTCAGCGGAGTCTCCGCGCGCAGTTCTCTTTCGCTCCCGGACCTATTCATTTATTCTCGGACCACCGGAGATAACATAAATATCTCTGGCTACTTCTCTGGGTGCCGCCTCATTTTGAGGAGGTTGGGCACCTGTTTCCGCAGGTGGAGGAGCGGTCTGCTCCTGTCTTCCACCCTCGTTCTACGGGGCTCTGCCGCCACGGCCCCGCCATCTTCTTCTTCGGCCCTGACTACGGTTGTAACGACCCCAATTTGGGCCTAGCTGTTTTGTTAAAACGTGCTAAATAAAACGAAAACATTCGAATGTAAACTTAAAACGTAGTTCGAAAACATCAATGTTCGACAACATAATTTAGAGTGTTCTCCAGAGGACCGGACTCTATCACCGGACAACCGACGACCTCCTTCCCATGCCCTCTCATACCTCGTCCGCGTCACCTACAAAATCTGTAAAGCGGTCACAATCTATTAAAGGAAACTTCACCCACGCTACACATTATCTTTTCATTTGTTAATTAAACCATACACGTACACGTGAATCATTCCTTTTAACCGTTTTTCTTATTTCCTTCTTCTTTAACCCTTATCATCCCCCTCATACTTTAACTTTACTGTTGCCGAGAATAACATGCTCGGTGCATGTCCCGCCCAAGCCAACCGTTAGCTATTGGATGACTCGACGGGCCATATGCTTCCCTTCCCCTGGTGGGTACTTAGGCTCTACCCCTTTTTCCACCCGGATCCGTTCTGCCCTTTACGTACGCGTCTTTCCATCTTTGGAACTTATCGTTCCCTTCATCACGCATGCCCTTCCTTTGGCGAATCGTGTGCTAGGCACGATGCCGGGTTCGGTCGGACGGTTCATCCTTCCTCACCCCGAGTCTTATTACCATTTATCTCGTTCATTCGTGTCTTTCCTTTCTTCTTTATTAACCCAATCCCGTCCCCTAAGTCTGAACCTTCCCTTACTATATTGTGTTCACTCCGCTTACCGTTTGCTTTCGCTTGCTATAATCTTTCCGTGCTTTCCTGCATTTCGTAAAAGGTTTTAGTTACTCGAATTCCGACGTTATTATCTTATTGTTAACTATGTGATTACCGTAGACCCTACGTGTCCTTTTCCTCCCACAATCCGATGTTGAGACGCAACGAAAACACTTAAACTTAGTATTTCCGCGATAATTTACTTCTTCCACAAAATCCGCGACAATTCTATGCTGGAAATCAAAATCCGCGACAATTCTACCTTAGAACCAAAATCCGCGATAATATTACACTTCAAGAATTTTTCGCGACAATTTTTTCTTGCCCCATTTCCGCGCCAATTTTGCTTCACCAAAAATCCGCGACAATTTGCTCACCACCCCAAATCCGTGACAATAATTACTCTACGAAAAATCCGCGACAATAATTGCTTACAGAAATAATTGCTTACAGAAAATCCGCGACAATTCTCTTCTTTCGCAATAATTTCCGGATTTTCGTGGCTTAATGATAATTAACTTGTTTTTTGGGCCACCACACCCCTATTTATAGACATCCTAACTTTTCTAATTCACACTTTAACCCCTCATTCTTTTCATTTTGACCCCTCCTTTATCTTTTGCTTTACTTTTCTATTTTTCGTTTCCTTTTACGTTCTTTCATTCCCGTATCCCTCGTTATTCCTGTCTAGACTTTACCGCTACATTCCCTACTATTTGTTCCATCATACCTTTTTCCTGGCTATTACAACGGTTCTCTCGACCGTGTTGGCTTCTATCTTGTTCTGGCGGAGGAGACCGTCTGTCCTCCGTCCGATCATTATAATTTCGGGGTTGTCCCCGATTATCCCTTCCCCACGGCCTGTGGCGGTCGTCACCCTGGTGGCCATTTCGGGGGGATTCCACTCGCTTGCTCTTCTGACCATTCTGGTCGGGCTTTTCTTTATTCGTTGTCGCTACTGTCTCTTTCAACAGCGGGCACTTCAGGGTCGGGTGATCGCAATTATGATGTAATTCGCAATATACCCGATTGTCCTCCTGCTTTTGGGAACAGGGCTTGAAACAGCCGGTGGTTATGTTCCACTTCTCTCCGACGTAATTTCCAGTACCATCTTCCTGACGACAGCTTCCAGATCCTGTAAAGTGAATGTTTGTGTTGGGAGACTGTCGGGAAGCACGTCACTATCATTTGTCGAAGTTTCAGTCGCCATGCCTTTGATTATCCTATCTCTGGTAGAAAACTCAAATGGGATTAGAGAATCGTCCACACGGACGGCGCCAAACTGTTATGGTCCCTTTTTAGGGGGTACCAACAGTCATAGGTTCGTCAGCAAACGAACTCGGTTTTGATTTGTTTTTTATTGGAAAACGATTAAGAAACTGGAAATAACAATGAGGCACAACGATTTATAGTGGAAACCTCAGGAATTGGGGAGAAAACCACTTGACTAAGAGTGAATTAAGCTCTTAGCCTATTCACTAATCAAGAAATCCATACATAATACATCAGAGGTTTAAAGAAAATGACAAGTATTAAGAAAGCAGTAAGAACTTCAGCAGGGTAACAGCCCGTTCTTACGCGTCCAAAGGGTTCTGCTATTTCCGTCGTTGTGCTCTGTATTTATAGAGTTAACGGCATGTGTAATTCACGCTCTGTAACCGCCTCTGACAGGTTTGTTAGAGGTTGTTGTCGCGCGATGTAAAACTAGGCCGGGTCCGAGGCGTGGTCTGCGTGATCGGGCCCGAGGCGTGGTAAACGTGTCAAGGTCCGAAGCTAGGAAAGCATGGGTTTGTAACCGTTTGGACCGAACCACGGAGCCAGTTGTCAGAAAACGTTTTATTTCACCAAGGTTATCTTCGGTCCTTTCGTAGAACATCGGGTCATTATACATTAAGTGTACTAATGGGCTGCACAAGTTCGCTTCCACCATATGGATCGACCCAATCGTTATTGGGCCTCATCCGTTGCAGGGTGTCTGGTCCTACAGTTCTCATCAAGGTGTAAATAACAATGTTCTTGATTTTTCTTTCTATTTTAGATATCAGAGCTTTTCGTTCAACACTTATGCATTCTTATATAAGTAATTGTTGGATATGAGAATAACCTTGATTAGGATTAGGAATCCAAGTTGAACTAAGTGTTTTTTAAATGAGAGATTATGCATAAGAATACAATGTAAATGGCACAATATATATTTATGTGCTGAACATTAAAGTTAATAATAAACTATATGACAGATGAAAATATAGAAATTTACTATTGAAATATGAATACAACTCAAATTGTTTGAAAGATAAAAGAGGCAAACCCCGATGACTTTATTTATATTAAGGAAGTTGGATATAAGTAAGAAAAGTAATCAAATATTTATTAATATTAATGATATCAAAATGATTAAAAATCGGTTTTAAATTTGTTGTTTGTTAAGACAAATTTATATGAATAAAAATGAAAAATACATCAATTTAACGTAGAAAACCCCAAAGTAAAGGGGAAAAATCACAATGTCGAGAGAATTCTCTTGACTAATTCAATAAGTAACCAACTAGCAATACAACATTGATAAGGCTTAACACTAAGGACAATAAGGAAAAAATGAGAAGAACAAATGGCTACAACAGGTTTAGAGGATCAAGAGGTCGGTCTGGAGATGATGAATAAAATGTGTATTTGATTTCTAAGTCTCATCATTTATATAGAAGTGGGATGTCAACTTTTTTATTCTACGCCAATTCCGTTATTTTTATTTCCTTAAAATCGGCAAATTTCTTTAATATGCGAGCCTGCCTGAAATATGGTTATTTCCTTAAAACATGGTCAACATTCATGTGGCAAGATCGATCAGATGCGGCTAAGATCGATCCAATGTCCTCCGGACCATTCTAACACTTAGTGTTTTCAACGATCGCAGTTCTCCTTGTAAAATTGTTATAGCTAGGCTCGATTCGATTGGGCTTTGGCCTCAACTTCCTCCGCTTGGGCTGCCTTTTTACTTTGTGCTGACTGTTCTGCATGGGCTACGACCGTTACATAATACCCGGTTCTACGGTTCCCATCAATTACCATATATACTGATTTCATATAATCTAATTTATTTCGAAATCTTTCTCCCGAGCAGCCATTGATCGATTACCTATAATATGCATCAGATTGACTCTTTCCGTTTGACCGATAACTCTCATAATGTTGAGCTCGTTCACAAGTTTTCTTTATTATTGCGCAGTCGTTCACACTTTCCGTTTGACTACTTCAAATCATCACAAAAGTCTCCACACGTATCAATGTTGGCTCCATAGTCGCTCGCTCGTAGACCTAGATGAAGCTGTTTTTGCTTCATGCTTTTGTTGCATCATACTATTCCAAGATGTTTTATCTCGGAAATTCTAAGGAAGAGAAAAATCAATGATGATATGAATATTCCAATGGAAAAAAACTCTAGTTCAAACTCCCACCAATCCATCATCTTCTCTTTCACCGAAACAATTACCAATCTTTAATCCTTCAGCGATCATGATAAGATCAACGTACACTTCAAGAATTAAAGACTTCAATAGAACAAACTACAAAATATGTAAAGAGAGTGTCTACTTACTTCTAGTGTCGTGGCTTGGGTTTTTACTACACCACTCACATATGAGATAAATATGAGTAAATGAGAGCAAACGAATAAGATTTGTACTAAGACATTTATTTCCACCAATGTTAACTCTCTATTTGATTATTATGTGATCTATAAATATTCAAAGACAATTTGAACACAATGATACAGAAGTATATAACCTAGGACATCGATAAACAAAATTACTTGTTCCGGCTTTTCTCGATTTGAAATGGTGGAAGACAATGATCTTCATAAACAAATCAATGAATATCTTCAACTTGTAGAAGGGATTAATGTAAGACTCCAAATTCATAGACATCTTATAAAACAATATTTGGGACTCATAAGAGTATTAATATTGAACATATATGTGACATGGTAAGATGATTCAATTTATTCAACATAATAGACTTAGTTTTATTGCATGAATATGATGTCAAGTTGTGATTGGAGACTTATTATACCATGGTACACATATACCACGTGTGTTTTGTTAACCTAAAGGATAATTATGAAGGAAAGAGTCATTTGATGAAGAATGAATAAGAAATCACAGCAAGGAACTCAATTTTTCAGCAACCAAAGAAAGGAAGCGAATTTTGGTGTAAGGTTGACAAAATCTTGTTCTATGTTTGATAGAAATTGATTATGATTCTAAGAATGATTTTACAGCAATTGTAGGTCATTTCTGAAGATCATAGATGAGAGAAATCAGTAAGAAACCGAAGGTGAGTGGGATGAATGAGGGAATCATGTAGGTTAGATTTCATATACATTCATGTTATTGTTCTATGTTACGAATTTTTCTGTTAATTCTACAGATGTCGAATGATTATGATTTTTACATGAATGAAACCCTCTGTGTGTCTAGTGTTAGATGAATATTATGTTTTATGAAAACCAAAATCAGACCAGCAAGTTATTTCACGTTTTACACAATCAGTACAGTTTTATCCCTACAGACAGGACATCATGTTTTTGGTCTATTTTCGCATGTTTAGAGAGCTCGTTTGAAAATCGTTTCTCTAATCCGTTTTTATAACAGTTAATTAGCTTTCAAATGAGTATTTTTACGTGATTTTTGGATGTCATTTGTGCTCTCAACAACGTATGGATTTACAGTGTCGACAGACTGTTGTACAGTTTTTGAAACAGATTTCAGAATATGTATATGTTTATGTGATGTTATGTGAAAATTCGATAGTTTGTGGACTCACAACTCTGACAACATGTTAGGAGCATGGTTTCAGTCATGTTATGATCTTGATCATAAGTTTCAGTTATGTGATCACATCAGTTTCATATTATGTTAAGGAGTGAGGTATGACTGAAAGTCGGAAATGCTGATGGATTAGTAGCGCTTTTTGTCCGTTTCTGATACCAGACGACTCATGACTTATGTTCCTATATTCTTGGTGATACTTGAGCCAATGATTAAGTAAGGGGTCAGGACTGTTATGTTGGTAAATTTAACATGATAAGAACAACATTCTGCAGATTATCTGTTTATTGTTTATACTTATATTTATGTTTATGTGTTACGTTTCAAGTTTATGTGATGATACATGTTGCATTGTTATATTGCTTTTTTTTATCATCACTCTCAGGACCACTCAATGAACAATTATTACATAGTTAGTGAAGCCGAACAGTAGAATAGACGCTGCCAAGATCATATCGGGATAAAGCAATTTTCCTAGTTAGTCTATAAGAACTTTGGTTCGGTTATATGTTGTAAATAGACTAGTGAATTAGTATATGAGTATGTAAATTAGCTTCCGTTGTGTATGAAATACCCAGTTTGTTAGCTTCAGTTGTGTATTAAATATAGATCGGTATTGTAGTTTATGCAGAGCCTTGTGTTCTAATTTTTAAAGAACGACATCTTTCCTTAGTATTATGAAGATTAGGTGTAATAAATTAAGATAATCAATTGGATTGGATATAGTAGGGCATGACAGAGTTGGTATTGGAGCCGAACCATAGGACAAGGTCTTGGCAGCTAGGAATAAGTTAGGATATTGAAATAAGTAATCCTTAAGCATGTTCTTACCTTGTTTTGTTACATTGTTCATACAGGAATTTAGAATGTTGTGTTCTAGTAATCCTCGAGGTAGGCCCAGGAGAAACAGAAATGAAAACACAGAAAATGAAACTCCTGTGGAAACACATGATAGAGAGGTAAGTAGAGAAGAAATGAGGGAGATGATGGGAATGATGGTCAATGTTGTGAATCAAGTGACAAACATTGCTGAGAATATGGCTCAAAACTGAAATGTTGAACAACAAAGATCAGTTCAAGTAACAACATAAGTTCATAGACAAGATAAAATGATAATTAAATATCATGAAGCTTTGAAACGAGTAGGAATACAGATATTAGTGGAGGTGAACCAGAAGAAGCGGAGACAAGGTTGATAAGATTGGAGGAGAAGTTTAAGTTAGTTGAAGCTCCAGAATACATACAAGTCAGTTTAGCTGGTCATTGGTTAGATGGAAATGCTTCGAGATGGTGGAAGGATGTACTCTCTAGTTTGTTGACTGATGAAGAGCAACCATGGGAAGAATTTAAGAAACTGTTTCCTGCGAACTTTTTCCCTACTGATTTGAGGCAAGTAAAGAGGGACGAATTTGATCATTTAACTCAGGGAGGAATGACGGTTATGCAGTACTTGAGTAAATTCAGGGAGCTTGGGAGGTATGCTCCTAATGTTATGTTGAGAGAAGAGGAAAATATTCATAAGTTCCGAACTAGTTTAAATGGAAAGATTCAGTATATGTTAGCCACCTTGAAACAACCTACGTTTGCAGATGTAGTAAATGCAACAGTGCAAGTTGAAGCTGAAAGCAATAAGGAATAGGAGATGTGGATCAGTAAGACGAAGATTTCAGGCAAGGAAGAACCACCGTATAAGAAGTGGATCAACGATACCAATCGGACGATTGTGATTAGTCTATTTGATAGCGGTAGGATTAGATTTGGATCGGGATTCAAGAGAATCGCAAGAGAAATATATTTCCTTAATTGACTTATGAAATATATGGAATAAGATATTGAGATATATCTTGTTGGTTGCATATATGAAGAATATATTGAGATATATATTGTTGGTTGCATATATGGAAGAATATATTGAGATATATCTTGTTGGTTACATATATATGGAAGAATATATGAAGATATATTCTGCTAGTGATATATATGGAAGAATATATGCAAATATATCTTATCAACTATATATATAAAAGATGTTGTCAAAGATATGGAAAGAGAATATTGTAGAATATTTGGTTGAATATTTCCTAGATTAGATCATAGTATGGACTCTATAAATAGTGAGACTCATGAACACAATTGTATCATTCAATCAATAGCGTAGCATATTGTATCTCTATTCTTCTTGTGATAGTGAGTTCACGATCGAGGTTTATCGATCACGTAGTTTTCCTGGTTTTGGGTTTCCACGCTAAATCTTGTGTATTTTACCTTTCTTCATTTACATTCGGTTCTCATCGCATCAATTCGATCCAACCCCGGATAACGGGAATTCTCTTCTTCTCCGAAAAATGGAATTTTCCCAACACGAAGCATGTTTGTTCCAAACAAACAGGTATTCATCCACGATGAAATTGTAGTAGGAAACAAATTTCTACTGGATATTTGAGCACCATGTTGATGTGGAGATCGGTGTTGATGAACTCGATCAGTATGAAACTTGTGATTAGGGGATATATTAGACCGATATGTATTAAGTGCTCAGTAAAGAATGTTGAGAAAGTTGAGATTTTCATGAGGATATAAAAATCAATTAGAGATTCAGTTAGAGAAATTGAAAAGATTTGTTAGAGATATTTTAGATATTTCGTAACAAAATGCTAATATTATGAAATCTTTTATAAGATTTCTAATATTAATACAAACTTTTCCCTATAAATATAGTTCATGCAATTCCTAAGTTGTATTCTTAATCTCATTCTTTGGAGTTTTTCAAAGAAAACTTAGTTGTAATTCTTCCAATTATGAATTTGATCTTGTCGTCGGTCACAAGGTTTTTTACCCACCTTGGGTTTTCCACGTTAAATTCTTGTGTCTTTTGTTTGTTTTTCTCAATTATCCGTTCCTAACTCATAATCGATTTTGCATGCATTCCCAACTCACCGTTTTTGTGGTTGGTAAATGATGAGTGGATCTCTGATTAACCTTTAGAAAAATCATATCTAAAAGATATCTTCATGTCCCTAGTGTTGTGGTCAAAAGATCGGGGTTACCAACAATAGTTCGGTTCGTAAACAAACGAACTCGGTTTGAATTTGTTCAAAATAGGGGAAACAATTAAATATGAAAGGAAAACTCGGCACATCGATTTTAGAGTGGCAAGCCCCTTGGAGAAGGGGAAAAAACCACCTGACTAAGAGCAGGAAACGCTCTTAGCCGATTCATTGATAGAACAATTCATATTACACACAGTTGGCTTATGAAAATGACAAGGAAAAGAAGAAAGCGCAAAGAAGTTTACCGGCAGAGTAACGGCATGTTCTTTCGCATCCAAAAGGTCCTCCTGAGCTTATCTTTTAGCTATGTATTTATAGAGGGGGAAACGCGTGTGGATCACGCCCTGTAACCGCATCTGATAAGGTCGTTTTCCCATGCCGGAAAACGTGGTTGGGCCCAAAGCGCTAACTGCGTGAATAGGCCCGAAGCGTGGAACACATGTAGATACTTGGAGCGTGGAATGCGTGAACTATAACCGTTTTGGACCGATATGAGGGGTCAGTCCTCGGATATTCTCGATTACGCTTAACTTCGGTCTGTAAATACTAATGGGCCTTCAGGCCGGTTATTTCAAATAAGTCAGACTAAGGATCCTAGGCCGCGCGAGTTTCTCTCTGGTCATTTGGGTCGGCCCAACAGGATCGGGCCTTACCCATTATGGAGTGCATGGTCCTGCAGCCCTCATCACTAGCCCCTCGGGCTTGATCGCCATTGCAGAGGTGATGCATGGCCGATTATATGATGAGGATTACGTTCGGGCGTTCTTAGGATCGAACCCGATTACGACGAGCGTACTAGGGACAGATCCTATCCTTAGCTAATTTGAAACATATATTTTGAATTTCAAAATAACGTAACGGTTATTTTCGCATTACTTTTATTTAAATGTTAATACCAGACCTTCGTCTTTCCGTATTCTGTTACTTGACAGACGTGATAAGTGGATACAGACTGCAGCCGCCTGCGGTAATCCTACGTGCCATCTTGTGATTGGTCGGGAAACTACTATTTAAATTGGGGTTTTGGACACTATTCATCCCTACCGCCATTCGCGAAAAAATTTGTTACAACGACAACGCTCTGCATCTCCATTCTTACTCACGTTCCGATCTTTTTAACAAGTTTTTCTTAAGGTAATAGCCATGGCTCCTCGTAAAGTTAGATACCCGGCCATGTCCGAACTAGATATCGAAGGACTTAGGTCTAGGTTCTCGATTCCCACTCATTATTCCATCTGTAAGGGAAGGGAGGATGTTCCTTGTTTCCTTCCAGTGGAAATGAATGTCCCGTTGTGTGCTATTCCGGTGAGTTACGCTTCCCTGAAGTGCGGGTTGCGTTTTCCGCTACACCCATTCGTAGCAGCCATACTTCGGGAGATTCATTGTCCTACCTATGCCTTGTTCCCGGGAAGCTATATGTATATAGTGGCATTTATCTTTTATTTCCACGGGCAAGAGGTAGCCCCGACCATAGAACGTTTTTTCAATTTGTTCTTAGTCGAATCTCGAAAGGGTAAGGGATTATTATGATGTCGTAGGTTGTATTATATAGTGTCCCGCACCAGAAAGTGCGCTATAGTTGATAAAGAGGAATCCCTTCACGAATGAGAATCCTGTTATGTGTGGAATACCGTCCCGAAGGAGGATTTGTTTAAGGTGTGGCATGTTATAACCCACCCACACATAGGTAAGTTGGACCGAACTAGGTTCAACCCTTCCCATCAAGACATCGCGGATACACTAGCGATGTTTCCTTCCCCATAAGCGCGTCTTAGGCGAATGGACCTGCTTCGGGAGAAGAGATTGATAGAGATAGGGGTTGCGGGTAGGACCGGAGTCCCGGACCCAAAAGGAGTGGTGGAGGAGGTGATAACGGCTAGGATCCGCTCTTTGAGCTTATCCAGCCTTTACCAAATCGTGAATTGCTCCCCCATCAATCATAATATGATTAGTTTGTTGCTGTAGGGAACCGTTCCCGTGGAAAGCGTTCTCCCGGGACCGAATCTTGAGGCGAATGTCTCCTTACCTTCGATCACTTTGGGTAAGGGAAAAAGGGTGGCCAAAGCCAAAGCCCCAAAGAGTCTGAAAAGACTCAAGAAAATGGGGGACGCTCCGTTTCCAGCCCCAAACAAGGGAATTTTTTTAAAGGACCATATCTCGGGCCCCAAGACAAAATCCGATTGGGAGATTGTCGTGGACCTGTTAGACATGGTTGCCAAGGGAAAGAAAATGGCGTCTTTGAGAAGCGCCTTTTTGGAAGACTTCCGCTTATATGGAAAGTAGAACCCGGACAACGTTCAGCCAGACATGTCCGAGAAGGAGATGATTAAGGCCTTCCTTGACCTCACAACGAGGGTAGGTTTTTCAAGTTATAAGACTCGAAGGTGTAGATTTTAACCTTATCCTTATATGTAGATGTTGAGGTAGGGCATTACGTCCGCGGTCACCGTTCATAAGAATCAAGGTCACCAGACGGTCTCCCTAGCAATCCAAGACCAACTTGACCTGGCTAAGAGGCAAGTTGAAATAAAACATGGGGAGTTGGTGGCAATTCGGGAGGAGCAGTATCGGTTGAACAATGAGCTGCAAGGAGCGGGGACGCAAGTTTCCCTCCTATAAGATCAAGTCTTATAGCTGGATAAGAAGTACAAAGTAGCTAAGGAGGAGAATGATTCTGCCAAGTCCCAGGTCACGGAATTAGAGGCCAGGTTGTGGGAGAAAGAAGAGGAAATGGTTCAAGTCCAAGCTCAGGCCCAGGAGAAGAGAAATAAACTGAACAAGCTTCTCCTTCGGGCCCAAGAAGAAAAGGCGAGCTTGGAAGATCTCGCTTAGGCCCGCACCATTGCAGGGAGTTCGGTCCGGGAAGTGGCTCTGGGGTTTGCTTGGTCTCCGTTGTTATTTGCTTTGGCAGATAACATCCACGGGGCATATATCGCTAAGTACCTAGGAACATACGGGACCAGGTAACAAAGCAGTTCGGGGTATCCCCCAACGATGTGAGATGGAAGATGATCGATCATCTGGAGAATGATTGAAATTTTCAGGCAATTCCTTCTATGTAAGAGCCTGTTTTGGAGGACGATCCCCTCTTCCCCCTTTTTGATGAAATGGAAATGGTAGTCAACCAGAAGGTTGCTGAGTAGGAAGAGGAGCTGAAGCAACTTGCAGTCCAGACCGAACCGAATGAGAAAGAGAATGAGGATGAGGAAGAGGGGCAGATTGATTAGTAATGTTTATGTATTTGTACCCCCGTTTTGTTCCTTATTCTCAATATGATAATAAGTTTTTGCTTTTTCATTTCATCTTTTCAGAGATAGAATAGGATTAACATAACGGAGTTCGCGTACTTATAAATGACTAAACTTGTTTGGTGTAAGCTCTTTCATTCTTAATTTTTAGCTAAGTATAAGGTCAGGGTTGTTCGATGAGCGCAGACTCTTCGATCTCCGGCCCTAGCTTAGATTTAGATTTGATTGGGGTCAATTGTAATGGATTTACGATGCATATGAGTACCGCTCTTATTCCGTCCTTGAGATCACGATCATATTGGGAAGGCGTGGCCCCAGTTCATTATGAATCCCATGACAAGCTTCGACCGAGCCCGGCTCCATTTAAGTCCCGTGGACTGCGTTGGCCAAGCTTCCATTCTGCATATGTCCCAAGCCGATCCTGACCTTGTATTTCGATGAACTAACCCTAGCCCTTATTCATTCTTTTTATAGCAGGTTTCAGAGGTATAAGGGCTGTTTCCGAAGAATGAAGGCCATCGAAGCGGATGTTTAGTTCGCAGTGAGTTCTGCGAGTTTCGCAACTCATCCTCGGGACTAGGCAAGCGCATGAGCATTTGACTTGTCAGAGCGGTCACTGCCACTTGGGAGCGTTGCAGGCGAATGGCTAAGGTCACAAGTCCAGACTCGTCCTAAAATATCCGACCTCAAGATCGGTCGATCATCTAATTAGAAACAGTTTATGTTATACCAATCTGTATCATGTCTATGTTTATAAGAATATATTTTTGGACTGAAATTGTCACTAATAATAAAATATTTACAAGAAATACCGCCTAAGATTCATGATGTTCCAAGTTCAGGGATCTCGTCACCATCCAATGTTTACAATTTGTAAGCCCCAACTTCCAATTTCTTTAGAACTCGGTAGGGTACTTCCCAATTTCTGTCCAGCTTTCTGACGTTCCTCTGAACCCTTATATTTCTAAGGACGAGGTTGTCTTTAGAGAACTCCCTTGGTAGGACCCGTTTGTTATTGGCATGTTCCATAACTCGCTGATAAGAACACATCCGCGCGTAAATCGCATTTCTCTTTTCTTCTACCATCTCGAGATCTAATAATCTCTTCTCGTCATTCATATGCTCATTATATTGAGCTATTTGACTCGATCGGATGGCCACCTCCACCGGGCTGACTACTTCGGACCCATATACTAGTGAGAACGGTGATTCCAGGGTCGTCGAGCGGGGTGTAGTTCGGTAAGCCCATAGAACCTCGTAGATATGTTCGGGCCATTTTCCCCCAAAATTTTCCAACTTGGTTTTTAATCCCTTTAGGATAACCTTGTTAGATACTTCTATGAATCCATTTTTCTGGGGATGAGCCACTAATGAGAAATGTTGGGTGATACCCAACTTACTACAGAAATCCCGAATGGTCTTTCCGCGAAACTGGGTCCCGTTGTCTGATACCAACGCTCGGCGTACCCCAAAGCGACTTACAATATTTCTTCATAAGAAGTGTTTTATGACTTTCTCAGAAATAATGGCCACTACTTCTGCTTCGATCCGCCATCTTCTACTTCGGCCCTGACCACGGTTCTCTCGACTGTGCTGGCCTATTTCTTGTTCTTGCGGAGGAGACATTCAATCCTCCACCCTATTATTATAATTTCGGGGTTGTCCCATATTATCCCTTCCTCGCGGCCTATGACGATCATCACCCTGATGGTCCCTTCGGGGAGATTCAGCTCGCTTGCACTTATGATCACTCTGATCGGACTTTTCCTTATCTATTGCCGATACTGTCTTCTACAGTAGCGGACACTTCAACGTTGGGTGATCGCGGTTATGATGCAACTTGCAATACACCCATTTCTCTTCCCACTTCGGGTGAACGTTCTTCTCTGTTACAACCCCTACTTCTCGGAGCTGCTTCTTAGGGTACGAAGCCCTATGATCACCCGTGGGCTCAGAATTCCCCACAGGCTTCCTGAAGTTCGGTGCTAGAGCCTCGTACCCTGTGTTTACGGGAACATGGCTTGTTACAACCGGTGGTTCTGTTTCACTTCTCTGTGACGTAATCTCCAATACCACCTTTCGGAAAACAGCCTCCATATCCTGCAAAGAGAAGGTTGGGGCTGGAAGACTGTTGGGAAGCACGTCATTGCCGTTCGTCGAAGTTCCGGTCGCCATGCCTCTGATTATCCTATCCCAAGGAGAAACCTCAAATGGAGTTTAGAAAATCGTCCCCACGGACGGCGCCAAACTGTTATGGTCAAAAGACCGGGGGTACCAACAGTCGTCTGGTTCGTAATAAAACGAACTCGGTTTGAATTTGTTCAAAATGGGGAAAACGATTAAATATGAAAGGAAAACTCGGCATAGCAATTTTAGAGTGGAAAACCACTTAGAGATGGGGAAAAAACCACATGACTAAGAAAACGCTCTTAGCCGATTCAATGATAGAACATTTCATATTACAAACAGTTGGCTTATGAAAATGACAAGGAAGAGAAGAAAGCGTAAAGAAGTTAACCGGCTGAGTAACGGCATATTCTTTCGCATCCAAAAGGTCCTCCTGAGCTTATCTTTTAGCTCTATATTTATAGAAGGGGAAACACGTGTGGGTCACGCCATGTAACCGCCTCTGACAATGTCATTTTCTCATGCCGGAAAACGTGGTTGGCCGAGAAACGCTGACTGCATGAATAGGCCCGAAGTGTGGAACGCATGTAGAGATACCCGGAGCGTGGAATGCGTGGACTATAACCGTTTTGGACCAATCTGAGGGGTCGGTCCTCGAATATTATCGATTACGCTTAACTTCGGTCCTAAAATACTAATGGGCCTTCGGGCCGATTATTTCAAATAAGTCAGACTAAGGATCCTGGGCCGCGTGAGTTCGTCTCTGATCATCTGGGTTGGCCCAACAGAGTCGGGCGATACCTATTACAGGGTACTTGGTCATGGAGCCCTCATCACCTAGTATTATGGAAAACATTACTGCAATTTACTTGTTAGATGAACAAGAACAAAAAAGTTACATGAGAGTGAGAAATTTGTTCTCACTAAGAAAAAGTTATTCATTAGAAATGTGTATCGTCTCAATTATTTATTTGTACTAAATTTTAAAACAATGAACAATAATTTTTTATGTTTATTTGTTTCTCTTTTATCTTTGGTATTCAAGATTATGATTTGTAAATAAAAGTTAAGTGAAGAGGATGATTTAGTTGTGGATTATCAAAGATAATTGGTGTAAGATAAAAACAAATTTGAGATTTGCATATCATTCAAATTAATCAAGAAAGAATATCACAATGTTGAAATAAGAGTACGGACTCTTTTGGTTTATGCAATTCCGTGAATCTAAACTAGGCAATGAATATTATATTATACTTATTGATGATTATTTATATTTGAAGAAACTTATATCCTTAAAGGTAAAAACGATCTTTTGATAAATTCATCATTTAAAAATATAATATGGAGAATCAAATATACAAAAAAGACTAAAGTTTTAAAACCAATAAATATGATGAATATATTGTCCTCAGATATTTTGTGAATGTTATATGATTATTCATGAAAAAAAATCTATCATATTCGATAGGGTGCGGTTTGAAATTGAATATAAAAAATAAATAGAATTAGGTATTTGGGCTTTGAGCCCCAACAGTAGATATTACTAAAGCTTTAGATATTTTAGTGGAAGGAAGGGACAAGTCATGGCTGGCGGGTTGCCATTCTACTTTCCTCTCCAGAAAAGCATGTCCCCTTAAAGACCCACGTCCCCCGAGAAATGTTTTCAAACTGAACAATCTTTTCAAACAATCGTTAGGGTTGTGCGGAATCGGCGATTCCAATATCATTTTTATATCATAAAACAACAAGTCTCTTGGTTTTCATCGCAAAGCGCCCAAGAAATATTGAATCCATTGTTTATGTGAAACAACACAAATTTATAGGCAGAGCAGAATGAGACTAATGTGAATAGATGTAAACAGCACACAAATTTGCAGGAAAATTTACTTTCACCCAGTGTTGTTGAATGCTTCCCAGACTAAGTTTTTGGGTATAGTTGTGGACAAATCACGAGCTTGCAAAGCCGCTTTTCTAAGGGTTCTGATAGTCATCACGTTGGCTTCCAGGAACGAAGCAGAATTGTAAGGCAAACCATGTTTCTTGCAAAGATCCTTCACAAATGGAGAAACTTTCCGAAGTTGGGAATGGGGTAATCGAGGGAAAAGATGGTGCTCCACCTGGAATTGAAGTCCACCATGGAACCAATCCATCCATGGCGAGCAATTTATATTCAGGCTTCCGCTTGTTTGCTTCTCAAACCAGTCATTTCCGGTGGGTGCTCCGACGTACACGTCCGATGAGAAGTGGTTGAGGGTGAACTGAACATGTTGGATTCCGGTGACAACGAAGCTCACTATGAAGAATAGAATTCTTTCTTCCCAATTGGGCAAGAAAGAAACAAGCGTTGGATACCAAATAAAAAAGACTGCAACTCCGAAAATTTCAAGAGATCTGTGTGGCACGTTACGCTTGGAAAGGAGAAGAATGAGAGATTGTGCGAGGAGGTTGATTCGAGCGAAGCCCATAACAGGGTAGAATGTCCAGTGCTGGTTACTGATAAAGAATCGAGAGACGCTATTGAAAACCATTTTTCTCTCATAAAAACAGGACGTTAAGGAGTGAAACAACTTGGATGAAACTGCAAATAGAGGCATGTGTTGAAGATCTGGGTCGTAATCGAGGCTATTGCAAGCAATATGATGAGCGTTGTGGTTCCGTTTCCACCAGGCAATGCTGAGTCCAGTGAGGCAATTTCCAGTAAGAATCTGGGTAAATCTGTTCAATTTAGGGGTTGGCATAATCTGATAATGCCCAGAATCATGCCCAATCCAACCACTTTGAATCCACAGAAATCCAATAACTCCCCCACACAGCAAATGCAACCACATCCCCTTGCAGAAGACAACCCCATAAACACTGAAAACAAACATTATTGCCATAAGAAACAGAGAAACGTAGACCCCATAGCCTGTTTCTGCAAACAGATTCGCTTTTGAAAACTCATACGCAAGTTTCCTGTAATCCTTTGACGCCTCCGAAACTGAAAAGTCTTTCAAGTAAAACCCATTGCCGAATTTATCAAGCAATGGCCACACTGTGCCCGGATGATATGCTATAAACGCATCAGTAGCATCCTGACCAGCAAGACTCATTAGGGGTAAATCTCCCCCGGGATGATGATTCGCCCAATCCGAGACGTCCAAAACTCGTCCCTGGATTGAGATCCATAGATCGCCTTTTTTGTTGTGAGTTTTCAGTTCCTCTAAAGAAATATAACTTCTCGCTTCCGCCATTTTTGATATTGGAAGAGATTTGTCGGGCAAAATAAGAGAACCAAATAGAGATCTTATAGTTCACTTCCCTTCTGCCTCCTCTCTCATCTCTTCCCTTCGTGACTGGTGACAGGTGTGGTCTAGGTGACTGCTGAGTGCTGAGATTGCCATTTTTAAGGGTAACTGTAAAAGTTAAAATATTTAATAATAAATAATATATCAATTGGATGTTGCAAAAAAGTAATAAATTATTCCAAAAAGTTTCTTTATTGTAATTTTATTTTGTTGATATTCGCAATTTATAAATATACAAATGGATCCTCAGATTTGGTTGTTTGTTATTGCTAATTTTTGTGTAAATCAATATTATATTCCAAAATATAAAGCTGTGTTCTTTTTTGCCAAATGACGAGTTTGTGGAATATCCTTGATTTTGTATTCTCTTTTTGATAATAAAGTTTTTATAGTGATTATATTTTCTTAATTCTAAATAGGGATACATAATGTGTGACCAGATCCGAAACCCGCGAACTACAATGGGTTTTACCATTTTTGCATTACTATATGGTTATGAAAGCATATCTCTAGTAGAGTATCTATCTTGTTTGAAAGATTTATGTTATGATGGGCAATAAACTAGTATATGAGAAAATTGGATCTACAATATATTTACCGTCTCTAAGAAAAATATTGCAATTATGATTCAGGTTTGCGAAAATCTAATGACAAAGAGGCAAGATCTATCCGTTCATAGTTGTGGAAAATTGGGGATTTCATCCTAAAAAACGTTGAAGGTTCAAAATGCGTTGCCAAACTTGTTCCCAAATGGGAGGGTCCTTATAAAATCATTATATTAATAAGATAATTACCTTATAAAATTGCAAATATGAATGGAGAGAAGTTGCCGCGGATTTAACATATTTCTAATTTGCACAAGTTATGTGTTTGTGATTCTTCAATCTTATTCAAACAAAGAAATGAAATCCCCTCTTTTTTGTTACCTTTTGAAATTTTGTATCGATTGACTTGGGAAATGTCGTATGAGAGGTGGTATATTGCTTTTAGAATAGAGAAATGTTAGAGTAAGATAGCATAGGCTAGAACAAAAACATAATTTGTTTCTCACCGCCTAGTAGATAATCTCAAATTCACCGATGTGGATGTCGGGTCAAAAATACTTTCAAAATCCAGGGAATTCTCATGTCTACAACAGGAGACGTCATGTATATATATTTACTGTTGGAATATGTCAATGTTGATCACTAAATTCTTTCATCGATTAAATTTCGTATGTCTTTAACATTCATAAATATATATATGAGTGTGTTTGTCACTAGCTCTCAAACTTTATAATATTGTAAAGACAATGCCCAAAAGTATATAAATTGCATACAAAACCCTTAAAGTTGATATAATATGCGGTGTTGACCCCCCAACTTTTAAATGTTGTAATCATCATGCCCTCAAACTATAAACATCCAAAATAGTTTATATTTGACCATAATACTCGTAAATATTTTAAACGTCTTCATAGTTTGTATTTGACTCATTAACCTTAAAAACATAAAATGATTATGTTTCCAAAGTTTGAAATTTTTTAAAATAATGCATATATTATCAAAACATTTATACGAAAACCGCTACTATTCACTTGACTGTCATTTTTGAATGATTTTGAAATTTCGGGAGCTTCTCATATAATTTACAAACTTTGGAAGAATCGTCTTTACACTATTTTAAACATTTTGGAGGCAATGACATAATTTTCTCATATATATATTATGACTCCTCATTGACACTCCAGAGACATCATTATCATCCACGACAATCAAAATGGACTTACGACACTTAATATAAAATGTTATGTTTCTCGTTGTAGAATGCACATTTCTTATTGATTATTAGGACAATTTCTAAATAAAGGCAACTGAGATCGAGTGTGTATGTCTGGTCATCTTGAATGCGTTTTGGGCCTACATTCATTATAACTCAAAAGCCCGAGTTTCCGGACCTTGATGGATGGAAAGGAGACTCGAAAGTTTACGGGACGATCCCACCTCTTACTCGGTTATTTCGATGGAGTCACATTATGCAAGATTTTATATGAAGTAATTCTTAACAATTGCAAGTATTAAAGATGTGTATAAAGTGATATGCAAAATAAATATTGATACAATTTCATAAGAGAGGATTCGGGAGACTCAATAATATTAGATGAAAATATATCAGCTCATTTTTTTTGCTTTCATGATAGCTGAAGCATTGGGATTTTGCTCTCAGTCGTAGGTCTTTCCCTAGAAGTCACACACCCTCCTCATCGCTGGCCTTAGTGTTCTTCTCTTGGAATTTATGAAGGTCGGCATGCATGCGTTCCCGAGCTCTACGACACCTGTTTAGACAAAATTTCTCTCATTTTCCTCCTCCACATGCTCTCCTAGGGCAAACTTTCCTCCATAATTGAATAATAATACGTAGAGGAATCATCTTGTCATCAACATCTTTATATGCTCTTTTAGAGGAAATTATTATAATTTAATTTTCTTAAAAAAAATTTTCAATCTCGCCTTCTTGTCTTAATTAGAGATACATGATTTATTGACAATCATTTGTTCATCTAGAAGGAACATATGGTTTTGGGAACCTGTATGATTTTAATAAATAAGAACCTGTGGGTTTTAAGTTACGAATTCTTAATCGGGTATGAGTAATATGTATTGTGTGGTTATGATTGTGGGTTTGATCGAAACCAACCTAACCCAAGTATAACACCCTGATATTGAACGCTTTAAATGTTGTAGGTGAAGGTTCAGACATAATCAAAGGTGACTTTAGAGAAGGATCCAAAGGGCCAAGGTAGTGCCAATCACGAGCATGGGCGACCAAGCATGGCAAGATGACCTACACTAGTGTCGCGGAGCGGCTAAGCAGAGAGGTAATCGATGGGCAAGACTTGATGGACGAGGTAACTCAGGGGAGTTAGGTAGGGTATGACCAAGTCAATGACTTAGAATCATGGGATGGTTGCTAAAAAGGTTGAGGCATGGCCGAGCACCACCAAATGCCGAGAAAGACAGACTAAGGGTCAAAGGGGGTGTGAGTCGGGCACAAGCGAGGCAAACTATGGTTATAAAATGGGGGCACCCTACCACTTGTGCATGGGTGGATCAAAAGTACTAGGGGCATCGGTAAGGGAAGATTTTCACTAAAAAGTTAAGGTTGCAAAGATTTATATGATGAGTAGAGATGTAGGTATACCAGTAAAGAGAGTAATCGTGGTAGAAGATAATGTATACTAGGTTTTTATGTTGTCATATTCATGTTTTTCAAGGTGTAAGGAATATGAACCAATGGGATTATCGCCTACATGGCTAGTATTGAGCGTAGGGTGGGAACTAGCCATGGCAAGGCAACACTAGGCGCACGGTCGACGATCCTTGGCATGGGGTCAGGACATGCACAAGGTGTAAAGCTAGCATGATAGGGTCAGCCATAGAAAGACGATGCTAAACACCAACATTGGAAAAGACGTACGTTGAGTGTACACACAACGAAAGATGTTTGTGATATGCACGAAAGACGAGCACATGAGGTTCAAATGGAGTGCTGTGTGGGGAAGATCTGAACCTTGGTCAGACATCTCGAATGGTCACGTGGGCATTCCCACAATGTTGTAGAAGACCAAGGCCCCAAAGCTAAGGAATCAAAAATACCATGGAATGGGACATGGACGAGTCAATGTATCGTGGTTCTGCTAGCGTGCACATAGCAATAGGGGCTACGTGAGGCAAAAATGCTCAAGTTGTGATCAAGTCTAGGATGCGTTTGGGGTCCGAAAAGTGCCCCAGACACTAATTGGGTCAATGGCCCGAGTATTGTGTGCAGAGACGGGGTGAGGAACGAACGTGCCCTGACCACGATATGACTCATGGAGCGTTCGGGGTAGGAGCCTAGAATTCAATGGAAAATGATTAATTTTTAATATGTTTGTATATAGAATGCTTAGTGAGATTCGAGTCTCACAAAAATTTTCATGCTTTTCATGCCTCTAGAATCCTAAGGTCAATGGCAGTGATGCGGAGTAATAGAATGGGAGTCTATCAAACGATGGAAAATGTCTAGGCATTGATTCATCATTATAGTTGTATGATTTTCTTTGTTGTGACATAAACCTTGTATATTTCTTTGTATCAGGAAAATCCCAGTATCGTACTAGGATCGGAAATACTCTGTGTGGCCAATGGACATGGTTAGACTGTTCGAATTGGATATGGGTCATGAAACCCAACCCATACACTTCTTAACCATCGCAAATTCTTGAAATATTTTTATTTAAATGATCTTCAAATTATAAATATTATATATTTAAATGTCATTCCATTTAACTTAAATTAAACCTTAAAACGGTAAGTTGTTTAATACGGTGTCATTAGTTGTTTATGGATTTTGTACTCCAAGGTTTAGTAATTCCATACTTAATGCTCTGCCCTAGGTTATGGAAATCAGAATTGCAGTGCGGGGATAAAGGAATCTGAAGTTCCCTGGAGTGATGAGATTTTGTTCTGCTTGTTGTGTTCGATGAGATCAGTTTCTTCTCCGTGGAAACTTTTCAGAAACCTCCACTTCGTTAGATTTTATGGTGTTCCTTCGCTAGCCCACTTCGTGCCTTATTTGGCTGACTCGGGCTCTGACGAACAGAGTTCTGATTCAGGAAACGAGTCTAGTGCGTTGAATTACTCCAACACCAGGAATCTTGCCCAATCTGTACAGTTGTGTTCGTATGATGTTTTTGAGATGCTGAGAACTATGAGAAATGAACCCTTATCTGCATTTTCTTTTTTTAACCAACTCAAGGAAAATGGGTTTCAGTTTGATGTCCATTGTTACATGGCTATCATCGAAATTCTTTGTCAAAGAAATAGCTTGAAATGTAAGTTGAATTCTTTATTTATCGATATAATATATTTGAAGAATTGTAATTTATGCTTCAAGATGTCGGAGCTGTTGGAAGTAATGGTGAATGAAATTAAAGATGGGAGGTCAGTTCTGATTCGTGCCTTTGGTGCACTTGTTAAGAGTTACGTGTCTGTGGGCATGTTTGTTGAAGCCATTAATACTCTTTTGGATATCAAAAGATATGGCTTTACGCCATGCTTGTCTTCATTTAATTATTTGATCAACAGGTTGACACATTATGGGAAAACAGATATAGCTGCATCACTTTATATGAATATGAAGAATCTTGGTCTTAGTCCAAACGCATATACTTATGCGATTTTGGTGAAAGCGTATAGTCGAGAGGCCTATTTTGAAAAGGTTTGGGAGATTTTCTTGGAGATGCATAAAGAATTGCAGCATATTGATGCATATTGTTATAATGCTGTAATCCAGAGTCTTTCTCAGCAAAAGAGGATGCTCCAAGCAGAATCTGTCTTTCTTGAAATGCTGAAAAGGGGGCTTGAAGTAAATTATCGTCCATTGATTCATGGTTATTGTGGATCTGGAGATATCAAGAAAGCTTTAACTGCTTGCGATGAAATGGAGAATAATGGTATGAAAACTGACTGTGTTATCCTCACCTCCATTCTTCAGTGCCTAACCATGAGAGGAAAGCATAACGTAGTGATTGAACTGTTCAGTAAGTTTAAGGCAGAGAGAAATGTTGTTGATAAAGTTGCATATAATGTTGCAATTAATGCCCTCTGTAAAATGGGGCGGCTGGATGAGGCTATGACATTGTTTGAGGAGATGAAGTCTAAGAAGCTAAGCCCTGATGTTGTGCATTACACGACTTTGATTACTGGTTGTTGTATGTATGGGAAAATCCTTTTTGCCAAACACTTATTTGGGGAAATGAAATTAAAGGGTATTGAGGCCGATGCAATCGCCTATGATGTACTTGCTGGTGGAATTTCCCGGAGTGGTCTTTTAGATGAGATAGTTTTCGTTTTGAATGAAATGAAATGTCAAGGGATAAAACCGAGATTAGAGACACACAACAAGATAATCGAAGGCCTATGCTCTGGAGGAAAAGTGATCGAAGCTAGAAGATATTTCATGAATGTGTATCCAAAGAGTATAGAAACCTACGCCTCCATGATTAATGGCTATTGTGATTCTGGTATGGCCATTCGTGGCTATGAAATTTTTCACTATCTTCTTAAAAAGGGAATCGTAGTAAGTAAATGTTGCTTTAAACTTCTGAATAGTCTTTGCTTGGAAGGTGAAAATGATATAGCTCTTAAGTTGTTTAAGAATTTTCCTTTATTCGGTATTGAAACAACTAAGATCATGTGTGGAACACTGGTTCATTCCCTTTGTCGTGCTGGTGAAATGCAGATGGCCCAGTGGGTATTTGATCAAATGGTCTGGAGAGGTTTATCCCCAGATGTGACTATGCATACAATGTTGATGCATGGCTACTTTCTTTCTAATTGTCTTCAAGAGTGTCTTGAAATTTTCTTTACTCACATGAAGGTAAGGAGCATTTATCCTGACACAATTGCATATACTGTCTTTTTTGACGGGCTTTCTAAAAAAAGTTCAAAAATGGCTCGGCGTGAAAATGATGTGGAGGGGTGTATGAACTTGCGTAAAGTTGTTTCTGAATTGTGGACTGAAATGAAATGCATGAAAATGAAGCCTGATACCATATTGTATACAGTACTTATTGATAGCAATTGTAAGTTTGGCAACGTTAGGGATGCTGCTATCCTTTATGTTGAAATGATTGAACGGGGACTGATGCCTGATACTGCCACATATACTGCCCTGATTTCTGGCTACTGCATGATGGGAGACATGGAAACTTCATATGCTTTGTTGAACGAAATGCAATCTAATGGAGTTCAGCCGGACAAGCATACTATGTTAACGGTCTATCAGGGTATCATGAAAGCTAAAATGTTCAGTTTGAAGTATTAGAGCTTGATTAAATTTAGGTGAGATGAACCCATCACTTTGCTGCAATCATCATGAAGTGGAGTTCGTTGGAAGTTTTCCTAATCTGCTAGAATTGTTGCTGAGCAATGTCTATTTGTTCGTTGAGGAGTCATGCCTATTAAATTTGAATGTCTTGATGTTGGTATGAGGCTTTTTATAATCAGATATTCTTAGCTGTTGAATTGCTAGATGTAAGTATGCTCAAGCGCATTATTGATTCCTTTTCCTTTTTTCAGATGGATTGATGCTCCTTCCATTTTCCCTTCCAAATATTGCATTTCGTTGAAGGTTCAACATTTCTTTATTTAATTGATAGCCCATCTCCCTCTTTTCAAGGTAATGGACATCAGAGATTATGCCTCCATGATGACCTAGTGGATCTCTTTGCTTTTTCGATCGAATTCCTAAACTAAAGGAGGTTCTAGCTGTGGATGATATCCCAGCTGGGCTGAGCATCACTGGAGACTATCCTACGAAGATTGGAAGGTAATGTTTCCAATTTTTTAAAGTCATTATTCATATGATTGAGGCTATGGGAATACATGTTATTGACACTGGCGAAATGGCATATTTTCTGACAATGGTAGTGACACGGCGAACTATGACGGCAATATTTTCTGACAACGTTATGGACATTCTGAATTATGTTAATTGCTCGTCCAACATGCGGAGACTTCTTCTGAGGTAATCTCAATTTCCCAGCCTTCTGTTTTTTTCTTTGAAAGTACAAGAGAACACGTCTGGTGGAACATGAGAATAGTTAATTGATTTCACATTGTGCTGTTTTAATTTAAAGTTTGTGATCACTTATAGCTGAATCCTGTAATTTTTGTTAAAAATATGAGTTGCATGAAGAACATAATTTTTAATCTTAGCTACGCGAAGCTGTTGAGCAGATATTCAATAAAATGGTGATCTGATTGGTTTGTGATGTTTCATTATGCTACAGTTTACTAGTGATATTAAATGATTTTATGGGTTCGCATGTTATTTTCATGTGCATTGTGCTAGATGTTGCACTAGAAAGAGGTTTGTTTATATGGGGATACGAAATTCGATTGATTTCATCATCGATCTCAAACGTAACATGAGTATGTTGGGATCATGATGGTTAGTTCATATAGCCCTTTGGAAGCCATGTAACTTAATATTTTTATCTATATCATGTATATAATCATGTTGCTACATATTCAGGTTTGTGGAGAGGTCATTGATGAAATGGAGAGTTGTGAATCGAGAAGATTAGTCACATGAATGATGACATAAATTTTCGTGTGATTCATCGAAGGGAACTTTCAAAATTATATTTTTGGCACGTTTGGAACAACACTTGATAAATCGCGGTAAGGTGAGATGACTGTGATGTGAGGTGAATTGATCGTGATTTTAAAAAACTGTTTTTGAAACAACGGTGCAGTGATCGTAGAAGTCATCGTATGCCAGAAACTTAATATGTTTGTTTGGAAGGACAGTGCACCGTCCGGTGCGGTGAACGTGCCGTAGTTGTATTTTATTTTAATCAAATATCATTAATAACTATGTTAGTGCGATCGTAGAAAATGACGGTGAGTTCAAAGTTAGTTTAACCCAACGGTCACCAGAACATATCTTTCAAATGTCGATTTTATCTTTAGTAAATTATAGTTTAAATTTTTTTTAAAATAATTTTGATAAATAACTTCTTATATTCTATTAATTAAATGTTTAAATTATAAAAATATATATAACAATTTAAAAATATATTTTTTAACATAAAAAATTTATCACAAAATAATTGAAATATAATTTTTAAGTTATAAATAATCATTTAAAAATAAATATAAAAATATCATTTTATGATATCACGATCTGTACAATTATTTCAAAAATAATTTTTTTAAATTACGATTAATTCATTTACACTAGAGTGAAGTCATCTCATCGTTATATATCAAATGATATTTCAAATGTGTCCAATGTTTGCAATGAGAATCTTTTTATGTTGGCAATTGTGTTTTAAAGGAAATATATGATGATATAGATATTGCATTAGGTATTGCTCTTCCCGCATTGGTATCTTATACGTAAGGTAGAGAAAATAACATTTTTGTAAATTATTCTTTGTGATTTTGTTAAATTTGATCATTAATTTTTATTGTCATTTATAATCCCAATATTTTATCATTTTCAATTTTGATCTTTGAATTTTTAAATTATTTTTGAAAAGTTTGTAAGTCAAATATATTTTTCAAAGTTTGTAAATTTTGATAAAATTGATCTTCCTCTAATTTTAACGCCATTAAATTAGGGTTAGATATATTTTGTTTCCAAAATTTCATGATGATTGAGAAATTCAATCAACAAATTTAATTTTGTGCAATTTTGAGTATCAAATTTGTCCAACTTAAATTTCATATCATATAAAATTAATTTTGTACAATATTTTAATTTGATATCGTTTAGAAGTATTTGGTAAATATCGCATGTCTAGGATAACCCAACACTTTTCACTAACATTTTCTTAATTTGTATAACTCGGAATTATTTTTTTACTTTACGTCTAGGACAACACAACATGCTTGCTTATATGTTGCACAATATTTTCTACATAGCAACGTCGGTATAAAATAATATATTGTCTAATAATAAAATAATAATAAAAAGTGGTACAACGTCTGCTCAGATTGGAACAATATTTTCTGAATGGTATGAAAACATTGTTTCATATATGACATTATCTGAGGGTATTTTTGGTATTACAATACCCCAGGAGCTCGTCCGACGTCGTTAAATTGTATTTTCTATTTTTTCGTATATTTATGGAATAGTGTCTTTTCGAGGGTATTCTAGTAATTCGGACTTTCCAGGGCCCTGTACAAGTTTTCTACTGACGTTTTTAGCAGTTTTGGACAATTTTGGTCCCAAACGGGCCATGGGTATTTTCGTAATTTGGCACCCGAAGAACGTGCCGATAAGTTTGACTAGCTATCTATTCAATATTTAGGGACAATGAACTGGTCAACGGGATTTCCCGGTATTTTCCCATCGTAATTTCTGACTAGCTTTCGATCGGGGTGCATCAATGAAGTTCCGGAATATTACGACATTTATTCCAGCTTAATTGGATATTTTCTAAGTAATTTGGACTAAGTTAATTGAAATTTGGTCATTGGGCTTGAAACTGACTAATTAGACTGATTTTCTCTATAAATATAAGCTCTAAGATACTGAAAAAAAGGTCCAGACTCTGAACACGCTCCCCAAGGCATAGTTTTTTCTTGAATTCAGCTCGGGACTCGCTACTTTTTGCAACTAGTCGCGAGATTTTGTTATTCCAGTCGCGAGTTTGTGGTCACTTGTGACATTCTGCACTGTTCCATTGGTTCCGGAGTTTCGTATCTTATTTTTGCTAAGGCAGTCGCGACTTTGTGCTCATTCGTGAGTTTCTGTATCTGGTAGTTGCGACATTGTGCACTAATCCTGGTAGTCGCGAGTTTCTGCACTGAATCGCGAGTTTTTGCACTGACTCGCGAGATTCTGCACTGGTTCGTGAGTTTTTGGCAGTTCCGGCGTAACATAGTTGATTTGAACGTTTTTCAACTCGTTTTCATTCGAATTGTGGATATATCTCAATTGTAATTGTACACTGTGATTGTTATAGTGAAAACTAAGGTAGAGATTCGCTCTCCCGAGAATGTAAGCGCACAATTGTGGGCTCAATCTCATATATTACTCGTGTCCCCACAACAATTAAATTCAAGATTATAAATTAAATCGATTGATCTAAAAGAAATACTTAAAATATTTTTAGACAATATCAATATATATATTTTATAGGGGTATTTTCGTAATTGTCATGTGACTAGGATGACCCAACACTCTTCCCAAAATATTTCTTAATTTGTATCACCCATGGTTTTTTTTGTATTTTACATGTTATGGGACAATCCAACGTTCTTCGGAATATGTTTCTCTCAATGTTTTCATATCGAGTGACATTGGAATAAAATAATATATTGGGTCCGATCGTAAAATAATATTTATAATGAGTTTTTCCAAAAAAATGTTATATGCTCAAATTGGAATATGATTTTTGGTTTCATATTGATATTACATAAGGATATTTTCGAAACTATTGAGTATTTGTGATGACTAGACACTATTCCTGAACATTTTTAATTGGTATTGATGATGTTATTTTTTTACCTTACATATCCCGAGATTACTAACTATGATTCCCGAACATTTTCAATTTATGTATCACGTGACAATACGGAACATTTGGTGAGGTGCTCAAGATTAATATTTCCCAAAGTTATTTTAATTTAAATGGCCGTGAAGGCTCAACAAGCTTCTCGAGGTTTCAATTCACTATTAGAACATTGATTATTTGCTTTCATGCATCATACTAATATATAAAACATTTGATTTCATTACTTATAGCATAATACATAACTATAATTTGTGTTTTTAAACATTCGAGCCAAAACTTATAAACAATTCATATTGTATAACGAAATTCGACAAAACAATGTGTAGGGACTATAATTGCATATTTGTAAAACTTTGGAAAACTAGAGGACTATTAACACTCTTAATAACAACTTTGCCAAATTTATTATGAAGAGGATGAGATTCAAGAGAATGATTCGGAGTTCTTGCATATTGTTCCTATTCGTATGAGAACTTTAATTGCCGAAGTTTGAAACATGAGGGATCAACTTTTATTGAATTTCGAGTGTTAGTTTTACCAAAATTTATAAAGTATAAAAACTAGTTTTACCATTCAAAAATTTTGAAAACTAATTTTGTCAAAATTATTCATGTGAATTCAACAAATTATAAAGTGGATTTAGCTGGTCAACTTCATGAATGATCTAAAGAACATTTAAGTTATTCAACTTAACTACAACAAACATCAAATGACAATGATACTTAATGGAATTCAATGAAATAAAGTCAATGAAAATTTGCTCATATCTACTATATAACAATTACAATGCATATAAATGCCTAATGACTTTAGGTCCGCAGAGAAAGTTTAAAAGATAAATTTCAAGTTTCAAGTAATCGTCCTAAAATGATACAAAAAACTAATTCAGAAAAACAACCTTCCCCATCTCGCTTCCCCAACATATCCCAAAATGCCAAGAAAATCATTGAATTGGTGATCCTCTTTCTCACCGCTTACATCTTGGGATTCACTTCTCATTATCAATTTCTTCAAAATATCACAATCAATGATTGTGACGATCACAAAGTCTCCTTAATCAAGTGTGCTACTACCGTTGTTCCCATCGGCAACAAGCGACACTTAATTCTTGATCGTGTTTACATGGGTACATCGCCTTGGGAAAACTTTCCTACGCCCCAAATAGAAGTGTATCTTCAAAAAGATTGGAAAGTAATATGGGGTTCACAAAACCCAGTTTTCGAGAATATGATAAATCAGATCAAGCCAAAGGTTGTAATCGAAGTGGGTTCTTTCCTTGGCGGTTCAACTACTCACATGGCATCACTCACAAGAAAACTAGGCCTCAACACCCAGATAATATGCATTGATGACTTTCAAGCTTGGCTCCTTTTTGCTGAACAAGGTCATGGGAAGCCCATAAAAATGGTGAACGGACAAAGCGTTCTCCTACATCAATTTATGTTTAATGTCAACCTTGCGAATGCAACTGAGAGCATTATATTCCTACCTTTCTCCACAACAAGCGGCCTCGACGCTCTCTGTCTTGGGGTATCTATGGTGATCTGGTGGAGATCGACGCATCACATGATTTCCATTCTGCGTGGGCTGATATCAACAATGGCTACGAGGTTCTTCGCAAAGACGGCATCCTATTTGGACACGATATTGTTATTGATGGAGTCAAAAGAGCGGTCCATACCTTTGCGAGAATCCATGGATTTAGAGTTCAAATTGACGACGAATATTGGATCTTGTCCTGACTTTAAATTTCCCGCTTTCAAGGTCTCGTCGCTTCGGTGAATCACCATGTGAATTTCGCAAAAAAAATACTCGGCTTGTTTAGTACTGTGTTATTAACTGGTGGTAAGGTGTGATGAGATGAACTGTAGTGAGTTGAACACATCTATAGCAACGTGATTTTAGTAAAACCACATTTTTACCCTTAACATCAACAAATGTAGATTAGTCAAATTAAACTATTTATACTTCTAGATAACATTCAGATTTTTTTGGTAAAACTATAGTGTGTTGAAAGTGAATTTTATAAAAATATATATTTACCCTTACAAATTTATCCTACACATTTAGAATGAGTTATTGCAAAATAATGATCTAAGTCATAATATCAAAATTAATGGAAAATCTATCTATAATTTTTAAGATAATTCAAGACAAAAATTACAAAATTAGGTTTACCTTCGGAAAATAATGGATTGAGATATAATAATGCCATTAGCAATTTGGTCTCTAATATCGGTCATAGCTATATCATTGTCATAATCACCATCTTTATAATCTGATTCTTGCACCGGCATAATTGGATTTATTTGATTTACAATTGCTTCATGATCTGGATCGTCTCTCTCTAATCGACGAATGAAATTATAGATAGACATCGTTGATGGTAGAAGTGCAACCAGTGTTTTAATATTTGTGCATCTTCTAATGGATGTAATACCATTAAACTTCATTTTCCACATTCATATATTACGCTCAACAATTGTATGTAACTTAGAGTGATACCCAAAATCGACCAAATAATATTTTTCTGTTACAAATCAATATATTTTGTACTTAGATTAGTAAATTGACATTCATTTTGTAATTCAAAGTTACTTGTAGGTGGTATTGGTAACATCATTCAACGATCACGTATAGTCTCACGTAGTATCATAGAATTGTGTTGTGAACCTTCAACTTCTGCTAGATAATATTTTATGTTGAATCAAAGTCACAAACAACTATTATATTTTGGGATGGTTTCCCATCTCGTCCTATCCAATGAAGTTTCTTATCATATGATATACAAGCAAGTATGTGTGTGCCATCAATGCACCCAATGCAATGCTATAATTACTAAAGTTAAGAAATATTTGCTATAGCTAAGATTCAAGGAGCCGTAAAAATACCATTTAAATGGCCAAACCATATGGTCATGCTCAATGCTAGCGAGTGACATCATATGATTACGGTACTGTCGTATTCAATCACTTGACAGGGTTTAGCATAAATCTACTCATCGACATGGGTCCTTTAGACACTAAGGAGGTCAGATTCTGAGATCGGACAAAAGATTCGCGAATTCTCAGCCCAAGGGATCCGCCTCTATAAATACTCCTCTCTCCCTCAGGGATTCGCATTGATCTGAAACTCCATCATGTTAACTTGAAAACTCTACGCGACTGCCTTAAATAGACAACTCCACGCTACTAAGTAAAAAAGACAACTCTACGTGACAAACGTAACAACTCCAAGCGAGTGTATTAATGTAACAACTCCACGCAACAAATTGGTAAAAAGTCTAAGTGTCTGAACTCGCGCACTGTTGTGTCACTTCAAGCAACTGGACTTGGAAAAATTTTAAAATTGATTCACTTATCACAATTTCTTTCGCCTCTGCACGATCTACCAGCTCCTCCGTTTCACCATCCAATTCCTCTAACTCTTCCTTCGACTCGGGGAGTTCTAGCTTGTGTCACTGACTCCTCCACCCCACAATTAAAACTTATACCCTTACTTCTTTGAACCGATCAACCAACTCAAGCAATCTCTTGGCCCCCGTCACTCTTCGGTTAAGGCCTTGAAAATTTGTGACCAACCTTATAGTATGCATATCCGGAAGTAGAAATCGATTGTTGAAGATTTCAGTTTCCCTTCCGATTTTATCTTCCATCAGCCTAGGATCAGTGACAGGATTATGTGTATACCGGTTGATACCCACACTTTGTGTCTTGAATACTTAGAGTGTGGACTTCTTCTACCTTTTTATCCCTTCATCGTGAAGTTACTTACTCATCTGAAAATCCACCTCATCGAGTTAAATCCCAATTTTGTTTCGTATGTAGTAGCTTGTATCATTTTCATGGAAACCAACCGCATTCTGGTCAACCTAGGTAGTTTATTTCGGGTTTTCCAAATCAGCACTGCTACCCATTATGGTGATCATGGTTGTATTTATTTCGATTGAGAGGCCTCAGAAACACTTTTCCGTTCATAACCCTCCATTCGAACCATGACTGAAAGAACCAGTGATCTTTCAGTCTTTAGTCTCTAAATGATATACTTATAGCATTTACCGATCCGGATAGTGATGATTAGACACCGAAGACCTTGTTTTATGCGCCCATCATGGTTGTTTTTGGGCTCCTTCGAACTCCTCCTCATTTTACTAGAGAGCTGTTAGGTATCTTTCTCGCGCTTCCGTTTCGTAGGGAATATCCACCCCGAAAGACCTTTCCTAGATAGAAATTTCTCTTTCCCTTTTGAATAGCATATATGATTTATTATTTCTCTATTGTACTTACATAGTTTGTTGGTTTTGTAGATACGATCATGGCTCTCGCAAATGATTCGTCGATCCTTGTTGACAGAATGAGGGAGCTCCACGCTTTGGTATCGGAAGATGTCGATTTAAAAGTGGAGATGGCACCTGGGCCCAGAATAGAACTGTAGATGATGAGTCCGTCCTGAATGCTCAAGTTGAGATTCACTGAACGATGAAGTCGTGCCAGAAACACCTCAATATCTCCCCTTGCCGGAGCTCTCTCCCATCAGAGAAGAAGTAGATGTGCATACTGAGACTCCGGTGGCCGTTGAATTAACCTCTATTGCTCGACACTGGAATTCCAGTCCAACCCCGACCATTTCTGAAGAAAGATGAATGAATATGCGGCCGGGTTGAATGATTTCATAGGGGCTGGGGAGAAGGGAGAGATTCCTAAGGAACAAACTACAAGCCCACTAGTAGAGCGAGCCTCATCAGAGGTATGCCGAAGATAAGGTAAAAGTTAGGTACATACCCTTCCCCAATATTGCTAAAGCTGTGAGGAGAGACAAACTAGATGCCACCTTCTTGGACCCATTTCGGATCAAAGACATTCCAAAGCATGTGGTGAAGGATCAGATTCAGTTAGGTCGTGAGACGTGCTTCATGATGGTGAAGGATGGGATAGATCATCGGATTCCGTCATATGATCGAGTCTCAACTCGATCGACCCTTCAAAGGCATCCGACTTTACAGCAACGAAATCGGGACGATCACACGGCCATTACCGATTTTCCGGATGATGGCTCATGTTGGGGTAGTTCGTCGCATGGTAGGGGAGGTCTGTTGTAATTCTAATTTGCAAATATTTCAATGAAGTCCACTTCTCAAATTATATATTTATCTTATGTAGATGGAAGAAATATGCGAGGACTTAGGTGTTGCAGTTGCCATTGGGGAGTTGTGTATGATGAGGCAATCCAACCATTAGGGACTACCAAGATATAGAGGGAGAACAAATCAAAGCGGCTGCCGAGATACTAAGGTAGAATCAATGAGAAAAGTATGTAAAAGATATCAAAGCGCCGAAGGAAGAACATAACTGCACCATAGAGGCTTTGACGCCAGCTCATCGGAGTGAACTTACTGAGGCCCAAGCTGAGTTCATAGGAAAGGAGGATGCTCTTCAACAATCTCAAAACCATCTCCTTGATGAGAATAAATATAGAACAACTCGGATGGATGAGATTTGCTATGAAGCTAAAAAGGTGATTAAGAATACCACGGAGGTGAACGCCGTTGATGTTGCCGCCCTAAGAGATAAAAGGCGAAGAACACTGAAATGGAGACAAAGAACACTTGCCTTCTGAAAATTGTTGATGCTCTTCGGGCTAGGGATGCTAAATGGCTGCAACGGTTGAACGAATGCCTCCAAAAGACAATCTGGGAGTTCACGGTGCACTCCCTACTTTAAGGAATTTGGTGGTGTTGGTTATCGCAAAAATATACCTCCGATATTTCTTCAAGGGGAGTGTACATACCCAAAGGCTTGTAGAGGTGACTTTGACGCATGAGGACCGAAAGAAATTGAATCACGAGCTCTTGAAAATTGGAAAATGATATCACCACGGAGAAACTAGATTGTTCACAAGATCCAATTGGCGCTCTCCCATTCAATTTGTAAGAATATTTGAATAGACAATGCTTTTATGAAGAGATCGAGACTGAGGCGGGTCCACGGTCCACCGTCTAGCTCATATTTCAGAATGACTCCACTTTAAACTACCTAAGAATAATGAAGGATCACCCAACTCCAAGTGAGATATTGATAGGAATGGAGGTCGGATGATAGTCTAAGGGCTAATGTCGATCTTCGTGGAAGACCGACCGAAGAAACCTAACAAGAAGTGGTTATGTTGATCCGCTTGATCGGTCCCATCAACCGATCAAGGATACTGTCATGAATTTATTTGATAGCGGTTGGATTGGCCTTAGATCGATGTTTCTTGTTGGTTACATATATGGAAGAAAATATAGGCATATCTTGTTAGATACAAATATGGAAGAAGATACATGTGTATCTTATTAGATACAAATATAGAAGAAGATACATGCGTATCTTGTTAGATACATATATGGAAGAAGATACATGTGTATCTTGTTAGATCATATATGGAAGAAGATACATGTGTATCTTGTTAGATCATATATGGAAGAAGATATGTAGATATATATTATTACCTTAATATATGAAAGATGTTATCAAAAATAAGAAAAGAGAATATTGATGAATATTAGGTAGAATATTCTTTATATTATATTCTAGTTTGAACTCTATAAATAGTAAGTCTTATGAACACAATTGTAATTAATCAATAAATAGTGTAACATATTGTTTCATATTATTCTTATGATAGTGAGTTCACGGCCGATGTTTATCGGTCATGTGTTTTTCTCGATTTTGCGTTTCTACGCTAAATCTTGTGTCTTCTACTTTTCTTCATTTATGTTTGATTCTTATTGCATTAATTCGATCCGACCCGGATAAAGATAACTCTTTTCTCATTTGGAGGGAATTTTCCCAAGAGTGGCCTCATTCTAAATGTGTGTAGACAATCCCTCCAATGTTACATCTAGTGTGTATTTCAATCATTGTGCTCCGTGGTAGTCCCGTGCATTTTGTGGGATTGAAGAACTCACCTTAACATATTTGGAATGTAGCGCCACTTCATACATCATTTGTTCGATAACCATCCCAACTTTTCTTTTAAATTTATTTCCTCTAAATCAATTAGATCACACCAATATGAAATAATACATGTACAAAATAAATAATCAGGTAGAAAGTAAGCTTCAAAGTACTAAAAAAAATATTCTCATACAATGCAATACGGAAACTAAACAAATCCACGATTAAACTCATAGCATCTTTCAACAAACAAACTAAAGTCAACGAATTTAATTATGTCTATAACATCTAGCAAGGGTATGCATAAAGAAAAAAAACTTTTCTTTATCTATAGTCGTGCCTACTAATCAAGTTCTATTGAGCTTATTTTTGAAGAGTGAGATGTCATTGTAATAAAACTCATTGTCATTCACTACACTATGAAGTTCACGCAAGACCTTCAAACAACATTCAATCGGTGATGCTTCAAAGTCAATGGAGGAGAGTTCGTGCAAATAAGTCAAAATGTTCACTTAATCTATGTTGTCCGCATTTCTCTTCTGTTTATTTTTTATCTTCGTCCTTTCTCAACCCTAGAGGACTCTACAGCATGGGAACCTTCATTGTAGTCTCCAAATGAGTGTAGAACATATTCACTCTCTTAGTTTGGAGCATCCTAGAATAAAAGTCATGCTCTCCTTCTAAATTGTGGTTTCATCGTCTTTATTATTAAAACTTTGTCTCTATCACAGTAGGGCATAGATCTATGCTAGCAATAGTGAACAATGTTCACCCGTTGCCACAATACTAGTAAATATTATTCTTTGGTTTTTTTCTCTTGTTGGTTCAAAAGTCTTGAACTTTAGATATCTATTAATTTTCTGCATAATAAGTGAAAATATGAAATTTAGTTTTCATATTTAATGCAATAAGAAACGCACAAATTTAATTACCTTTAATAACTCATTCCACCGTTTCCTGTAATAGTCCATGTTCCTTTTGAAACACCTAAGCTTAATGTTGTAGTATTTAATTTCAACCAAACATTCTATTTTTTAGTTTGTGCCTTAGTAAATTCTATCAGTTGCCTAGTAAATTTAGTTATCACATTCCCACAACAAACTTTATTCAAAAAATTATATGATCTATTCCCCTTATTCACATCTTGTTCACATAATTTTACAAAACTTCAACCAAATGTTTATCTCTGCAAGACACATGGGCTATAGCCGTCTGGACAGATTCCTTGGATCGGTCCCCGAAGCGATGGATAACACGCTCCCTTCGGTCCTAGCTATTGATTAGTGGGTTCGGCCCAAGTGGGCCTTCGGGTCCAGCTTCCTTGTTTGGTTGAATCTCTATTGGAAATTGGATCCGGAGCCTTGAGGTTCGACTTCCATCACTTTGCGCCAGCCCAGAATGGCTTGAGCCTCGTCCAGTTCGGGATACCGGGTTCCGATATTCTCATCACTAGCCCCTCGGACTTTATCGCTATCGCATTGGTGATATGATTTCGACCATCTGATTGAGAGCATTCAAGGCAGAAATGCAAGATCAAAAGAACGAAGGACCGTACCCGAACCAGCTATGACAGCGTCCCTAAGACCGATCCTGCACTTATTGGATTTTTCGGTTATTTTAAAAATTTGAAAACAATAACGTCTATGAGCAAAAGCGCATTTTTTAAATTCAAAATAGCATGCGTCCTTCCGTATTCCACAGAGAGGATAGGTCGTCGCCTACGGCAGCATAAGTGTTATCCCGTGAGTGGCCGATAAGAGAATATAAATGTTGGGGTTTCGGTACTGTGCAACCATAGTTGCAAAGTACCAAGGCTAGATATCCAATAGTTTATGAGATTGACACTGAAGAATTTTGGGTCAAACTCTCCATCCCTGCACATTATTCCATCCGGAGGGGGAAGGAAGACGTACCCTACTTCCTTCCAGCCAAGATGAACGTTCCTACTAGCGCTTTGCCCGTTAGCTATGCCTCCCTGAAGTGCGGCTTAAGATTCCCGCTACATCCTTTTGTAGCAGCTGTGCTACATTCCAACCTACGTCTTTTTTTCTGGTAGCTACTTGTACATATTAGCGTTTATTTTTTATTGTTACAAATAGGGCATAGAGCCAACCATGAAACATTTCTTCAACCTGTTTTTGGTTGGGTCCCAAAATGGAAAAAGGTTGTTAGGGTGTCATAGGTTATATTATATAGCGATCTGCGCCAAGGAGTGCGCCAAATTAGATAAGGAGGACTGCCTTCATGAATGGGAGTCCTGCTATGTTTGGATTGCAATCACGAGAGAGGAATTGCTCAAGGTGTCACCACTTATAACACATCCTGACATTGGGAGGTTGGACCGATCCCGGTTCAACCCTTCCCACCAGGATATTGCTAGCACATTGACGTTGCTTACTCCTCCCCAAAGGCGTCTAAAACGCATTGACATACTTCTGGAGAAGAAACTTATAGAGATAGGGGTGGTGGGTAGGACCGGAGCCCCTGCCCTGAAGGGGATATTCTCTAGTTCAGATTTGTCTCAATGATCGGGTACGAGATTTTACTTAATATAGTTTATACTTTATATCTTATGATCCTTATCATTTTTCCTTTGTAGGTTCTATAGATACGATGCCTGCAACGGGTGGGTTGATGGGCCCGGCGGTTTTGGATCTTAATTTTAATTTTTAATAGATATAGATCAGCGTCAACTACCCCCGCGGAATCCTCACGATCTGCGGGTGGTTCAAGTAGCCAGAGACCCGGTCCGTCTATGGCAGAGGTTGAAGAGTTGATATCGGCTAAAATCCGCTCATTGAGTCTGCTAGCTATGTATAGGATCGGGAATAGTTCTCCCATTGATCTTAACATCGTGTGGTTGTTGTTGCAGGGGTCGATTAGAGTGGAGGATGTCCTCCTATCCTCTAGCTTGGTGGAAAACGTGTCAAGNAATGATGAAGGCGACAATTATATTTAAAAGACTAGTAATTTAATACTTTTGATCTTTGATGTTGTTATATGTATGTATCTTCATCATATTTTGTTAAAAGATATTGTATCACTCGTTTTATTTTATGTTTTAATGATACTCCATAACATGGAAATACTTTTTGGTTGTATTGTTATTAGGGATTCTTAGTATAAAACATGAAAAAAATAAATTTTAACATTACAATTATTTTAGTTATAATATCATTAAAATTTGTAAAAAAATGAACTAATAACGGTTTAATAACGGTTCGACAACGATTCAACAACGGTTCAATGACCCAGTGAAAATAACGGTTCAATGAACGAACCGAATCTGAGAACATTGGTTTATATCTTATGATCCTTATCATTTTTCCTTTGTAGGTTCTATAGATACGATGCCTGGAGATCGTATGGCGGAAATGGCTGCTGCTACGAAGGCTAGAAAGGAAGCCCGGCTGCGGGCGTCTAGATCAGCGTCAACTACCCCCGCGGAATCCTCACGATCTGCGGGTGGTTTAAGTAGCCAGAGACCCGGTCCGTCTATGGCAGAGGTTGAAGAGTTGATATCGGCTAAAATCCGCTCATTGAGTCTGCTAGCTATGTATAGGATCGGGAATAGTTCTCCCATTGATCTTAACATCGTGTGGTTGTTGTTGCAGGGGTCGATTAGAGTGGAGGATGTCCTCCCATCCTCTAGCTTGGTGGAAAACGTGTCAAGGCCTCCCCTGCCTCAGAGCCAAAGCAAGCGGGCACCCAAAGTAAAGGCTCTGAAGCAATACAAAAGGCTGTGGAAGGCTGGAGAAGAGCCTACAGCCCCGATCCCGAAGAAATGGATCACCATTGGTAAGCAATCGGCCCCCACACCATCCAACTCAGAGTATGTTCTTGAGGCGATCCAAGAGATGGTGGCCTCTGTTTCAAAGGCTCGGCGGCCGAAGAGAAACCCAGTATCGTGGAAGGACGCCACGCTGGAGGAATATCTGCTTATGGCAAGGAAGAGCCCAGTCGATCTGGATGGCCCGATCCCTGACCTGGTCGCTGCTTATCTTGAATCCTAGGCCATGGTAAGTTTTACTCATGCTCTATTATTGACTTTACCTTTGGTTAAATCTAGGTTGTTCTTGAAGGCATGCAGAAGGGGATTGAACATTGCTTCTACGATCCCGTTGGGCCGAAGCTCTGTTTCAGCTTCTAAAGAGATCAAAGACCAACTTGTTTTGGCTTAGCGGCAAGTTGAGATCAAACAAAAAGAGTTGGAATCGATCCGGGCAGAGCGGGACCGTTTGAATGGAGAGCTGTTAGGAGAGGGCACTCAAGTTTCGCTCCTAACTTCTCAAGCAGCGGAGTGGGAGGCAAAATATAAGGAAGCCCAAGCAGCTGCTAATTCCGCAACGGCCTGCGTTTTGGAGTTGGAACATAAGATACAAGAGCTATCTGACGAAAGTAACATACTTCTCCTTCAATCCCAAGAGGAGAAAGATGCCTTGAAGGAAGACTTGGTTAGGAATAAAGAGGCGACGGAGAGAGTGGTCCGGGAAGCTCTTTTTGGCTTCGCCCAATCCCCGCTATTGTTTGCCTTGGCAGCAAATGTTAATGGATCAAATGTCTCCCATTATATAGATAATATGAGGGGCCAGGTTATTAAGAGGTTTGGTCTGGACCCTGAAGATGAGCTCTGAGAGTCAATTGATCCCCTAACCAAGGATGAAGAGTTCAAAGAGATTCCAGTTTTGGATGAACCTCCACTAGACAAGGATCCCAAATTTCCTCCATTTGACTTGATGGAGAAATCAGTCAATGAGTTAGTTAAGGAGAAGGAGAAGAAACTGGAAGACCTCAAGGCATGAATCGTGGAGAAGTCCGGGAAAGAAGATAGGAAGGAATGACAAGTAGATTAAGTTTTAGACCTTAAGTCCCCCTTCTGTATTTTGCTTCATTGTAAATATTGATTTTAATATATATGTTATTCTTCTAAGTGTAAGTTCGGGGTTCATATTGAATCTAGACCATTCGGTCACCCTAACTTAGGTCGGAATTCTACTAAACTTAATAAGTTAGGAAAACTTAATCGCGTTGATGGATCACTCTTTATTCCGTCCCTACTGACTGTTATAACTTTGGCGGCGTAGCCCCGGTTCTTTATGAGTCTCATGGCAAGCTTTGGCGAAGCCCCGGTTCTAATATAAGTCCCGCGTCAGGCTTCGACCGAGCTCTGGTTCTACATAAGTCCCAAGACAGCCTTGTATTTGCTATTTGATTGACTAGTTCTGTCCCCGCTATCTCTTCTTATGGCGGAATGCACAGACATAAGGGTTATTTCCAAAAAGTGAACACAATCGAAGAGGAGATTTAGTTCGCAGTGAGTTCTGTGAGTTTTTCAACCCACCTAATTACTCCACAAGCGTCGGAGCATCTGACTCGTCAGAGCGGTCACAACCACTTGGGAGCCTTGTGGATGAATCTCTACGATCACTAGTTCAGACTAATCCAAAAAATCCAACTTAAAGATCGGTCAATCACCTAACTAGAAATAATTTGTATTATGTTCATTGCATTCTTTTCATAATTTGAGTAACACCTTATGGTTTCGAACTGTCATTAACTATCAAAGATTTTACAAACAGTATCACCGTAAGTTCATAATATTCCAAATTCGGGGGATCTCATTCCCATCTAATGTTTCCAACTTATAAGCTCCAGTTCCCAAGTTTTTCAAAATTCGATAAGGCCCTTCCCAGTTTCTATCTAGTTTCCTAACTTTTCTCTGAACTCTTACATTCCTTAGAACATGGTCACCTTCTTAAAATTCTCTGGGTAAGAGGCGCTTAATATGGGCCCGCTCCATGGTTCGTTGATAAGAACACATACACGCGTAGATGACATTTCTTTTTTCTTCAATCATATCGAGATCTAGGGATCTCCTTTCATCATTCAAATGTTCGTCATATTGAGTTATCTGAGGTGAACGGATGGCAACCTCTACTGGACTAACTGCTTTGGACCCATATACCAAAGAGAATGGAGATTCCTGGGTCGTAGAGCGGGGTATAGTCCTATAAGCCAATAAAACCTCGTAGATATGTTTAGGCAACTTCCCTCCCAAATCCTCTAATTTAGTTTTAAATCCCTTCAGGATAACCTTGTTGGATACCTCCGTAAGTACATTGGTCTGAGGGTAAGCCACTGAAGAAAAATGTTGGGCGATACCCAGTTTTACACAAAAATTCCGAACTATTTTCCCGCGAAATTGAAGCCCGTTGTCTATCAAAACGCTCGGGGTACCCCGAAGCGGCTTAAGATATTTCTCCATAAAAATGTTTTACAACTTTTTCGGAGGTAATGGCCACAGCCTCTACTTCATTCCACTTGGTATAATATTCCACTGCCAAAATGTAAAACTTCTTTTGCCCTACCGATCTAGGGAACGGTCCCAGTATATCAATTCCCCATATGTCAAATAGACAAGGAAGTGGGGTCACCGATAGCGTTTAGTATATTTCTTGGCATCCTCAAGTAGGGTTGGCCAAAAGTATCTAGCCTGATGATCCGATGATACAAGGATAGAGCTCCAGAATGAATACCACATGTTCCCTCATGAACATAAATTATGACGACATCGGCCTCCATAGGGGACAAACATCGTAAGAGTGGTCCCTCCAAACTTTTTTAAACAATCGCCCGTTGTCTAAGATATATCGTTTGGCTCGAAACTCAAATTTTCTAGCCTCTAATGTGTTCTCAGGGAGATGGCCATTAGTCAGATAGTTGATAAAGGGGTCCATCCATGTGGGTTCCCCAGGAGATTAAGTGGCATCAATGTTCAGGCCTTAAAGTTCATGGCATAAAGCCTCAATTTCATCAATTGATTGTTTGGTCACATATATGTCGACAAAAGGTTGGCCTTGGATATGGACCGATACAGTGTCCGGTCCAATATTTGGTATGCGTGCAGCCAATCTGGCTAATGCATCAGCAACCTTGTTCTGCTCTCGTGGCACATGGTCAAGTGAAAATACACTGAACTTCTTGGATAACTTCATAACCTTAGCATGATACAACTTCATTGTGGGCTCATGTGTTTCAAATCTTCCTGCGAATTGTTCCACAACCAACTTGGAATCTGAAAACATTCGCATTTTGGCAACTCTCATCATTTGGACAAGGGTAATGCCCGACCCATTTCCTCCGAAGGTTGATCCATCAACTTAAATGATCCATAGATCGTCCTCTTGGTTTAAGAATTTAGCTGATCGGGTCATTTCAACCACAAAGTCAGCAATAACCTGAGTTTTGATCGCCCTTTGATGTACGAATCCGAGATACATGGAGATGATCTTAATCGCCCACTTAGATAATCTCCCGTTCAGATCTACCTGATTTAAAAGTGCTTTCAAAGGCTGATCAATATAAACATAAACAATCTGGCCTTCAAAATAATGTCTCATCATAGATATAGTTTTCTTCAATGTCAGCATGAATTTTTCCAGGTTGGTGTATCTGGTTTCTACCGATACCAAAGAGTGACTCACGTAATAAATTGGTATGTGAACATCATCTCTAATGGCAACCAGAGCTGAGCTTACTGCAACTTCAGATACAGCTAGATATAACCACAAAGGTTCATCGCTGCTTGGAATCACCATCACAGGGGGACTGCTCAAATAAGTTTTCAACTCTGAGAAAGCCCGATCGCATTCTTCGGTCCAATCCAAAAGACTTTCCTTCCTTAATACTCTGAAGAATGGTAGGGTCCGATCTGTACATCTAGAGATAAATCTGCTCAAGGTAGCTAGACAACCAGTCAGCCTTTGGAATTGCCTTTTATTTCTAGGAGGTTGTATGTCAATGATGGCCTGAACCTTTTCAAGGTTAACTTCTATGCCTTTCTCAGAAACATAATATATCAAGAACTTTCCACTTCGGATACCAAAGCAGCACTTGTTCGGATATAATTTGAGCTTATATTTGCGGCATACTTTGAAACAACGAGACAAATAAGAAATATTGTCTTCATCATTCATAGACTTGACAATCATATCATTAACATACACTTCCATTATATGTCCTATCAAATCTCTAAAGATTTTGTTAACCAGCTTCTGGTATGTTGTTCCAGCATTCTTTAAGCCAAAAGACATGACCTCATAGCAGTAGACACCATATTCGGTCATGAAGGTCGACTTCTTCTGATCTTCTTCAGCAATGAAGATCTTTTGGTACCCGGAGTAAGCATCCAAGGTACTCATCATAGTGCTGCCAGCCACAGCATCCACCAAATGATTAATTGCGGCAAGGGGAATAGATCAGATTCACACCTCTTGTTCACATCAGTAAAATCGATGCACATTCTCCACTTCCCATCTGCCTTAGAAACCACCACAGGGTTTGCAACCCATTCAGTATACTGGATTTCTCTGATAAATCCGGACCGCAGCAACTTATTCACTTCTGGCCGAATCACTTCAATTTTTTCAAGAGAATAGCTTCTCCTCTTTTGACGAATAGGCTTAGATCTGGGAGCAGTGTTGATCCGGTGTTCACTCTCGAATCGATCATTCCCCAAGACATCGTCCGGGGTCCAAGAAAATATGTCCACATGGCTTCTCAACAGGTGGACCAGTTCTTCCTCAAAAGCTGGGGCTAGATGTGCCTCGATGCGAGTAGTTTTGGTTGAATCCCCTTCAACCAAGTTAATCAGTTTGAACCCGATGGGTTCCATAGCTTATCTCGAGTGCGGTAGCTCTTCCAGCAAATTCACCCGGGCTCTCTTAATTGGTGCCAAAGTTCGGCACGAGCTTATGTAGCACTGTTTTGCTACTGTTTGGTCCCCTTTTAAAGATATAACTCCAGGGGCGGAGGGGAACTTGAGCATCATATGATAAGTAGAATGGACCGTCTCAAACTTACTGAGCCTGGTCCGTCCAATGATAGCGCTGTAAGCCAAATCAACTTCGACAACAATAAACTCTAGAGTCTCCGTTTGGTCCTTGAGTGAATCTCCCAAAGTAATGGGGAATAAGATCTTCTCGCATGGAATGACGCTCTTCTGGTCGAACGCCCATAGGGTTATGTTAGCAATAGGGAGATAATGACTAGGAGCCCCCAACATTTCACTCACTTCGTGCTTTATCATGTTGCACGAAGCTCCGGTGTCCACCAAGATCCTGTGGACCCGAAGATTAGCAATAATTCCAGTGATGATGAGAAGGTCATCACATGAATCAGTAACTCCTTCCCGATCAACTTCGGTGAAGGTAATGGCGTCCTTATAAGAAGAGGACCGCTCCACTTGTTCATACTTGACAAGCGCCACAGATTCGGAACTCTCTGCGGAGTCTCCGCGCGCTGCTCTCTTTCGGTCCCTGACCGATTCATTTAATCTTATTCCACCGAAGATAACATAAATGTCTCCTGCCACTTCTCTTTCCTTGAGCACCCCCTTGTTTTGGGGAGGCTAAGTGTCCATTTCGACCAGTGGAGGAGGGGGATTCTCATGTCTTCCACCTTCGTTTTGCGGGGCTCCGCCGCCATGACCCAGCCATCTTCTTCTTCGGCCCTGATCACGGTTCTCTCGATCGTGCTGGCCTCTTTTATTTTCTGGCGAAGGCGACCTTCAGTCCTCCGCTCTATCATAATAGTTTCGGGGTTCTCCCTGATTGTCTCTGCCCAGTGGCCTATAATAATTATCATCTTGATGGCCCTCTTCGGGCGATTCAACTCTCTTGCCCTTAGGATCATCCTTTTTGGGCTTTTCCTTTGTCATTGCCGCTACTGTCTCCTGCAGTAGCGGGCACTTCAATGTAGGGTGATCGCGATTATGATGTAGTTCACAATACACCCGCTTGTCCTCTTTCTTCGGGAAACATTCTTCTCAGTTACAACCGCTACTTCTCGGGGCTGCTTCTTAGGGCAAAAAACTCTATGATCACCTATGAGCTCAGAATTCCCGTTAGGCTTCCTATAGCTTGGTCCCAATGCCTCATCCACCTTAATGTACTAGTTGATTTTCTGAAGGAGTTTTCCCAAGGTAAATGGTGCACTCCTCACTAGACTGGCCGAAAGACCACACGGTCCTAAGACCTGTTGCAGAATATCAATTTTGTCTCTGAGTTCCAACTTTATACCCCAGGCGGTTCTGTTGAATTTCTCCATGAAGGACCGGAGACTCATCTTTTCCGGGATATATTTCAAATTATATAGTTCATGTTTGCTTCGGGGCGGTCCTACATTTGGAGCGAACTGCTCAGAGAAAGCCAAAATAAACCCACCAGGTTCTTGAACCAAGTTCAGACGTCGCCTTGTAATCTTGCCGCGAAGATGCGTCACTTGAGTGAATCAGAGGCCCGAACCGTTCCCATTCTTAATTTAAAATCCGCGACATGATCGATAAGATCCCAGTCGCCTCTGAACGTTGGCAACCCTTCGGGGTTGCGATAATGCCTATCTGGGACTGCCGCCCAGATCTCCTCAGAAAATGGGACCATCAAATCTCCCAACGCAACGGAGTCGCCCCAGATTGCTGGGATGACGTTTGGACAGTATGCAAGTTGTGCAACCAATCGTTGTCTTTGCTCCATTTGATCGGGGCCTCCATGGCTGTGTTGAATAAACTATGATTGCGCCCAAGATTAGGCTCACAATCACTCTGCGTACGCAGGGTTCCAACTCCTTGGTGAGTTCATCGATACGCCTTTGCATACGTTCCTGGTCAGTCCTATGAAAGAGAGTTGGAGCTCTGGTTGGAGGAGGTGGAGTAGATCGATATATCGGCCTCCTCATTATCACACCGCGCCTGATAATCTCCTCTTCATCGGAGTTGCGCGCTTCAGGGTCACTCTCGTACCCTCATTTTGTAGGAACATGGCTTTAAACAGCTGGTGGTTTTGTTCCACTTCTCTCCGACGTAATTTCTAGCACCACCTTCCGGACAACAGCCTCGAGATCCTGTAGAGAGAAAGTTGGGGCTGGAAGGTTATTGGGAAGCACGTCACTATCGTTCGTCGAGTTTCGTGTCACCATGTCTTTGTTTGTCCTATCCCAGGGAGAGACCTTAAATGGGAATTAGAAAATCGTCCCCACGGACAGCGCCAAACTGTTGTGGTCAAAAGACCGAGGGAATCAACAGTCGTCCGGTTCGTAATAAAACGTACTCGGTTTTAATTTGTTTGAATGGGGGAAACGATAAAAAGATAAGGGGCAAATAGCACAACGATTTTAGAGTGGAAAAACCCCTCGGAAAAGGGGAAAAACCACATTGACTAAGAACTAAAAACGCTCTTAGCCGATATATTAATAAAACGGTTCATATTACAAACAACGAGGGCTTATGAAGATGACTAAGGGAAATAAGAAAGCGCAAAGGGTAAAACCAGCAGAATATCAGTTGATTTACACATCCAAAAGGTCCTCCTTAGTTTGCCATCGAGCCCAGCATTTATAGAGAAGAAAACGCTTGTGGATCACGCCATGTAACCTTCTTTGACAATGTCGTTTTCCACTGGCGGAAAACGTGAGTGAGCCCGAAGTGCAGACTGTGTGATTGGGCCCGAAGCGTGGAAAGCATGACCAAGCCCGGAGCGCAAGACACGTGGGCTATGACCGTCTGGACCGATTCCTTGGATCGATCCCCGAAGCGATGGATAACACGCTACCCTTCGGTCCTAGCTATTGATTAGTGGGTTCGGCTCAAGTGGACCTTCGGGTCCAGCTATCCTTGTTGGGTTGAATCTCTATTGGAAGTTGGATCCGGGGCCTTGAGGTTCGACTTCCATCACTTTGGGCCTGTCCAGAATGGCTTGTGCCTCGTCCAGTTCGGGATACTGGGTTCCAAAGTTCTCATCAATGTCATTGATTATCAAAGAAATATTCAATGGAATATACAAAGAAATATTGCCAAATTAATTCAAGAGATCATAATTCATTCAAAATAGACAAAATAACGGAAATAGACCTTAATCATAAATGAGATTAGCAAATTTCATAATCACAAAATGACTAATTATCAGTTAACATTTCAGAAACACATTATATATAAGCATTCCCGGTGGAGATTCTGTAAGTTTCTAGATTTGCAATACGTGAGCAGGAAATCAAGTTAAAATGCGAAGCTAAATAGAGATTAAACGAGATTCAAGTTATTCCCTTCTAATTCACCAATTTTCTGTCATATATAACAAAAGAGTAGTAATAAAGCATGGAAATGCACACAGGAAAGTAAGGAAAGATTGTTATACGAAGAAACATGTTCGCCTCTATGTATCGAAAATCATCATTATGGTCAACACTAATGAAAGGACTGAGTTTTTAAGCACATTCGAGAAAATAACGAAAATACTGATATCTCGAGACCGAATGTAACTGTACCGGCGACAAGAAACCTCGCTGCCCACTTATTGCAAATCAAGAAAAATTAAAAACAACATTATATATTCACGTTCAATCATTCCATATTTCGTAAGTTTCCAATTCAAAGAACCTACAAGCTACTAAACAAATTTTCAGCAAAACTTGACACATAGAATCCAAACTACTGTTACCAAGTGTCATGATCTCTAATCGCCCACCATCACTAAATCCCTCTTCTATTGCAGGATCCAAGACACTCCAGGAAGATGAACTCCATGAAGCTTCCAGCTTGCAGGGCCAAGACTAAGAGTAACCAAATGTCCTCTGTTGTTGAATAGGATCGATCCTTTAGGTCCATTAGTTATGGCTGGCCCATTAGGCCCAATCTTAGTTACTGTTGTAACGTACTGTAGTTTTTGACCGTTGTTATCTGAATCGATTAAAGATCCCGACAAAGGTTGTATTGACCATCTTTTGAATGAATGAAATCTCGTTTCCTCCTTTCTTCTCAAATTCATCTCTTCCTCTCTCGATTTCCTCCTCCTCCAACCCCCTGTTCTTCTACCAGGCACTCTAAGGTGATTTAGTATCGTCACACCAAGCATAAATTTAACATTGCATCACCTACATCATTCCTAAGTATGGGTGAGCAAAAACTTTGGAATGTCGAATATCATATCGAAATTTTTTTATTTCGATATTTGAAATTCGGTTTGATATTTATTTTTATGAAATTATAAAATTTGGTTTGGTATTCGATAAAAAGAATAAAATTTTGGTATATACCGAATTACCAAATTAGTTTATAGAATATTTATATATTTTAAAAATTTTAATTGAAACATGAGTCATTCAATTATTGATACCGAATTTTGATATCTTGATCTATTGAGAAGTCATTAGTATGAGGTTTCTTATGAAGTCCTAGAATTTTATAGAAGTTTTTTGAGTTCGAAAAATGTGAAGCCATTTATATGCATTAAAGATTGACTTCATGAATTATATTCGTATGATATTGATGAAGATTAATATGAGCAATATAAGTTTGAGAATGATAATTTAGATTTCATATGAATAAACTATGAATTTCTCATTTATTTTATAATAATTATTTTCGTATTTGATTTCAAAACTTTCATAATATTCTACACTTATATTGGAGTATAACTTGAAGAATTGAATATTTTTCTATTATATAGATACAACAATGTAATCAATAACCAAATCATTGTCTTTTTAAGATATTTTTATATGTATTTGATTTAAGATATACATGAGATGTTTATGATTATTTTTAAGGTGCTTTAATTTCGGTATTTTGGTACCGGAGCGAAATATTTCATTATTGGTATCAAAATAATATTGAATTGGAATCGTTATTCAATTTTGTTGATAATTTGATATTTGATATTTCAATACTTTGTTTGGTTTGGTATTTGGTACCGAATGCCATTAGTTTGGGGATGGACCACTGATTAGATAAATCCCGTACACTTTTCCTATGGAACTGGGTCCCATTGTTTGATATGAATGCTCGGGGCACCCCGAAGCGGCTTACAATATTTCTCCATAAGAAATGTTTTATGACCTTCTCGGAGATAATGGCTACTACTTCGGCTTCAATCCACTTCTAGTAATATTCAACTACCACAATACATAATTTCCTTTGTCCTATTGACCGAGGAAAAGGTCTGAGGATATCAATTCCCCATCTGTCAAACGGACAAGACAACGGGGTCACCGATAAGGGAGCCCCAAGCAGCTTTGGGACCGAAGCATGATATTGACATATGACACAACGTTTGGTATACTTCTTAGCATCTTCAAGCAACGTCGGCCAAAAGTATCGAGCTCTGACGACACGATGATATAAAGATCAAGCTCCTTAGTGGATACCGCATATCCCTTCATGAACATAAATCATGACGGCTTCAGCCTCAATAGGGGATAGGAAACGTAACAGCGGGCCCTCAAAACTCTTTTTAAACAATCGTCCGTCAATTAGAACATATCTCTTAGCCCGGACTTCTATTTTTCTGGCTTCTGACTTGTCTTCAGGAAGATAACCGTTTGTTAGATATTTAATAAAGGGGTACATCCAATTCGGTTCCCCAGGAGATATAGTAACGCTAATATTCAAGCCCTGGAGTTCGTGGCATACAGCCTCAATTTCTTCAACTGATTGTTCGGTCACAGATATCTCGACCGAAGGTCGGTCCTGGATATGGACCAAAATAGTGCTCGGTCTCATTTCAGGTATGCCCGCGGCCAACCTGGCAAGTGCGTCAGCAACCTTGTTCTGCTCTCGTGGCACGTGGTCAAGAGAAAATTCACTGAACTTTTTGGATAATTCCAGGACATTGGCGCAATATAATTTCATCATCGGATCATGAGTTTCGAATCTCCCTACGAACTGTACCACCACTAACTTTGAGTCTGAAAACATTCGCACTTTGCTAGCTCCCATCTTTCGGGCTAGGGTCATTCCCGATAATACAAATTCATATTCTACAACTTTATTCATATTCTAAACCATAATGAATATGATCACCTTGTAACGTTGTGAGGATAATGTCTGTCCCTCTTCCTCCGAAGATCGATCCATCTACGTGGACAATCCAACGATCATCCTCCTGGTTTAGAAATATGGCTGATTGGGTCATTTCGACCACAAAATCAGCGAGAACCTGAGCCTTGATCGCCCTTCGGGGGAAGAATTCCAGATACATAGCGCTGAGTTTAATAGCCCATTTCGCTAATCTCTTATTTAGATCCGGTTGCTTAAGAACCACTTTCAGAGGTTGGTCGGTATAAACATAAACCGTTCAGCCTTTAAAATAATGCTTCAGCTTAGATACAGCCTTCTTCATAGACAACATGAACTTTTCCAATGTAGTATATCTAGTTTCAGTAGGTACAAAAGAATGACTCACATAATAAACAGGTCTGTGAACGTCATCTCGGATGGTTACCAGAGCGGCACTGACGGCAACTTCTGATACCGCTAGACATAAGCTCAAAGGTTCATCACAAGTTGGGCTCACCATCACCGGGGGAGTGCTTAAATAAGTCTTCAGATTCGAGAAGGCCCGATCGCACTCTTCGGTCCAGTGTAGATGACTTGCTTTTATTAGCACTCTGAAAAATGGCAGAGCCCGATCTGTGGATGTGGAAATAAATCTGCTAGCGCAGTGAGTCAGCCAGTGAGCCTCTGAAATTCTCTCTTGTTTCTTGGAGGTTGCATATCAATAATAGCTTGCACTTTCTTAGAGTTAACATCTATGTCTTTCTCTGAAACGTAATATCCTAAAAATTTTCCACTTCAGATCCCAAAGCAACATTTTTTTGGATTTAGTTTGACCTTATATTTGTGGCATACTTCGAAACAACAAGACAAAAAAGTAATATGGTCTTCATCATTCATAGACTTGACAATCATATCATCAACATACACTTCCATCATATGGCCTATCAAATCTCTAAAAATTTTGTTGACCAACCTTTGGTATGTTGCTCCAGCATTTTTCAGGCCGAATGGCATAACCACATAGCAATAGACGCCATCTTCGATCATGAATGATGATTTTTTCTGATCTTCCTCAGTCAGGAAGATTTGATGATACCTGGAGTAAGCATATATGGTACTCATCATTGTGCTGCCAAACACAGCATCTACCAATCGGTCAATATGTGGCAGTGGGAACGGATCCGACTAGCAGCTCTTGTTGACGTCGGTGAAGTCGATATACATTCGTCACTTCCCATCTGCCTTGGAAACCACTACTGGGTTTGCAACCCATTCAATATAGTGGATCTCTCTGATAAACCCCGACCGTAGTAGTTTGTTCACTTCAGCCCGGATAATCTCAATTTTTTCAAGAGAATAACGTCTCCTTTTCTGCCTAACAGGCTATGTACCAGGCTCAATGTTAATTTGATGCTCACTATCGGATCGGTCAATCCCCGGAACATCATCCGAGGTCCAAGCGAATATATCCACGTGGCTTCTCAGTAAGTGGATCAGCTCTTCTTTAAATGCGTAGGCCAGGTGAGCCCCGATGCGAGCAATTTTGGTTGAGTCATCCTCAACCAGATTTATGAGTTTGAACCCAACAGGTTCCATGGCTTGCCTCGGATGCGGCTACTCTTCAAGCAAATCTACCCGGGATCTCTTAACAGATGTCAAAGTTCGGCACGAGCTCAAGTAGCATTGTCTTGCTACCTTCTGATCCCCCTTTACAGAAATGACTCCGTGAGCGGAGGGGAATTTGAGCATCATATGATAAGTTGAAGGGACCGCCTTGAACTTACTGAGGCAGGTTCGTCTGATAATGGCGTTGTAAGCCAAGTCGACTTCAACAACAATGAATTCCAAGATCTTCGATCGGTCCCTGGATGAGTCTCCTAGGGTGAATGGGAATAGGATTTTCCCGCATGGAATAACACTCCTCTGGTTGAATGCCCAGAGAGTTATATTAGCGATCGGAAGATTGTGAGCGGCAGCTCCCAGCATCTCAGCAACTTCACGCTGCATCAGATTGCACGAAGCTCCGGTGTTCACCAAGATCATGTGGACCAGACGGTTCCCAATGATTCTAGTGATAGTAAGGGGGTCATCGCATGGATAGATAATCCCCTCTCGGTCGGCCATACTGAAAGTAATATCCCCCTCGAAGGAAGGGGACCGCTCAGCTGGATCATACTTAACCAGCGTCACAAATTCGGAGCTTTCAGCAGAGCCTCCGCGAGCTGTTCTCTTTCGGTCCCGGACCGATTCATTGATTCTCAATCCTCCGGAGATAACATAAATATCTTCGGCTACGTCTCTGGGTGCCGCCTCGTTTTGAGGAGGTTGGGCACCCGCTTCGGCTGGTGGAGGAGCGGGTTGCTCCTATCTTCCACCCTCATTTTGCAGGGCTCTGCCGCCATGGCCCCGCCATCTTCTTCTCCGGCCCTGGCCATGGTTCTCTCGACCGTGATGGCATCTATGTTGCTCTGGCGGAGGAGATCTTCGGTCCTCCGTCCGATCATTATAATTTCTGGGTTGTCTCCGATTATCTCTTCCCCGCGGCCTATGACGATCGTCACCTTGATGGCCCCTTCGGGGAGAATCAGCTCGTTTGCTCTTTTGACCATTCCGATCGGGCCTTTCTTTATTCATTGCCGCTACTGTCTCTTTCAACAACGGGCACTTCAAGATCGGGTGATCGCGGTTGTGATGTAGTTCGCAATACACCCGATTGTCCTCCTGCTTCGGGGGACGTCTTTCTCGGTTACAACCGCTACTTCTCGTGGCTGCTTCTTAGAGTAGGAAACCCTATGATCACCTACGGGTTCAGAATTCCCGCTAGGCTTCCTGTAGCTTAATCCCAGCGCTTCATCCACCTTAATAAACTTGTTGATTTTCTGAAGAAGCTTTCCTAAGGTGGATGGCGGGCTATTCACCAAACTGGCCGAAAGGCCGCACGGTCCCAAGACCTGCTGTAGAATATCAATCTTGTCTTGTATCTCCAGCTTGATGCCCCGAGCGGTCCTATTGAATTTTTCCATGAAGGACCGAATACTCATTTTGGTCAGGATGTATTTTAGCTGATATAGTTTCTGCCTATTTCGGAGCGGTCCTACATTTGGAGCGAACTACTTAGAGAAAGCTAAAATAAACCCACCATACGACTGTATGGATCAGGCCGGCAGATTCTTGAACCAGGTTCGGGCATCGCCTTGTAATCATGCGGCAAAGATGCGGCACTTTATTGAATCTTAGGCCCGGACCGTTCCCATGCGTAACTCAAAGTCGACAACGTGATCAATCGGATCTCTGTCACCGCGAAACGTCGGCAACCCCTAGGGGTTGCGATAATGTCGATCTGGGACTGCCGCCCAGATCTCCTCGGAAAAATGGAGCATCAAATCTCCCAGGGCGGCGGATACGCCTTCAGATTATTGGGATGACGTCTGGGCCGCATGTAGATTATGCCACCAGTCGTCATCATTATTCCGCCTAATCGGGGCCTCCATGGCCCTGTTGAATAAACCAGGATTGCGCCCCATATTATGCCCGCAATCCCTCAGCACACGCATGCTTTCCAACTCCCTGGTGAGCTCGTCAATATGTCTTTGCATCTGCTCCTGATCATTCCTAGGAGCGGGAGTTGGATCTCTAGCTGGGGGAGGAGGAGTAGATCGATATCTCGGCTTCGTCATTGTTACACCGCGCCTGATAATTTCCTCATAATCAGTGTTATGCTCATCATGGTCGCTCTCGTACCCTCTACTTCTCGGAACAGGGCTTGAAACAGCCGGTGGCTCTGTTCCACTTCTCTCCGACGTAATCTTCAGTACCACCTTCCTGACAACAACTTCCAGATCCTGTAGAGAGAATGTTGGGGCTGTTGGGAAGCACGTCACTGTCGTTCGTCGAAGTTCCAGTTGTCATGTCTTTGATTATCCTATCCTGGTAGAAACCTCAAATGGGATTAGGGAATCGTCCCCATGGACGGCGCCAAACTGTTATGGTCCCTTTTTAAGGGATACCAACAGTCGTCCGGTTCGTCAAGAAACGAACTCGGTTTTAATTTGTTTATTATGGGGAAACGATTAAATAAATCAAATGAAGAAATGGGCAAGACAATTTAAAGTGGAAAACCCCGAGAAATTGGGAAAAAACCACTTGACTAAGAGCAGAAAAAGCTCTTAATCGATTCACTAATCAAGCAGTTCATTACAAGATACAGCAGAGGTTTATGAAGATGACGAAGTATAAGAAAGCGATAAGAACTCGGCAGAGTAACAACCTGTTCTTACGCGTCTAAATGGTCATGTGGCAGAACATCGGGCCAATTTATTTCAAATGTGCTAAGTTGGGGATTTTGAGTCGCGCGAGTTCACTTTTTATCACTTGGGTCACCCTAATCGTTATTTGGTTTTATCCACTGCAGGGTACATGGTCATAGGATTCTTATCAGGTACGTTTTGAACAACGTTTGGCAAATAGTAGTGAGATGAGATAATTGTACTATGCTGTGAGGTGAACTTATCGTGATTTTAAAAAACTATTTGAAACAGCGGTGCAGTGATCGTGATTTCATAAAATGACTATTTTATCCTTATTTTTATTTAAAGTGTATTACTTACCAATTATATTTTATATTGATTATGATAAACTCATTATTTAAGAAATTGCTATAATATAATAAGTTATTGATCAAAAGTATTAAAAAACAAACATCGACAAAAGTGAATCATCTAAATCGACAATCTTCTCCAATCCTGCTAGTGCAATGCGATCATGTATTTCATTTCTAATTTGAATCATATAGTTATCGTGTATGAGTTCAACATCTATATGTGATGGGTCAACGGGAATTTGTACTTCCATATTTCGATCATGTTCTATTTCCACAAAGTCCGGATACTATTAAATTAATTAATATTAATAAAAATTAATATAGACAAGAATTTTAAACAAATGTAATAAAAATTAAATTTTAATAAAAATAAATATTAATAAGAATTTAAATTAATTTTAAATTAATTTTGATAAAAAATAATTATAAACCATAATTTTAAAGGAATTGTATAATGGTCATTAAACAACTGCGTTCTCTCCACCACTGCTTCAAACGTACTGTCACCTCACCGCAGTTTTCAGCGGTGAAACGAAAGTATTTGTTAAGTATGTTTGGTTAAAATGAAAAAAATTGTGACACGTTCACCGGATCGGATGGTGAACCTTAGTTCCAAATAAAACCATTATAATTATCTTATATACATAGTTATATTTTTCATTTATTATAACAATTACTTTTTATCTTAAATTGTACTATCTTAGTTGGGGTTTATATTATTTTTATTGTAATCTTTTATTATTTATAACACAAAACAAGTATATATATATTTTTTAATACGTTGAAAATTTGAGATACCCAAATATCTTACAGTTACACTAAGATTAAAAGGCCGTCTATTTTAGTATTTTAAAATGGGTGATGTTTGCCCACAACATCCCAATTTACGGACTGTATAAATGACATACCCTCCAAGTTACAAAATTGCAAATATGATACATTTTATGAGCAAAAGTATGCAATTATAGCCCTACAATTTCAATTAAATGCACATACGACACCTCAAGTTTCCAATATCGTTTATCATTGGCACTTTATTGAACTCATAAATTTTAAATATTTTATACACAATTCTCGAATATCAAGAGTAAAATTTGTATAATTTTTCAAACGGGTCTTATTTGCGTATTTTGTGAGGGATTTTCAAATGATTTTCAACTTACAGAAAACCGATACTATAATGTCATGCGTAAAAAACAAACGGTATTGATAAATTGATGTGTCATTTTTACAATATTGTAAGTTGAACTGCATTACTTATACCAAGCAATTTTCTTATTTTAAAATGTTCAATGCTTCCATAAATTAGATCCAAAAAGAAAACTCTGGGATTTGAGTTGTGGGATTGTGGCAAGACAACATTGTCAATCAAGAATGGCAACGGCAGAAGATCCTTTGCTGTTGCAATCGCCAGAGGTAGCAGAGGAAGATGACCAGCAGGAATCGAAGGAAAAAGTTCTGCAACGCTACTTTTTACAGGAATGGAAGGTCGTCAAATGCATACTCGACAACATTGTTGCAGCCCGTTGTGTCTCGGATTTTTCAGCCTGCCACAAGATCCGTTCTATTGTTAGTGTTTTATTATTTTCATATGGGGATGAACTTTATGAAATCTCTCTGCTTCTATGGTACTCTTTGAGGATAATCTTAGCAAATTGTTTTTGAAGTCTACTTCTCATTGCTGGAAAATAGTGAATTTTTTGCAGTCCTTTTCTTTAGTATGAGTCAACATTACGAATATAACATAACAGAGAGAAATTTCAGGAATCTAGAACAACAGCAATGTTAACCAAGTGGGATCGGTTTGAGTACTAAAGCTTGTTTGCTGTGATTGATGGTAAATTTAGGATGTCTTTATACCAGGCATATGCTAATCCCCTCTTAGAATCCTGGCTGCTGGGTCGAGTGTCAATTTTTAATCTTGAGCACAAATAGAGACAGAATATGTTGGACTGTATCCCCATCTGGTGTTTTTTTAATCATAAGGAATCATGAAGGACATGGTGTACATGCGCATCCTTTTAAACCATGTGTGTTTTTTGTTGTAGCTGTCATACCGTCATTGGCATGCGCCAATAAAAAAATAGCAGTGTCTTAACAGTTTACATTCTTTTGGAAAATATTATGCCAATTGCGGTACTATATTTGATTCCATGCTTGAAGTGCTTGGCTCATTCCATAGCTATTATCATGAAATTTTCCGGAGTTTTTTCATTCTTCATGTTTTTACCTACAGATGGACAAATATCAAGAGCAAGGCCAACTTGTTGAGCCTTACCTTGATTGCATTGTTTCACCTTTGATGGGAATAGTCCAATCCAAAACCATGGAGTTTGGGATTGCATCAGATGAAATTTTGGAAGTATTCAAGCCTATATGCATCATATTGTATTCCACGGTGACTGTCTGTGGATATAAGTCTGTTATCAAGTTTTTTCCGCATCAGGTTTCTGATTTAGAGCTTGCAGTGTCTCTTTTGGAAAAATGTCATGGCATGAGTAGTGGAACGTCTTTGAGGCAAGAAAGTACCGGAGAGATGGAGACAAAATGCATTATGCTTCTCTGGCTTTCTATTCTTGTTTTGATTCCTTTCGATTTATCTTCTGTGGACACAAGTGTAATCTACAGCAAAGGCGTTGGAAATGATGAACCCCCACCACTCGTGATAAAGATTGTAGAATGCTGCAAGGACTATTTGTCAACAGCAGGTCCAATGCGTATTGTAGCTGGATTGCTGCTCGCAAGGCTCTTAACACGCCCAGATATGTCTAGAACATTTAACTGGTAATCTCTGAATTGTTAGGGGGTAAAACTTGCCCTACCTATCTGCCAATACTGATGGGATTATATAGGCTTCGATGAATTATTTGTTTGCAAAATAGTTTGTTTTCTTTTGGATGCATCTGTTTATTTGATTTTAGAATTTTGAAATTTCCTTATTTCTTTGTATCTTTCAGCTTTATTGATTGGGCATGCACAATCCTTTCTTCCATGGAAGTCAGCATGGTGGATCACTTCAGGTTGCTGGGTACCGTTGAAGCATTGGCTGTCATTTTTAAGGTTCACTTACATATATGTTCATACTTTCGGCAGCTTTTTTCAGCTATCGCTTTTCCTTGTTACTCTTCAGACTTGATTCTTCGCAATTTTTTACTGCTGCTTCTTAGTAATCACAATTGCAGATTGGTAGAAAATCACAATTGACAAGTGTAGTCCCAGTTATATGGAATGGTACATCAGCTTTATTAAAATCTTCTATTGCTGCCCGAAGTTCATTACTTCGCAAGTACCTGGTAAAGTTAACCCAGCGGATTGGGATAACTTGTCTGCCTCATCTTACCGCAAATTGGCATTACACGGTCAGCTAAGTTGATCCTTTTCCTTGAGCATTTTCTTTCTATATAACTATACTAATTGGCTCGATAGTGACCAAGCATAAGTTTTTTCCAGATGGATGTCTTGCAAGGATGCCTATTAAAATTTATTTGTTGCATTTAGTTATTAGGAAAGCTGTTTGGGCAAATTTTCCATCCTATAAACATTGATTCTGACAAGCTCCAGTTTCTACAAATCTGTTACCTATAAAAGTTGTATCTTTTTTATAGTATGTGTTTTACCTTATTCTCACAATTTTGGCTTTGATATTGATATGCAGAGTAGGGTCAAGACATTTGGAGCAAATATGCTTGCATCTACAACACAAGATTGCAGCGACTTAATTTCTTCAGAGAACATGAACTCTAATTCGTCACAAGATATGTTTTGTCTTAATGAAGTAGATGTTGATATTCCTGACATCATAGAAGAAGTTATTGAGCTTGTGCTTTCAGGATTGCGAGACAAGGTAAATTAATTGCTCGGTTGATCTTGATGATCTCTTTGCTGGACTAAGTAATACTACATTTTTTTCTGTTAAATTTTTTCTTATATTTCCTTCCTCTTTGATATGCTTATTTAGACTCACTTTCCCTCCCATAGGACACAGTTGTGAGATGGTCTGCTGCCAAAGGTATTGGTCGAGTGACTGCACGATTGAGTTATTCTCTTTCAGAAGAAGTTCTTTTGACATTGCTGGAGCTTTTTACTTCAAGTGAGGTATGCTCCCTCTTGACGTATGACCACCTTTCGTTTCTCATGTTATGAGAAATTGAAATCTTCTTGTTCTTTATCCATGATGATGTATGTACGAACTTAAGTGGAATAGCATCCACATGAACATTATTTGTTATGTGGAATTACTACCAACTAAGCCATGTAATATTTCTGAATAATCTTTATGAAATATCCTCATATTTTGAGTCGAAAATATGGCATCCCTCATTTTTGTGCATCCTAGTATTTCTCACTCTGTTTATCTTCTACTGCAGGGAGATGGTTCATGGCATGGTGGATGCTTGGCACTGGCAGAATTGGCTCGTAGAGGACTTCTTTTACCAGTCAGTTTTCCTCAAGTTACTCCTGTTATAATAAAAGTAAGTATTGTCTTCATGTTCTTCCATTATTTCTTTTTTGGAGTGGAACAAAGTTTTGGAATGGCTGCAGCTTTTAGGGCCATATTATTAATTTTTTGAATGGTATAATTTTTTAGGCAATAGCAATTGAACGTGAAATATTTTCTAGTTATTATGCCGCATCTAATGGTGCCTCTTGAAGGTGTTTTCAGATCCCCCCATGGCCTTGTGGTCATTTTATTTGGTTTTATCTACTCTTCATTAAGAATGAAACAATATAAATATAAACCTGCCCACTTAACAGGCTTTACATTATGATTTACGAAGAGGAGCTCATAGTGTTGGCTCTCATGTACGTGATGCTGCAGCTTATGTGTGCTGGGCTTTTGGTCGAGCATATTACTATGGAGACATGAAAAATGTGTTGGAGCAAATTGCTCCTCATCTTATAACGGTGGCCTGCTATGACCGGGAGGTGTACACTTCTTAAGAATGAGTTTATGCTTTTAATTAGAATGCCAATGCTGTCAATTCAATGATGCTAACTCCATTTTTAATGCTTAGGTAAATTGCAGAAGAGCAGCAGCAGCAGCTTTTCAGGAGAATGTGGGGAGACAAGGAAATTTCCCTCATGGAATAGATATAGTGAATATGGCTGACTACTTTGCTCTATCTTCCAGAGTGAATTCATATCTTCATGTAGCTGTTTCTATCGCTCAGTATGATGGTTATCTTCATCACTTCGTGGACGAACTAGTGCAGAGGAAAATCTGTCATTGGGTATGTGCTATTTTATGTCTATATAGCTTATGTTATGGGCACCTTAGTGCAATTGAAAGAAGCTTTTTTCCCAGTTAATCTTCTGATTTACCGGAATTATCTATAAAATCGAGAAAAAGGGGTAGAACAAGGAGATATAGTGATTTAATATTATACTGCACGTTATTTAGATTTAACTGTTTTTAATGGTCATCCCAGCAGAATATTTGACTCAGGCCCTATAACCCCCAATCTATAGTATCCACCATAGGCGGTTTGCTAGTGCAACATACCAAAGAGCTTTGACCTGTGTGTTTGATAGCTCAGTTGAACCTGCTCTGCTGGTCAGATTATGCCATGATCTTCTTAGCCTAATTATCTTCTCTTGCAATAAGAGGTTTCTCTGTTCCATCTAGTAGTGTTAGTTACCTTCGTAGTCTGATTACTCTTACTGCAGTATGTCTTTTGAGATGGCCTCTTGTCTGTCTACATTATTTAGCACGAAAAGCAATCATGTCTATCTATATATTTTCATCTTGATGATTACAGTACCGAGTGAATGTAAATCTATATTTTCATTGTGCTCATTCAGAAGACAACTCTAAATGATAATGTTCAGTAATCTATTGGAGATATACAATCTCACTGATCCCTTATCGCGTTAGTTGGATACCACTAGACTCTTTTGCTTAAAACATTTAGTTGCACAATTGCCCTTCCAAATATAAACGCAAGAGTCTTTTGTTAATCCTTGGTTTTGTTTATTCTCTGTAGTTTCTCGATAATGGATATGTGGTCTCCTATTCTTTAAATTTCCTTTCCGAAAAAGTGGTGCATGGAAGGCTTTTCCTGCAATTTTCTTTGTATTGTTTTAAAATTCTTTTTCTGATGTTTGTGTAATAAATGTTTGACGTTCAGGAAAGAGGTTTGAGAGAACTTGCAACTATCGCCCTCTCATCTCTTGTGAAATTTGAGCCTGAATATTTTGAAAATGTAATAATGGAGAATTTAGCCTCAAATACTCTATCATCTGATCTTTGTATGCGTCATGGGGCAACGTTGGCCATCGGAGAGGTGATTTTGGCTTTATACAAAAACAATTACACTCTTTCCCCAGGTCTAGATCCCACTATTCTCTTCCAAATTTGCTGTTTTTATGACTGTACCTTGATGCATTTTAATCCTTATTTTAATACAGTTATTTTAGTTTTACCCCAGACTGAATTTTTCTCAACAGGGTCGTTGAAAGTATATTTCTCTTGTTCTTGTTTCAGAAAAACAAAGAATTGCTTCTGGTATAGTGCCAGCAATTGAGAAAGCTCGACTTTATCGTGGTAAAGGTGGTGAAATAATGCGTTCTGCTGTCTCGCGCTTCATTGAATGCATTTCAAGGGCTGAATTATCTCTGACCGAAGAAAACAAAAGAAATCTTCTTGATACCCTTGATGAGAGCTTGAAGCATCCGAACCCTCAGATTCAGGTCTGTCTATAGATTAAAGGCAATCTTCATAGGCAGCCATTTTACTTGTTATTCCGTTAAACGACTTTTTCACTTGTGCTTTAGAATGCTACCGTTGAGGCCTACAGACACTTTCTTCATGCTTACATAGTCCCTATCAGAAACAACATCTCCGAAGATATTGTATCTAAACACATTGAACTATTGAGTGATCCCAACATTGCTGCAAGGCGAGGTTCATCTCTGGTTCTTGGTGTTCTGCCTTATGAGTTAATTGAAAACAAATGGAAATTCATTTTGACCAAGCTATGCAGTTCATGCCAAATTGAGGTAAGCATGGTTACCTTGGAAGAGAATGAACGTTATAATCTTTAAGAAATCGATTTTTTAATGAGCATGTGAAAATGCGGCTGATTATATTCGAATGCCTATTGTGCATGCAGGACAATCCCAAAGATAGAGATGCTGAATCACGTGTGAATGCTGTCAAAGCACTTGTTTCTGTTTGTGAAACACTATCAGTTTCAAATGAATTTTGTGGCCTCTTGTCTAGATATGAACACGAGCTGCTTCTTTTCATTAGGGATGAAGTAATGAGCTCTCTCTTTAAAGCTCTAGATGATTACTCTACTGATAACAGGGGTGATGTTGGTTCTTGGGTTCGTGAGGCTGCAATGATTGGTCTTGAGAAATGTACGTACATTCTCTGCCGTGGAGATTCCACAGATCAGTTGAATGGTTCAGCATCAAAAGAAAATGATTGTTCCATAAGCAAGCAAACGACCCTGTTTTTTTCTGGCAGTTTGGCACATAAACTGGTAGGAGGTTTTGTTAAGCAAGCTGCTGAGAAGATGGATAAACTGAGGGAATTGGCGGCACAAGTTCTTCGTAGAATCCTTTATAACAATTCAATTTTTGTTCCAGATATACCATGGAGAGGAAATCTTGAAAGCATAATCCCCAACAAGGATGATTTGGAATGGGGGGTAAGTTGAAAAGCAAATAATATGTAAGGCAATAAAATTTTTCATGTTCTCCTTACCACGCAGGTGCCAACATTCTCGTTTCCTCGTTTCATTCTACTACTTGAAGTTAGTTTCTATAGCAAATATGTTGTCTCCGGGCTAGTTATCTCGATCGGTGGCCTCCAAGATTCTCTGAGGAAGGCCTCACTGAATGCATTGCTGGATTATGTCAATGGCACTGAAACTAAAGAACATGATAGCAAATCAAGATTCATCAATCTGTCAATTGATATGCTGTGGATCATGGAAAACTACAAAAACTGCGATCGAGTTATTGTTCCGGCATTGAAGGTACGTAGTTTGCTGTTGGAGATTTATAACTGGATTCTTTATACATACATAGTTAACATTTTCATCCTCAGACCATTGAAATTATTTTCAGCCGAAGATTACTCCTAAGCAATGAGGTACTCAGTTTTTTTATAAGATATTGCAACTTACTTGGCATTGATACATGACTTTCCAGGATCATACTCCAAATTTCTTTACTGGGATTCTGGATTGTGTTTGTATTGAGCTGAAAGGAACAAAGAATTTCTGTAAACTGTACTCAGGAATCTCAATCTGTGGATATATTGCTTCTGTCTCAGATCCATTAAGTAAAAGGGCACTCTCATTTCTCCTGACTTTCTTAGGACATAGATATCCCAAGGTATTAATAAACAAACCCCCATTCACATCTTATATTAATTATCATGCAACAACACAGTTTTCTAATACAGATACGCAAGTTTGCTGCCGATCAAGTGTATCTTGTTCTTCTTGAAAACCAGAGCCTAATCCCAGATGAAAAACTGGAACAAGTGAGTGAAATCATTACAGAAACATGCTGGGATGGAGAATTTGCTGTAGCCAGGAGAAGAAAGGCTCAGCTTTATGAAATGCTCAATTTTATAGACAATGGAGTGGAAGTTGAGTGCAAGAGTTATAATACAAAGTTATACGCTGATGCAGATGAAAACTCTTCATACTCTTCCTTAGTTGAATCAGCTGCAGCTGGATGATGATCAGTTTTGTAAGTTGATTTCATTATATTTAACTTTGTTTAAAAAAGAAGGGGTATTAATTGCGAAAGGAAAAGGGGAGCAATTATTGGTGATGTAATAATTGAGGCATTACAAATGAATTTACCCCAAAGAGATAAAATGGGAATTGCCTCTGGTCTTTGTCAATGATGTTCCAATTTTGCTTGCATCATCTCTACTGCTCATTCATTTACTATTTTCCCTTTTTTATTCCTCACACTGCTGCTGCAACAGTTCTCCTTTCCATCTAACTCGCCATGTTTGTAAAGCATGTTCTTTTGTTTCCCTCTTTACCCGTATCCCCTCAAACTCAGTTATTGTGCATTGCTGTGATTATCTTGTTGCAGAAAAGACTGAAAAAGCTGCAAGGGAAATGAAGGATCAAGAGAAATTTTCATAATAATACAATAAATTCCCTCGTGTGTGTGGCTGTGAATCATTGAGATTGTGTGTTTTTTATGTAAAAAAGAGTGTATTTATTCATCCCCCTAGATCTGAGCAGCTTATCAACAGTATCTTTCTGCGTCACCATGATTGTTTTGAACGATAACACAGTAGATTTATCTCTTTATTTCTCTCTTGTGAAACTGCAACAAAACATTACTAAAGTGAAGCTCTGCATTGGCCTTTTATCCTTTCTTGTTGTTGCTGTTGTCTAGAACTAGAAGAAGCCTTTTGGGTTGGGACTGTTTGGGAAGAAAGGGTAACCACTGATTTTCTACATATAGTCATACTTTTCTTCTACTTCCCCACGCTCATTCAACTCTTGTGATTCTTCAACACCCAGATGAGAGGAATGAATAATAATCAGGCACAAGAATCTCCAAATTGTCTTGTAACTGAAGAAGCTCCATTCTGCTACTCCATGGCGTATTCTGATTTCGTTGTGCACAACCCACATGCATATTCTTCACCATTAACTCTCCATGAAGCGGAAGCGGAAGCGGAAGCGGAACCTCTCATCACTTTCAACGATCATCTCCCCCGAAAAGACAACTCCAATTGTAGATTTGAAACTTCATTTGACACAAATGAAAACTCTCTTCTTAATGAATGGATAATTGGAGATCAACACATCAATTCTTCCAATTTTAACACTCATTTTCATGAACAATGCTCGGAGATGAGTTCTTCAACCTTATCTATACATAACCCCACAATTGCAATTAGATCTCCCAGCAAGCCTCTGCAGATTTCTTGCTCAACATTTATGAATGTAATCCAGAAAATTCTTGCTGAAATCGCTTGTTTCGCGCTTGAAAACGTTGAGCAAAACAAATATTTTAAGATAGTCGACAACACTTCAAGCTGCACTACTGGGGGAAGAAGCCATGATCAAACCACATGCTTGGAAAATGAAGCAAAGAGAAAACACCTTCTGGCTTTACTTCAACTGGTTAGTGAACTTGTTTCAAGTTTGTTATAATGTAATCCCCAGGCTCACTGTAATTTATTCAGGTTGACAATCAATACAACCAATGTTTGGATGAAATCCACACTGTAATATCTGCATTTCATGCAGTAACAGATTTGGATCCAAATCTTCATACACGTTTTGCTCTTCCTGCCATATCTATAATGTACAAGAATCTCAGAGAAAGAATCAGTACCCACATTCTTGAAATGGGATCACACAAAGTGAAATCTAGAGATGATAATTACCCAATGGCGACATCTTTCGTTCAAAAGCAATGGGAAGCACTTCAACAACTTAAAAAGAGGGATCAACAGCTGTGGAAGCCTCATAGAGGATTGCCTGAGAGATCAGTCTCTGTATTGAGAGCTTGGATGTTCCATAATTTCCTACACCCGTAAGCTATAACAATATCTCCAGATTACAACAACAAAAATGTCATGTTTTTTACAACATTTTTTCAGGTACCCAAAGGATGGGGAGAAGCACTTGCTGGCTTTAAAGAGTGGCTTGACAAGAAGCCAGGTAAGTGTACATAATTACATTGAAATTAATTGAATCTTTCTGAGCTGAAGCTGCCAATTCCAAATTCATTTCCCAGGTATCGAATTGGTTCATAAATGCTCGTGTTCGTCTATGGAAGCCAATGATAGAGGAAATGTACGCAGAGATGAAGTCCAGAAGAAACAGCGAAGAGGAAGATGGAGGGCGTAGTAGAACCACTACTAATTTGTCATTTAACAACACAAGGTTTTCGGACCAAGTATAACCAACATTTTCATTTTCAACGCCTAAACGTATATGTTTTTACTTTCACGGCCACGGTGTAATTCAACTTTGATATTCTCTTCAACGCATTATTTATTCAACTTATCTTGAAGTTCTTCAGAATTAGAATGCGAATATCGTACTGTTTTCAATTTTACAACTTTGTATTTTTTGGAATATTTATCTTTAAAATTTACAAAATCATATAAAATTGATATCCCATTTTGAAAAAAATCATCAAAGTTGGAGAAATAATATTGTTAAAATTGAAAATATCGAAACTAACTTTAACATATATAGTTTTTATAGTTTCTTTTAATGGATTACAACCGTCACCGGATCATGATCACAATAAATGATCAATATCTCATTTTTAGTTTATAGTTGTTTGTGAGACAACTTAGGTATATGATATTAAGCGAACACATTCAATTTAATGTAGAAAACCCTAAAAGAGATGAAAAAACCACAGTTTCAAGAGGAAAACCTCCGAGGCCAATTCACTAATCATTGAATAGAACAATACAAAGTGATTGGGATAAGGGAAAAGAACAACATGAAAATAGATAAGAGCAGGTTGGAATAATTAAAAGTTGACCTCCATCGATTTCCAAACCTTCTCTTTTGTATAGATTTGGGTTAACCAGTTTCCTTCCTTATTTCAGGCGAATTCTGTTATAGGACCCTCCATAATAGGTATTTTTTTCTTGGAAAACGCATCTACCAAGAATATAACCGTTTCATTAAAACTAGGTAAAAGTCCACGTGGCGGGACCGATCGAAAGTCTATTGGACCGATCCAACACTCATCGTTTTTAGCATCCCGATTTCCTACTGGGCGTGATCCAATCGGGTCTCGGCCTCAACTTGATCCAATTGGACTGGCCTCAACTCTATGTTGATCTTTCTGCATGGGCTACGGCCTTCTCGCGGTACCCGATCCTATTGTTCCCATCACTAGCCCCTTGGATTTCATTGCAGCAATAACAGCTGTGATCGGAAGACAACCCTATGTAGAACCCAACCCCGAATGTACCATGCATGCAAACATCGTTCAGGACCAAATCAACGTCTGGAGAGTGTCTAGACACTCTCTAGACACTACTTAGAAAAATGAGCTAATACTTAGATAGAACCGATCTAATACTTAGAGTGTCTAGTATTAGCTCATTTCTCCCGACACTTCTTAGAGTGTCTAGAGACTCTCTAGACACTGCAATTTATCTTATAAGACCGAACCAATACTTAGAAAAATCTTGACTTTCTTTTCTTCATAAGAGCAGCTAGGATCAATCGTATAATGGGTAATGTGCTAGATCGTCAGTCTAGTGGGGTTGGAAAATGAGCTAGCCTCTAGACACACTAACAACGGTTCTTTAAATGGAGGCTTCAACTTCCAAAACATCAAGTAGTGTGATAATTGTAGTCTTCAAATAACCGACTTGCTAGATCGTGGGTCAATTGACTATTCGTCATGGGATAAGAATCTAAGGCAAGATTTTCGTCGTTTAACCCTTCTTCATTCGGCAAAAATTCGCTGCTATTTTTCATGCCCAATTTCAGAGCTCTGCCCCTTTCTTCTTAGAAACTATACAAAACTTGTAAAGGTAAATTCATGGCTCCTCACAAACATCGTTTATGCGCCATACTTTGAACTTGATACCGAAGAACTTTATATCAAGTTCTCAATTCATGCTCATTATTCAATAAAAAAGGGAAAAGAAGATGTTTCTTATTTACTTCCATAGGAAATGATAACCCCTCCCAACTCAATTCGTGTATTCTACGCACCCCTGAAAAGTGGCCTGCGGCTTCCTCTACATCCTTTAGTAGCGGCCATACTTCGTGAAATCCATTGCCCGATTTAAGTCCTTTTTATGGGAAGCTTCATATACATCGTCGCTTTCATTTTTTAATTCTATAAAGAGCATTGAACCCACATTGGAACTGTTCTTTGCTCTACATGTAGTAGGTCCCGAAGGCGACGGAGGTTGTTAGGAACCCATTAGGATATATTACATCACAACCCGAACAATTAAATGTGCCCTCTTAGATAAGGAGGATTCCCTTCATGGGTGTGAATGTTGTCATGCCTGGATCAGGATTTCGAAGAAAGAGAGCATGGGTGTCAAGAGTTGGATCGAACCCCAAATCGGGAAGCTTAATCGGTTCGCTTCAATCCTTCACAGCAGAAAATAAAAGACATATTGGCCCTTTTCCCTCCTCTGGAAAAGCATTTAAAACGCATCAATCTTTTGAGGGAAAAGATGATACATATGGGAGTGATATTACCCGGGTATATTCTCTTGTATTTATCCTTACCCGGGGGCTCGTCTGAAGTGGCTATGTAATATTTTCGGTATTTTCATATGTCTATCGCGAGGCGTTCTCAGGGGGTATTCTCATAATTCAGGCTCGTTGGTCCCCGTATAAAGCTTATGTAAGTGTTTTGGGTTATCTCGGCCCCGGACGGGGCCAGGGGTATATTCGTAATTTGCCACCCGGGAGCACATCGGTCGGGTGCAACGATGTTATGTAGCTGCGTATTCACTTCTTGGAGGTAAAGAATTAATATACGAGGTTTTTCCGGTATTTTCTCATCGTATTTCCGACTAAAATCTCGATCAGGATGGGTTCCCGAAACTTCAAGACGGCGTGACATTTATTACAATATAATTAGAGATTATTTAAGTGTTTTGGGCTAAATGAAGTAAACTAGGCTCATGGGCTCGAGTAAGTGAAGTTGGGCTGGATTTCTCTATAAATACAAGTCCCAGTGCATCTGGAGGAGTTCAGACTGTTATCATGCTTCCCAATGCAAAGTATTGTTTTTCTGCACACTGTAGAGTCGCGATTTATCTCATGATCATAGCCATTCGCGACTTATTTCTGCCTTAGCCGCGACTTGTTACTTTTCATCCCGCACCCGCGACTTATTGCACGTAGTCGCCATCAATTGTCGTACTCGCGAGTTATCGCTCTGCAGCTGGAACTCGCGACTTATTGTCGCCCTGATCCTGTTCGCGAGTTGTTAACCACAACTCACGACTGCACTCCTTTTGGGTGCAACGAAGTGTTTTAGACCGTTTTTCAAGTCGTTTTCATCTGGATTGTTATTATCACATCATTGTACTTGTATCATTTGATTATTATAGTGGAAACCAAGGTAGAGCTTCGCTCTCCCGAGGACGTAAGCTCACACATTGTGGGCTCAACCTCGTATATCGCTCGTGTCCTCACAACAATTAAATTTCGAGTAATTAAAAATTGACTGATCATAAACAAACATTCTAAAACATTTTTAGACGAGATCAGGGAGTAATAGGCAGGACAGTTACGCCTCCCACAATGGCAGCACCATCAGACCTCGGTTCACCTAACATATCTATATTTAACTTCTGTACCGGCTCATATTTCTTGATCCTTATAAGTTCTTTTGCAGGTTCATCGGAAATAATGTCGATCTCCCGACTTCGGAAGATGGATGTTGCATCCTGAGTAAGAAGGGACCAAGTGAGGGCCTCAGGGTCCACTCCGACTTATCTTTTTTTGTAGGCTCGAAGCATGCTAACATTCCAACTATGTCTGCAGCCCATTCCAAGTTGGGCTTCGTCATCCGGCACCTCGGGCGGAGGATCATCAAGCAACCGTAGACTCGTCCCACACACCATACTAGAAATGGAAGAGGCGGTAACAGGCTAACGGCTAGGTTCCTCTCTATGAGTTTAGCTGCACTGTACAGGATCGGGAACTCTGCTCCCATTAGTCTTATCATGGTAAACTTGTTGCTGCAATGATCTGTCAAGATAGAGGAAGTTCTCCCCTCCCCTAACTTGGAGGAGAATTTTGCCATAAGCTCGATCAACTTGATAGACAATGGAAAAAAAGCAGTGGATGAACCCAAAAAGGAATTTAAGAGGCTCAAGAAGGGTGCTCCTCCTACTAATATGGATCAAGCCCTGAAGATCTCCAGACCGATCCGGACAACCAAGTCGTAGACCCCAATCGATTCCATCCAAGGGATGATGGAGAGAGTGAAGGCCAAAAGGAACATCTCAAGGGATGTTGCTGCACCGGGCGAAAAATTAAAGTCCCTTACCTCGAGGGATGCTTTCATCAAGGAATACCGACTACACGGGATGAAAGATCCGGTGAAGCTAAGATTGGAGGCTTCGCTTGTCGATCGGGTCGGTCGACTTATGGACGACGTTAGTAAACCCTCTGCTAATTTTTATATGCCGAAGTAACATTGAGATCAGTCTTGATTTACTTTGCAGGTGCTCCAAAGAGGCCTAACATTGGCCAATGCCCTTCATCATGCACAAAGTGCCTCTTCGTTCCTCGAAGACATTCAACAACAGCTTGAGTTAGCACAAAATCAAGTTGTAATCAAATAGGGGAATTGGTTTCTATCCGAGTAGAGCCGGAGAAACTTAATAATGATCTGAATTGAGCGGGGACCAACATATCCCTTCTGACTTTCCAAATAACCCAGCTGGAAGACAAACAAAAATAATCTCTTATCGTATTAGCTGCAGTGGCGTCAAAGACTTTTGAGCAAGAGGCTCAAATAAGGGCGCTGATTGAAGAAATGACCCAACTCTAGCTTCGGTTCAAGGAAGAAACGGAAGCACTGCTTGTCAAGGCTAATGATGAAAACGATACATCAATTCCGGATGCCATCTTGCCTTTTGCACGATCCCCGCTCAAGTTTGCCTTAGCGGATGAGGTGTACGGGGCAACAATCTCCCGGTACTTGGATAACCAACAGGGCCACATCCAGCGACTGTTCGAACTCAATCTTAAATATGATCGTTGGGACAATGTTGATCCGTTGGCAAAGAATGAAGACTTCCAACCCCTTCCGGTTCTGGAAGATGACCCGAACTTCAACCTTTTTGAACAAATGGAGCAGACTATCATGCAAATAGTAGAAGACTAGGAGACACGCTAGATAGAGCTAGAGGCCCGGCCTAGTGTGGGAGAAGATGACAAGGAACAATTTGCAGAAACTTAGAGTAGAAAATATATATTTATGTAATGTTGTTTATCGATCCTTGTACTTTGAGCATATAATAAAGGCTTCGCCTTAATAATAAGATTTCTTATTTTATTTTAAGTATTGAATCAGATAGTTATGTATTAAATTTCTTTACTCAAAAGAATGTCATCCAACATAAACGTTGGTCCAGTCCAAGTCCTCACATAAATAGTCTTCTAAAAATGACATCTCGAATTTTAACTAACTCTTCGATCGGTAAATAAACCTCCATACTTAATCATGGATCGTCATCTATAGAAGCTCTAAGGCGAAGGCTGTAACGTATTCAAGCGGTCCTTCATAGGGAATAATCTCTTCCAGATAAGGGCAATCATATAAAATGATTTTAAGCCCAGAACAGTCTCATAAAGGGGTCTATTGTTCGATTATTTCGACTGATATGATTATGATGTCAACTTTAGATTGTTCTTTATTAGTCTCGAATGTTCATAATCCTTTGCGGAAAGGGAGCCCCGATTCTATGTTATGTACATACACAGACTCTTCCTTTCTTTTCGACAAATTTTTTGTCTGGTTTCTATCCTCCCAATACATAATAAGCACATACATCAATTGCTCAACAGTCAGTTCTCATTGGATTTTTCCGACAATTTCTTGTGAAGATTTAAGTTCTTGGTGAGTTCTGGGAGCTTCATGACTAGTCAGAGCAGTCACCAGTCCAAACCCGTCTAGAAACTCCACCGTCCAAGCCATAGACAACATGTGTTAGCTTTGTGCATTATTAAAGACATAAATTATCAAATCAATAAAAAAATCTTCGGTATTCTTGTGTCCTACCCATAGACAACATGCGTTAGCTTTGTGCTTGTGATATATTGAGAATACCAATAAAATTATCTATAGCAATAAGATTGATACTAAAAGTACCTCTAGGTTAAATTTCAAATGTCATGTTAAATTATGTGGAGAGTGCTCACGGATATAATATATAAAGTTGGAGGTCATATGTGTATATTTTTATTAACTTGAGGTATCATATTTACATATTTTTGTTAACTTGAGGTGTCATATTTGCAATTTCGTAACTTGGAGAGCATGCCTTTTACACCGCCCGAAAGTTGGAGTGCCACCGGCAAACTTCACCCAAATAAAAAACAACAAAAATCTTATTTTTAATTTCAATTTATACTTCTCGTATTTGAAATGACTATAATGTCCTTATTTATCTTTTTATATAACTTTTTACTTATGAGAGCAGACTATACGCAAATATGACATAATCGACTTTACGGAGTTGGTTATCATCACGATGATAATTTTGTAGAATATCATATTTTGTGACAATCAGATAGAGTTCAAATAATAATTTATTATTGAAATAAATCTAAAGGTAGGAAAGTAATTTGATTAATACATAAATTATCATTTTATTTTTACAATAGAAGACTATTTGTTTTTTTATATTATTTATTCATTCTAAAAGCATTACAAAACACTTCATAATTTATATTTGTATTTTTGTTTGTGTTTCTATTTCTCTTTCTACATAAATGACTTTCTAGAATTCATACATAAGATACCCTAAAACTTATATATATTATAAATTGAGTGGTGTTTCTTAGTGGCTCAAGAACTTTAAAATAATGTACATATGATCTCAAAGTTTGTAAATGTAAAGCTCCAAACTTGGTGTAATGCGTGTTGTTGATCCCTCAACTTTTTAATGTTGTAAATATGCCCTCAAAATTTAAGATTTACATTGTTGGCTCACAGATTTTCAAAACAGTTTATATTTAACTGTAGCACTCGTTAATTTTTAAATGCATCCATAGCTTATTTTTTATCCTTTAACCTTGAAAAATGTAATGATTACGTTTCAAATCTTATAAAATTTAATAATTAAAAAATTAATTGTCAAAACCACGCATACGAAAAAGATAAAAACCGCTACATTTCCCTCGATGATTCATTCTTAAACGATTTTGAAATTTTAGGAACTTTGCTTTAATTTACAAATTTTAGACGCATTGCACCGCCTTTATACTATTTTAAATATTGGAAACTATCATAAGTAATTTTCTCATTTTTAATTATATATAATATTCGAGCGTTTTTATAATAACACAAAACACAATTGAAAATATAAGATTTTAATTTATTAATTTAAAATCACCAAAACCCAAAATGAAATACGAAAACACAAAAAAATCAGATTTTGCCAACTCTGTACATAAACAGTGATGAATAATTTGGGTGGGTGGTTTCGTATGGTATTGTTTCACAAAAAAAATGTAACAAACAAAGACAAATTAAATACCGACATGTGGTTTTGTCGGGTTACTAGAATTAATTATATTATAAACAAGAAGAACAGTGACTACAACCAAACTCTGAAAAGTCTTTCTTATACGCATACCCAACAAATCAAATAATAACAAGAAACAACTATCTTTCTATAGTTTATACTAGTATTTTCTATGTATCACCATGAATGAATAAACAATAATGTGTACATTTTTCACACTTGTTCATGAACTCTTCTCGTCTTTATTGGCTTTAGTTTTAATCCCATGCTTTCTGGTGAGAAGAGTTCCGGCGAAATGCTCGTAGGACTCAAAGGGCTTCTTGGGCTCACGCTGAGATGACCGTGGTGCTTATGAAACCCGTAACCCATTAGGAAGTACTCTAAAGGAATTAACATGGCTTCGGGTTGTTCTTCGGTAACCATTGATCCGCAACCTTGAACCTGAGACAGAAAATTGAATCGATATAATATTATGCACTTTATGTGATATGCATAAAAACATACCTCAACCAAGGCACTTAATCTCCTGTCAAGCTTTGATGTCATATGAAGAGATTCATCGTGGAAAGGAGACTTCTCGCCCACAAAAATCAACGATCGGCATTTTAACTTCGATAAGCCATCGGAAATGTCAGGTCTTCTGTGGATAGTAACCATAAATTCATTGGAAAAAATTCCTCGTATAATTTCCCTTTAAGCTTAAATGATTGATACCCATTGATAGCCTCGATATATCGGGCCACATTGTAACTCTGCCTCTCACACAATGACTGCACAATACAAAATTTGTTGATAAATTCTAAGATAAAGTCATCATACAAAAAGGTTAAACAAGAATCCAAGAACGAACCCGTCTACATGATTTGACGATATCCGACTCAGGCAAATCAATATTTCCAAGTACCGCCTACGAAAAACAGAAAATGCATATTTATGAAATGTTAATCCTGGAACAAAATGATTTCAACAAGAACCTTGCTGAAGTAGCGTCTAAGAAGTAGCTCTTGTACCACACCGCACATACCGCAAAGGTAAACAATACTCGTCATCAACTGCAAATAGTCTACCAATATTCTAAGAAAGATATACATTTCACTGAATAAAAATGTATTAACAATTTTTATTACCTTGTTACAAAACCACTCTGTCCACGAAGGCGCTTTACAAAGAGGGGAAACAAGAATAAGACCCATAACACGTCCGGAGTACTTCAACTAATAGAAAGCAGCAACAAGTAAGTCGATGAAGTCTGAGGTGCATGCAATTTGAACAAAAAAATCACAAAACTTACCGCAAAGAGGGTCAGAATATAAGCTCCGGCAGTTACGCCAAGGCACATTACTGAACTAAGCCTGTAAAGAAGAAAGAGTTAGGCAGGCCTATAATAGGTTCACAACCTCGAAAGAAATATCAATGAAGGGTGCACAAAAAATAACATGAATGGTACCCAAAATGATTAAGGATCTCAAATATCTGATCAGCCAAATCATCAGCTGTTATTGAGAGCTCATCAGGAACGATGGCAGCTGCACCTTGCTGCAATGATTTATAATGCGAATGAAATGCAAATAAGGAGCACGATTTAAAACGGTCGTAGCAATAAGAACACTACCGTTAATGTATGACATGTTATCAATAAAACTAGAAACCAACCTCATGACCCGGAGGACTGATATGGTAAATGCAGAAGTTGCGTAGAAGAAGGGAAAATGCTTCCTGGCATACAAACAATCCTTGGAAGCAAGACATATCTGTATTGTCACAAAAGAGAATGCAAAAACTGAACATTAGGAATACATACTATCAAAGAAGTAAACAATAAGTTGATCCAATTTTTCAGGGGAGCATTAAATCAGAAGAAGTAATTCTGTTTTGTGGAAATGAAAACAAGAAGGCTTCAAGTGGCAATCGAAATGAAATAATATGAAGGTTTGAGTGATTATCAAAGCTTTTTTATCACTTACAATTTACAGATAAATCAGGATAAGTGATAAGGGCTGGTTTTCCATGATCCCCTTGAATGACAACACTTACATTACCGCAGCTCGTTTTAACAATATGCTCCTGAAACAATGAATAAATCTATTCTGTAAAAAATATGATTATGAGACACCAGATTCGGAAGCAAAAGTTACACGATGTATAATTTGATATCAAAAGAAATGAATGTTGTGAAAAACTGGAAAAGAAGAAATCCATTTTCGACCAGACCATACATGCATTTGAAGAAACCGTTGCTGAATATCAGCAGTGGGATTTCGCCAAGGAGGAAAATATTTCAACACAAATACAACCAATAAAGACGGCGATCAATTCCTCAAAATCACATCACTGCATAATCCAAACATAACTACAAACAAAGGAGAAAAACCAGCCTATCTACCTTCACGAATCCGAAAAGGGAACCAATTGGATTCACACCCCTCACCAAAATAAAAAAAAAAACTGGAGCTTCAGAATGCTATAACAAAATGAATTTTGTCTCAGGTATACCAACACAAACAATTTGAAGAAGCAAACCCAGGACATTCACAACAAATAAAAATTACAAAGGGAATGTGGATTAACGTTAACCGTTCCGGCGATGGGAATGGAGTCCACATCAAGAAAGACGGACTCGGCCATTGCGCTTCTGTTTCCCTCACTAAAAAAATTATTCTGATTCACAGGAATTCTCCTGATTTTTCTGCTTCCCCTCACCTCACCGGCCTGAAATCTAGAGGCGTACGAATACCCGCCTCACTTTATATACCATCAACTTCCCGTCACTTTCTCTCTCTCTGTAAGTACATGTGCGCCTAGTTAAGGCTATACATTTTTATCTGTTCCAACGTTCACTGAGCCACCGACGGTCCCGGCCCCAATTACGCCAAATTTAATTGGGATTTCGTGCCGACAGCAGTCGGTATCACTAAATTACGTAATTGCCATTATCATTTTAAATCAATTTTAATGAATTTAAATTCAATTACATTTTACCTAAAATATTATGTTTCTACTATTATAACTCAATACAAAATGGTTTGATCAATTATTTGTCGTGAGATTATCCTCATTTAGAATTGTGAAGCGTCTAGATACATTTCACAATTAATTTTATATTATTCAAAAGAAGAATTGTGATGTGTATATTGTATACTTATGATTCTATTTCAATACATAATTCTAATATAACAAGAAGAGTATGAAACTAATTCACATTTTCATGATTTTGAATTTCCTATCATTTTAATAATTGATATAAATATCATAAATATAGATAGTTTGAGATATTCCACACTATTTTCTTATAATAAAATCACAATTAAGAATTAAGATAGGCGCAAACATAACATTAGGTAAAAGTTTTCCTATCACCCCAACAAGCCTTCCCATTTATATGAAAAAAAAGTATCAGACAAAAATCATTTAATTACGATTGAATATAAATATTACATTATTTCTCGATAATAAATTACATAAGTCAAGCTAAACTATATTATTTTAAAGTATATTAATATGGGATCCATCATTGGATGATGCATTGAAACCCTACATATAAATAAGTTGAAAATTGATAATTCTATTATAATACACAAAAAAATAATTATTTAATAAATTTTATCAACTCTCTTTTAATGTTTTAAATATCAACTACAAATGGTAGTGCTATCAATTAGATTATATTCAATAACATTTATAAGTTTGAGTCTTGGATGCTTTTGAATTATATAAATTAAATCCATTTTTTTTGTTAAATTTAGTTTCAATCATTTGTTTTTAAGATTGACACGATAACTCAAATATTATATATTATATATACACAAAATTAAGTTGTACGGACTCAAATATACATTTTTACCATTCAACATATTTTCATATATTTCACCACTTTTAAATTTTAACTCTTCCCCCTCTTTTTTTCCTCATGTTTACGCATTTTATTTCAATTTCATTTTAATGAAGATGAATTATTAAACATAAATTTCACTTGTATTTGCATTTGCATTTGCATTTGCATTTGCATTTGTTAGCTTTGATTAGCGACTGGTTTGTCTTCTCCACAAAACACCCCTTACCTTTCATTCACAGATTTCTTTTCACATCACAATCCTTGCAACCACATTTTCTCCTTTAACATTAATCCTTCCAATGCTCTATACTTTGTTATTAAGTTTAGGTTATGTCAATTAACAAGAAAATGACGCCCAAATTTTAGGTTTTAAGGCAAAATTAATAAATTTCAAGCTATGATCATTTTATATCAACTAATTTTGCAAATTTCACAACTTTAGTTTTCAAAAGTTTATATGTTGGTTTTTAAACTTTATACATATTTGAGGACCTAAAATGGCCAAATAAAAATATTTGGGACTAGTTTCGAGATACACATAAATTTGTGAGATTAATTTTGTCAAAAATTAAACTTTATGGGTATTTGTCAATGCAAATGTTTGAAAAATTTATTTGACACGATAATAAAATTTTAATTCATAAACTTATAAGTTAAATTATTTTAAAACTTATAACTTATTTGACACGATAGTAAACTTATAAGTTAGATTAATTAACTTAAAATAATACATTATCCTGAAATATTTTAAGAAATAATAAAGTTCATAAATAAATCACATTTGTTAAATTTTTTAATGAAGAATTAAAATACTATAAGAAATTATTTGAGGTGGGAGAATTGGGTAAGTAGTGGACTTCATGAGGTCCAACGTCATCTCACAACCTGCAAAAATTAGGCTTATTTGCATCTCGAGCCTTCACAAAATATTTAGTTACTTTCATACACAAATGAAAACGAGTCTCCATCGGCCTACTTCAAATACAGGAGAAAAATAATTTAGAATATCAAATACTCTAACAAAAATTTTAATCCTTGGTTGTTATTGTTCCTTTTAGGGGAGTTATTTCATAACTCAATGTAAAAAATTGGTTGTTTTAATGGTAGTCTTTACATTTTCTCTTGATCAAAAGTCAACGAGTTTTGATCATAATCAATGATCAAGTTCTGATTTTAGTTTTGTTGTTTGTAGGGATAACTTTAAGAAAGAAATGAAATAAAAATATACATCAATACGTAGATATTGTGCATAAACAAATGATTCATATATTTAATTATATGAATCATCAATCTATAGGTAATGATGTAATGAAGTTAGTCATGTATTATAAAAATAAATAAAAATTTGACATTTGAAAATGAATTGATTATGTTTCATTTTAAAAAAGAAAGCATTGCAAGTCAAATAATATATTTGTTGAAGAAGTAGGCTTTAATGCAATTAGCAGTTCCATTTGTTTAGTTTAGCTTAATTACCTTTAACATTAGGCGTTCTGTAACGACGGATAAGGGCGTATGGAAATCATGGAAGTCATACCGGTGGTATACCGCCCGTTATACCAGTCATACCGATAAATATCGGTTATGACCGGTACACCGATATTTCGATATATCATCTGTATATCAACGGTATATTGAAAAAATCACTCGTACCGCTCGTGACCGGTACGAGCGGTACCGACAGGTATGACTTCCTTGATGGAAATACGCCCTTCTCCGCCGTTATATCCGCCACATTGGCGCCCAACGTTACATGGGCGCCGACACGATAGCGAAGATCTGTTATTTTTTTTAAAAAAGTTAATTTTATATTATTATACTATGTAATATAGATATAATTTAAATATTGATTTTAATATATAATAGTTTAAAATTAATATATATATAATTATTATTTATTTTGATAATTTAAATAAATATTTTTATATAAAATTTAATACCTTAAAATTAAATATGATAAAAACGAAATACGAAGCAATAAAAAAGAAATATATAGAAACGAAATATAACACAACGATACGAATTAATAACTAAAGATTAAACATCGACATCATCATAATCATTACCATTACCGCTACTTCTTGGATTACTAGCAGAATTTTGAGATCATCAACTACTATTAATCGAACTACGTGCGATGAATTTATGAAGAGTATCCTCGAATAAAAGTCGTTGTGCGTGATTTAACTTGTCCGAATCGGTATTCATCAGTCTTACGCTTATGTCTAGTTCATAAAGCTTGTTGAATTCGTCAAAGCGTTTGTTGGTCTCATCAATCTTCATATCTTTCTCCGCCCTCCTTTCTGCTCGGGATGAAGAACCCTCGCTTATCATAGGCTCTTTTTATTTTTGTGCTCTTTTAGCAGCATCTTTTCCAATAGGCTTAATTTCCGGTGTCGGATCCGTTGGCGGTATGTCGAAGCTTTCACCAGCACGATGTGAGCTACTTCATTGTTTCTGCTGCCATTTGGGCTCATTTCTCAAAATTCGCCAAGCATGTTCGTATACAAAATCTTTTCCTTCTTTTGCCCGAAAAACAGCCAATGCCTCTCTGAAATAGTCGTATTCAGTATGTCCACTTGGATGTCAGGTACATACACCATCGTAGGCTCCACAAATTTAGAGACAACTTTAGTGATTTGCCCCCATTTCTTTCGAATAGCTTCTTTGTCCCGGGTTTTGCAGCTTGGACCTCCATGTTCCATGTATAAGTCGGCTATTCGACTCCAAAAAGAAATGTTTTTCTGTGAGTCACCGATAATAGGATCTTTAGATGTGTGGAGTCATCCAGCAACAACAAGCTGCTCCTCCTGCATTGTCTACCTTGTATTCCTACCCTTCTCGGTGTTAGTGACATGGTTTCCACTGTGTAAGTTATCTAGACCATCTTGAGATGAAAATCTATGCGATTCAACATTTTATCTACGAGACATATTGTTGAAGTTGAGTATGAAAAATGATGAATAAGAGTTGCTTATATAGTTGAGGCAATATGTTTAGTCAAATCAAAATTCGAATTTCCGACACCCATGCCGGGATACGACTAAACACAATTGCGTGTTTCTAGGGCCTTCGATTTTCGCACTATGTTTTGTCAAATCGAAATTCGAATCTCGATGTTTTCCGACACCCGTGCCAGGATGTGACTAAATACAATTGCGTATTTCTAGGGCTTCAATTTTCGCACTATGTTTTGTCAAATCGAAATTCGAATCTCGATGTTTTCCGACACCTCTGTCGGGATGTGACTAAACACAATTGCGTGTTTCTAAGGCCTTCGATTTTCGCACTATATTTTGTCAAATCGAAATTCGAATCTCGATGTTTCCCGACAACCATGCCGGGATGTGACTAAATACAATTGCGTGTTTCTAGGGCCTTCGATTTTCGACTATGTTTTGTCAAATCGAAATTCGAATCTCGATGTTTTCCGACACCCGTGCCAGGATGTGACTAAATACAATTGCGTATTTCTAGGGCTTCAATTTTCGCACTATGTTTTGTCAAATCGAAATTCGAATCTCGATGTTTTCCGACACCTCTGTCGGGATGTGACTAAACACAATTGCGTGTTTCTAAGGCCTTCGATTTTCGCACTATATTTTGTCAAATCGAAATTCGAATCTCGATGTTTCCCGACAACCATGCCGGGATGTGACTAAATACAATTGCGTGTTTCTAGGGCCTTCGATTTTCGACTATGTTTTGTCAAATCGAAATTCGAATCTCGATGTTTTCCGACACCCGTGCCAGGATGTGACTAAACACAATTGCATGTTTCTAGGGCCTTCGATTTTCGCACTATGTTTTGTCAAATCGAAATTCGACAACTGTGCCAGAAAGTGACTAGTCATTGCTCGACTTTCTATGTTTATCATTTTTTGGATCGATTTGATTAGCCATTACACGACTTTCTACAACATCTCGAGACGCGACATCTTTTCTCTATAAATAACTTTGTTGAAATGTTTGCATAACATAACAATTGAAGATGAATTATTCTAACAACGATCAGTCTCGTTTGACAGATTAATTCATCTCCGAAATCGCGCAACTGTACAAACAACTACAGGCATACATGAAATCTTCATCTTCGAGTAGTTTAGATGATTATGAAGAATCACCCCCTCCGAGGCAAAAAAAGAAACATCCTCGACGCCACATCGAAAGGGGTCGTGAGTGGGGAAGCACAAGACTGATGGCAGATTACTTCTGTCAATACCCTGTGTATTCTGAAGACCAATTTCGCCGCCGATTCTGTATAAGACGTCCACTATTCGAGCGAATTATGACCGCACTCGCTGAATATGATCCTTTTTTCCAAAGAATGACATATGCCACTGGACGTACGTCCCTCACAGTTCATCAGAAATGCACCGCGGCTATAAGATGTTTAGCATACGGCTGTGCTGCTGATCAAGTAGATGAATATGTTCAATTGGGAGAGAAGACCACATTAGATTGCTTGCGACATTTTGTAAGAGCGGTCTGAGGAGTGTTCGGGGATGAATATCTGCGACGTCCGACTCCTGAAGATATTCAACGCCTGCTACACTTGGCGGAATATCGTGGTTTCCCTAGAATGTTGGAAAGTATAAATTGTATGCATTGGGAATGGAGAAGTTGTCCCGTGGCATGGAGAGGTCAATTCGCTAATGGAGACAAGCGTGTTCCGACATTGATGTTTGAAGTTGTTGCCTCTATGGATACATGGATTTGACATGCTTTTTTCGGTATGACGGGTTCTAATAATGATTTGAATGTTCTTTGCAGATCACCATTACTACATGAATTGTAAAATGGAACATCCCCTCAAGTTGAATTCACAGTCAATGAACATCGGTACAATATGAATTATTATCTAGGTGATGGTATATATTCATATTGGCCTCTTTTTGTTAAATCTATTACGCTAACATAAACTTCACAAGATAAATTATTTGCTATTCACCAAGAAGGAGCAAGAAAAGATGTAGAGAGAGCATTTAGGATATTGCAAGCTCGATGGGGGATTCTCACCCGACCTTCACGTCTTTGGGATCGAACAACTCTTGGAGATATAATGTATTCATGTATTATATTACATAATATGATTATCGAAGATGAGAGAGACAACCACACCTCAACTTACAATGCACTTGGAGATTATGATCAACCGGAAGACTCTTCTGAACCGAAACCAATTCAGAGAGGAATCGATCCAAGTTTTCATGCTTTTCTTCGTCGTATGATCGATGCTCGTGATAGGAGAATTTGCAATCAATTAAAAAATGATCTTATTGAACATGTATGGAATAAATTTTCTTGATCAATTTTAGGTGTATTTGTTATCTTTTTAAATATGTTTTTAGTTAATTTATTTTAATGATAATATAATATAATATTAAATTCTATAAAATGTAATATAAAATTTATTTTAATGTTAATCAATTTTATATTAATTTTAAAATATTAAAAATGAAATGTAATTTCTAATGATAAATAAGGTAATAAAATAATAAAGTTGATGAGATAGAAAGATAAAATGAAATTTGGAAAGATAAGATGATGTGGATGAAAGAAAAATAAATTATGATGTGGATGAGTGAAAATTTTTAGAAGTAGAAAGAGAAAATGATATAGATGTGAGAGAATGATGATGTGTAGAGAGATTTATACGGTGTAAATGGTTTTGGGCACGGATAATGTTACAGGTAACCTTATTGAAATTTCATTAAGGGGGTCAATGTCTCCCAAATGGATAGTGAAGAGATATAAGGGGTAGGCGGTGCTCTTGTAAGGGGTAAAATAACTTTCTTAAGCAAATGTTGGGAGAAATTTTTATGAATATTACTAATTGAATAATTGTTAGGTACGCCTAGGAAATTGAATCCATGGCTAACATAGATAAAAATTCTTAAATTTAATTCACAACTAAATGGAGGATGAGTTGCTTGTTACAATTTACATTGGATATTCGTGAGATCCTTAAATACAAGAGAATGTATTTTATGTGGTCAAATTTCTTTACCTTTAAATGTAACGAATACTCAAATGTATGTAGAAAATGTTGTAGAGGTTAGTATTGAAGCAAGAAAAATTTATTTCTTCATGTTTTCAATTTTTTATAGATTACGATCTTTTTTATGTTTTTGTCGATTATTTTTTTGATATCCAAGTGCCAATAAAAATGGCAATTTTGGGTACCGAGATGAAGACATGTTTGAGATTGTGAACTACTTGAGAAATCTGAAAAGTAATGTTGATGATGAGTTCGTTAACTTTTGAGGTGAATGTGAATGTTTTAGAGATAAGCACTTGATACAAAGTTTGTATATAGTGCACGAACAAATGATCCATATCTTCAATGATATCTATCATCAATGTATTGAGAATGTGGTAATGGAATGGAGTTATCTAGTGATAAAAGTAAAGAAACATTTGGCATTTGAAAATATATTGGCTATGTTTCTTTTTGAAAAAGAAAGTACTCGAAGTCAAATTGTATATTTGTTGAAGAATGAGGGTTTTAATGCAAGTAGCAACTCCGTTTATTGAAAGTATAGTGGAATTATCTTTAACAAGAGAAAATTTCACTTTTATATTAGATACATATAGAGAAATACAAAAATGTTTTCCACTTATTTTCATAAGTCTTGAAACCAGTTTGACTATTAGGTGCATCCAATATGGAGAAGCACATGGTTTCTGATGAGAACTCTAGGATCGGGTACCTTGTGATGGGTAAGGCCCAGCATCGATTGGACCAATTCAAATGGCGAAAATGAATCCTTATAGCCCATTCCATACCTCCAATGAAGAGCGGCCCGATGTTTAGCTGGATGACCGAAGTTGACTTTAGCAAAATAAAGCGTTTTCTGCCAACTGGCACCTGGGTTCGGTCCGAGCAGTTATGACTCACTTTTACCATGCTTCGGGTCTTCCCACGTTTACCACGCTTCGGGCCCGATCACGCAGGCCACGCCTCGGTCCCAGTCTCGTTTTAAATCCCGCGATAACAACCTCTAACAAACCTGTCAGAGGCGGTTACGGAGCGTGGTTTACACACACTAAGAACTCTATAAATACAGGGCAAGACGACGGAAAGAGCAGGACCCTTTGGACGCAGAAGAACAGGCTGTTACCCTGCCGGAACTCTTACCGCTTTCTTTACCTCGTCATTTTCATTAGCTTCTCTTGTATTGACTTTGAGTTATTTCGTTAGTGAGCAGGCTAAGAGCATAATCAGCTCTTAGTCGATTTGTTTTCACCCCAATTCTTGGGGTTTCCACTATATATTGCCGTGCACTTACTTTATTTCTAGCTTTTGATCGTCTTCCACACTTAAAATAAATCAGAACCGAGTTCGTTTGTTGAACGAACCGGACGACTGTTGGTACCCCCTAAAGAGGGACCATAACAGATTGGCGCCGTCCGTGGGGACGATTCTCTAATCTCATTTGAGTTTTCTACCAGGGATAGGATAATCAAAGGCATGGCGACTAGAACTCCGACGAATGATAGTGACGTGCTTCCCGACAGTCTTCCAGCACCAACATTCACCTTACAGGATTTGGAACCTGTCGTAAGGAAGGTGGTACTGGAAATTACGACGGAGAAAAGTGGAACAGAACCACCGGCTGTATCCAGCCCTGTTCCCAGAAGTCGAGGATACGAGAGTGATCCTGACGAGCGCAATACTGATGATGAAGAAATCATCAGGCATGGCGTCACAATGAGGAGGCCTAGATATCGATCTACTCCTCCCCCTCCAGCTAGAGCTCTAACTCCCGCTTCTGGAAATGAGCAGGAGCAGATGCAGCGACGAATAGATGAGCTCACCAGGGAGTTAGAGAAAATGCGTACATTGAAGGATTCCGAACCGAATCTGGGACGCAATCCTGGTTTATTTAATAGGGCCATGGAGGCCCCTATCAGGCGGAGTAAGGATGACGATTGGTGGCATAATTTACATGATGTCCAAGCGTCATCCCAACAATCTGAAGGCGTATCAGCCNTCGTTTTACATCCCGCGATAACAACCTCTAACAAACCTGTCAGAGGCGGTTACGGAGCGTGGTTTACACACACTAAGAACTCTATAAATACAGGGCAAGACGACGGAAAGAGCAGGACCCTTTGGACGCGGAAGAACAGGCTGTTACCCTGCCGGAACTCTTACCGCTTTCTTTACCTCGTCATTTTCATTAGCTTCTCTTGTATTGACTTTGAGTTATTTCGTTAGTGAGCAGGCTAAGAGCATAATAAGCTCTTACTCGAGTGGTTTTCACCCCAATTCTTGGGGTTTCCACTATATATCGCCGTGCACTTACTTTATTTCAAACTTTTGATCGTCTTCTACACTTAAAATAAATTAGAACCGAGTTCGTTTGTTGAACGAACCGGACGACTGTTGGTACCCCCTAAAATGGGACCATAACAGTTTCATTCGTGATCGAATGAATCTATATAATAAGACTTATATGAATATTGATTTTTTAGATATGATTTTTAAAAATCGTCTCTACATATATTTCACTTGTTATGTGAAAATCATTATGATTAAGATTACGAATTAAGTTAAAACAACATCACATAAAGAAGCTTCAGAAGATGAAGTTTTAAACATCTTCTAATAAGAGATTTCTTAGTTATGTTGAGTAACATTATGATCTAGTTGAATAATTCAGTTGAACGGAAGAAGTTTCCAAAGAAGTGTTGTATAACTTTTTAAAAATGAATAATCATTAATGTATTTTCATGAGGGAAGTGAATGTCTCACCATTAAAGATATTGAAAAAATGCAAGAGGTTGGCAGTGCTCTCGAAAGGAGTAAAAGAATTTTATTAAGCAAAGAAGTTGTTAGGAATATTACCAAACGAACAATGTTAGATCATGGTAGTCATTTCTGCCGGTATATCAACACCTTACCGGCCGATATGAATTAATGGGTCAGGTTATAGGACTTAATTAAAAGATAGTCCAACTATCATAATTTATAAGACCCAGTAGATTATAAATTGTTTTATATTATTTATTAACACAAAATTGATTTCTCAATTCTTAATTTACACTCATAGACCACAAACCTAATACAAGAGAAAGACATCAACCTAGCGATTTTAGTTGGACAATGGATTGAGTAAGTTTTCATCACCCGAGTTTTGTTCTTAGAGTCTATGTGTTAAGTTGTATTTTAAAAAAGAAAAATATATAAAATATTTTGTTGATATTTGTCATAACTTCCCCAAACCGTAAGTTTTGTCATTTTTGTTTTTCTACTCTAAATTGTGTATGTTGCAAATATTTTACTTCTTGTTGTTTCTTCAAATCACTTTGGCTAATTTTATGGGATTTTTGTTTGATTTTAATTTTGTTGGGTCCCTAATTTTATCTATATATTCTATGTCTTTAATTTTGTTAGGTTTGGATTGATTTTTTATAATTCTTTTAAATTGACTGGGTGGCCTAACATGTCAAATTTTTTGATACATGAGACTTTCCTATGTCTCCGTGAGGAGAGAAGGTGTCCCGATCGTGACACTCTATTTCCTCAATTGTTTTTTTATAAAAAAATTTTAAAAAGTAATTTTAAAATAATTATAATATATAAACATTTAAAATAAATTGATATAATAATTTTATCGATAATATTATAATTTTTATATATAAGATGTGCAAAAACCATAGATTTACTGATTTATAGGTTTTAACATATTCGATTAAATGATTTTTAATTAGGATTTCAATAACTAAAACTGAACTAACTATCTATCAAATTTATTAGCTTTCGGTTACCGGGATAGTATTTACATGAAAAACATGTTATACAAAAAAATAAAAATTATAAATATCCGGATATTGTTGTAGGGATGAGAGAAAATTATTTATAAAAATATTGATATTAATATTGATGATGTAATATGATGGCAAGTCATAGTTCAACAAAGATTTTAAGTGGGTTCGCTTGGACTACGCTATGTATGAATGATCTTTTCTTAGCATCATGGTTTAAAAGATCAATAAAAGGAAAATTTCTAAGATGAAGTGTCCCACCAATGTGATAGACGAGTTGGACAATTACATAGCGCTTGGATCTTGGTAGGTTAGATTGATCCTTCCCTATTGATGTGCTCACGAGTCGTTTTGATACTTGAATAAAACACCACCCCCCTTGAGGACAAAGCCTAGACCCACCTTGTGAGCTTGATTCTTCTGGTCAAATGGAACAGCACTCACAGTGCAATCAGAACAAGCAGACATCACAAGTAGACTGTAGTTTCTTGTTAACCTTTAATTTGTATTCTTGAATCATAGCGGATGTGTTTTCCTTTATTGTTGAAATTCCATTTTATCTACGAGTAATTTCCAGTCTCGAATGGTAAAAAATAATCAAATCTCAATGTACAGAGAGTAAACTGATGTGGAGAAGGAGAAACAATTGTTCGGACGAACAAAGATGTGGATGTCCTAAGTAAAATTTATACTTGTCAATTTTATAGCTACAAATAAAAAACAATATAAACATTAATTTTAATTTAAACTTCTACTTTTTAGTATTTAAAATGACTATAATGTTCTTATTTATTTTTTTATACTACCTTTTGACATTTTGGACATTCTTCTTTAATATCTGGTATTGAAAGGACATTTGAAGTCTTGAAGAAGCGTTTTCACATTATCAATAATATGCCGATTAATTTAAAGTTCAAACATCAAATAGCTCTAGTTTCAGCAACTATGACATACATAATTTTCTTCGACACGTAGATGTCACCGACGATGGAAGGATGTTGGATGAATACAAAAATAAAGACACAAGTGGACACATGTGACGAAATCTTCGAGTCTGATGACTTGGTTGAAGAACGTTGGGTTGTCATAATGCAAATCATTCGTGGCAAATTACCGAGAATTATGTCGTAATCGATGTTTCGGAGCTGGGTCATCATCACCATGATAATCTTGTAGAATAGCATATTGTATGTCAATGAGAATGCTTCGAATAATAATTTATTATTGAAATAAGTCTAAACATTACATATGTTTATTAAAACAAAAATTATAATTCTATTTTTGTAAAAGAATACTCATATGCTTTTATATATTATTTGTGTATTATATAAACATTTCATATTTATATTTGTATTTTGTGTTTGTATTTCTCTTTCTACATAAATTATTTTTCAGAATTTATGCAAAAACACCATTATATGAATATTTTTTTTAGATATGATTTTTTAAAATGTCTAGAAAGAGATTTTCGTAGTTATGTAAACAACATTATGATCCAGTTCACGAATTTAGTTGAAACTGAAGAAGTTTCTAAAGAAGAAGTGTTGTATAACTTATAAATGAATAATTATTATAGTATTTTCATAAATGGAGGGGAATGTCTCACCAAGAATGATAGTGAATATATGCAAGAACAATTTGTTTCTTCGTGTTTTACATTTTTGATAGATTAAAATCGTTTTGTGTTTTTATCGATTCATATTTAGGATATCCAAGTGCCAATAACAATGGAAATTTTTGGTATCGATATGTAGACTCGTTTGAGATAATGAATTACTTGAGAAGAATGAAAGTCATGTTGATTATAAGTTCATAAAGTTTTGGGGTAAATATGAATGTTTTAGATGAAAAAACTTTATACAAAGTTTGGATGTATTGCAGGATCAAAAGATTCATTCTTTAATGATATTGATCATCAATCTACAGGGAATGCGATAATGGAGTGGAGCCATGTATTTTTAAAAGTAATGATATATGTATCATTTGAAAAAGAATTGACTATGTTTCTTTTTGAAAAGAAAGCATTGCAAGTGAAATCGTATATTTTTTGAATAAATAGATTTAAATGCAAGTAGTATCTCACATGTTGAAAGTTTAGCTGAATTACCTTTAACAAGAGAAAATTTCACATGCGTATTAGATAAATATGTATCTTTCAATAGTATAATTGACAAGTTATAGAGGAATACGAAAATTCCACTTTTTTTTCATGAGTCTTGAAACTAGTTTGAGAATGGGTGTAACTTTAATAGATAAGTGCATAGTTTGATTCGTAACACCATAAATATATTGAAGAAGACTTATATGAATATTGATTTATTAGATATAATTTTAAAAATCGTCTAGAAGAGCATTTTTGTAGTTATGTAAATAGTATTATAATCTAATTGAAGAATTCAATTGAAACATAAAAAGTTGGTAAAGATGAAGTTTTATATAACTTTTTTGAATGAATAGTCTATTGTATTTTTATAAAACCATTAAGGATAATGAATAGATACAAGAGATTGGCGGTGATTTCGAAAGGAGTAAAAGAATTCAGTTGAAACAAAAAAAGTTTATAAAGATGAAGTTTTATATAACTTTTTTGAATGAATAATCTATTATATTTTTATAAAACCATTAAGGATAGTGAAGAGATACAAGAAGTTTGCAGTGATTTTTTTTCTTTCCAAAGGAGTAAAAGAATATTTTTATACAAGAGTTGGGTGAATAAATATTTACAAGTGATAATTGGTTGGTGACCAAGGAAAGTGAATGCAATAAGTAAATAACTATTTTATAATGAATAGCCATTATTGAATTTTTATGAAGGGAGGTAAATGTCAATGCAATGAAGAAATGCAAGAGATTGGTGGTGCTCTGAAAAGGATTAAAGAATTTCTTAAGCATAAGTTGGAAGAAATTGAGCACATGTGTAAGAACATAAGTAAATAATTCTTCAAATTAATTCACAACTTTTATGGAGGATCTGAAGCTATTATATGCAACTTACATTGGATATTTGTTAAATCTTCAAACCAATGTTTTGATTAAATACATGAATTTCTTACATGCCTATTTTTATTTTGGTAGTTTGTTGGAATTCTGAAATGCAATAGATTCAACTTTATGTAGTCAATTTTTCTTTAAATGCAAAAGATACTCAAATGCAAGTATAATATGTTGTAGAAGTGAGGATTGAAGCAAAAATATTATTGTTTCTTCATGCTTTCCATTTGTTATCGATTACGATCTTTTTGTGTTCTTTTCGATTCATTTTAGGTTATCCAAGTGCCAATTATAATGACAATTTTTGGTATCGAGATGAAGTCTCGTTTGAGATGATGAACTACTTGAGAATTATGAAAAGTCATGATGATGAGTTCAGTGGATATGAATAGTTAGAGGAAAACACTTTATACAAAGTTTGGATATTGTGCCGGAATTCATATATTTACTGATATTGATCATCGATATATAGGGAATGTAGTAATGGAGTGGAGTCATATATTATAATACTAAATAAGCATTTTTCATTTTAAAATGAATTGATTATGCTTCCTTTTGAAATAAAAAGCATTGCAAGTCAAATAGTATATTTGTTGAAAATAATGTTTTAATACAATTAGGAGCTCCATGTTTTGAATGTTTAGCTAAATTAACTTTAACAAGTAAAAAGTTCACATTTGTATTAGGTATATATATATTTTTCAAAAGTATAATTGACAAGTATTGGAAGAATACAAAAAATCGTTCCATTTTTTCATGAGTCTTGAAACCAATTTGATTATTGGTCTACACCCAATTGAGGAGTCAATGGTTTTAATTCGTGACATCATAAATCTATTGAATACTAATTATATGAATATTACTTTCTTAGATATGATTTTTAAAAATCGTCTAGAAAAATATTTCCTTAGTTATGTGAACAACATTATGATCTAGTTGAAGAATTAAATTAAACAACAACTCGCGAATAATTTTTTTAAGGTGAAATTTTGTATAACTTTTTTAAAATGAATAATCATCATTGTATTTTCATGAAAGGAGGTGAATGTAAAGGATATTAAAGACATGCAAGACATACTCTGAAAATAAGTAAAAGAATTTTCTTAAGGAATAGTTAGAGAAGCTATTGAGAATATTATCAGGTGAACAATTGTTAGATTAGTCAAGCAAATTGAATGTAGAGATCCAACACTAGAATAAAATCCACATATCTCTTATTGGATATGAGACAGAGCAGTGTTTGCCTCCAAAGGATTTAGGTACGTCATGAGTGTTCCTTCAAAACCTTTCTTATATAGATGCTTTTCATTAAGGATGTATCGACGCAATCTCACCTCAATCTCTCTAGCTTCTAGTCAATCGTCAGAGAGGGCACCATTTCAATATCCAACAATTAGATTCATTCATGTAGGCTCTGGTCGTGTCTTGATTTCCATGATATGTTGGCTCTAGAGCTCTAAGAATAGAGCCACTACTTCCTTGTGAGTTTGGTCGGTAAACAGGATGTCAACACAAGGGTGGTCCTAAATATGGACCGCCACCGTTCTAGGCCACAAGTCGGGAAGACTAACAACAAGTTTGCAAGAACACTCGGAGTTTGGCCACACCCACCTCCTGAACCAAATTCATGCTCGACATGAGAGCCTCATACTCAACGACATTGTTTGTCCCGGGTATTGGTACTTTACCTTGATTTTGATTGGATTGATTGGTTAGATAATAATAGAATGAGGTTTCCCAACATGATTTACGAGGTATTTAAGATTGGATCCAGGAAAAGAAGAAATTATCTCAAGGTTGATTTGCACATTGAGTACTGTGAACTTGCAAATCAAAGAACGAACTAATTAAAAGAAATAAATAAATTGACAGGTCATATATACCCAAAAATATTTTTTGACAGAAATCACTATAGTATCATACAAATTCAAAATACATAACCATGTATGTTTTTTTTCAAAACAATTGAATATACATTCTGTTGTTTGTGAAGAATTATAGAATGTACCCATTTTAGTAAAAATAATATAACTTTCAAAACAATGTTTTTTTTCAAAAGCTACAAACTTTCTATGAAACTAGACACAACATGGAAGCTACAAATGCTCTACTCATACATCAAAACGTAGCCAATTGATACAGTTTAATATTTCAAAGTTACTTATGTGAGATAGTTACATAAACGGTTCAGTTTTACTTGCCACTCTAATAACCCGCTTACAATGAACGTTTCCCTTTGCTTTCTAGCTATATTATGTGTCTCTGCTATCATCATAATCAAGCTTTAAGGGTATTAATTCCTAACAGCAAAATCACTTACCAAATCTCTACAACTCTTAACTCAATACATAAAATTTCTCACAGATTAAGTTTCCTCCAATCACATTCCAACGTGTATTCCACTAAGGCATCATGTATTCCTTATCATTTTAATTGGTTTTCTTTGCTTATCAAAATTCCCATAGATTTTACTACATACTTACACCACTACACATGCAAGAATGCTATTCGATCCGAACGAACCAAACTCCCTTTATTAATATTCGTTCATATTTTTATTCGAACATTATTGATGTTTATTCGTATTTTATTCAAACCAGATTTTATATTTGAACATTGTTCGAATCCAAGCCTGTTTGATTAAGGATTTGATTTGTTTCCAAGTTGAAACAAATGTAGTTGCTCATGTTAATTGCGTCTCTTGAAGACAAATAAAGATCCTCTAGAACCTTTTCCAAGTCGAATTCTGTGATCAATGTATGTGATTTTGAGCTTCACTTCACTCTCACCGCCATATCTCAAATCCACCCACCCAACTTTCAATTCCGGTGCCTCAAATATTACTTGTATCCATTCTTTGTCCAAAGCACTCAACTTTCCTGTATAAAACCATCAACATTTTTAAAGCATGAAAACCGCAACAAAATCTCAGAAACCATTGTTTTTTTACCCTTCAATGAAACCTCTCCATCAAATAAGCCAAACAGAGAAAATGAGACCTTGTTTTTTACAACATCAGGAGATTCAACAGTTTGCACCATTTCATTAGTTTTGAATACAAAACGACCAACTGCACTTCGGTAGCCGCCTCCAGGGGATGTCGGGTTTGAGCAATATACAACATCCCAATCTGCATTCAAAAATCTGGATCATAAAAGGGAGAAGTTGGAATGATAGTGATTGTTGAAGAACCTCCAAATATAAGGGGAGATGAAACGGGCTCCTCAGTGCAAAACCTTTGCAATTCATCAGCTATTTCACCAACATTTTTGTGTTCATCTCTTTTCAATAGAACCCCTCTGTCTGTTCCAACAACCTATTGAACAATCACTCTCAGCTATTCTTCACACAAATGTATAGCTCATGCAAAGAAAACAAGCAAGCATAGTATTTTGAAACACAATTGGACTTAATGGAAACCACTAGTCATCATTTTGACTTGAAAACAAGAGATGCAACGCAGTAAACCTAGACAGATATGTCTAAACACTTGAGAAATAAGCCCTGCTTCATCTTTAACGCCAATGTGTTAGAAATCCATGAAGAACCAACTAAATTCAACATGTATCATGGGTTATTGGTAAATAGTGACATCGCTCAAATCATTGATCTAAAAAGAAGACAAATAACAATTGCGAAATTAAAAGCACTCATCTAAAGCAGAGAAGAGCACAAGATTAGGCTAATTTCTCGCATTTTAAAATTAAACTTCGTGCACCACGGTTCACATCATTGAGAAGAACTTACCTTGGACAAAATGTCGTCCACCAAATCGTCAGGCTTCGTTGTCTGAGAAATAGCCGAAGAAAGGGAGACAATTAGACGGCGGCTGCACCGGAGACGAACGGGAACATAGGGGTTCGTCGTAGAGAATGATGCCGGAGGAAAAATCGAAACTGCATTCACGGCAAAGGAACCCATTTTTGTACACATTTTTTTGCAGTATTGGCTCATCGGCCATTTGTTCCAGTCGGGTCACGGAAATCTGAGCAGTTTATTTTATTCATTGGTCCAGATTTCGCCACCTTCTCCAATGATCACATTATGATGGAAATATTAAAAAAACTGGACCCCCAAACAATTAAACAAATTGAAACGAAAATTGTATTAGTAAGATTAATTTGATTTTTCAATCCACTTAGTCCGTTCACTAAATCCTTGTAAATCAATCTATTATAGAAAACAATAGCCATGGATCAATATTTTTAGGGTTTAAGATTGTGTGAACCAAATCCCACTTCTAAATCAGACAATGATTAATTTCTTTAAGGAATTGTTGAGAATAGATATCCATATGAAAATATAACTATTTAATTTATAATATTGGAATGTTAAAATTGTTCCACATAGGAAGTGAGATGTCATTTGTATTGGTATATAATATGGGGTGTAGACTACATAGTAAAGAAGTATCAGGAGCGAACCATCTTCGATACCATATTGAAATTATAAAGTCTGACAGATTGAGATTGTTTAAAACCATATGACGAGAAAGCATTTGTAAGTTTAACGTTCCATTGTCGTGAGGCTTATTTAAGTCCATAAAGAGTCTTTTTCAAACGACAAGCAAACTTCAGTCTTGTAGGAGCTTTGTTTCCATTATACGTTGTGAACCTTGGAGGTGTCTCCATATATATCGCTTCCATTAAGTCTCCATTTAAGAATGTCTAATTGATGAAGATACCAATTGAACTTGACTATCAAAGCAAAGAATAGTCGAACCGTGGACTGCTTTACAACGGGTCTAAAGCTCTCATTAAAGTCAAATCCTTCAATTTAGCTGAATCATTTGACTACGAGTCTTATAGATCCATTTACAACCCACAACATTGTAAGAAGATGGAATAAGAACAACATCCCATGTTTCATTTTTTGTCAATATGATTATCAACTATGTTAGACGTACAAATTTCATTGTACAATTAAACCAAACTCGATCAACCTTTTTCTCCATTGCAATGCGGCTCGTGTTACATAAGTTAAACTGCATTATTGATTGACACAAGTCTTGTTTATCTTTCTTTTTCATTACTTTATTACATGAAAATAGAGGATCAAAGTACACACAATTCACAACACAATTTAATTAATCGGGAACAGATTAGTTGATTAAGATAACAATAATAAACCCGGTTCTTTGTGTCTATAAAACGTTATTCTTCAATGCTATCATAGCTGGTGACAAAAGCAGAATGAATGCGAAAATTGACCCAAAAATCATCCTTACGGCGTACCTCAGTGCATCATTTTCACCTTCTTCTGCATGAGTGTTGTAGGCAGACATTGCCATAGCTGAAGGAAGCGCCTCGATTACCGAATGTGCGAGATCATCCATAAATGTTGGAGTACAGTTGAGAGCCGGAACACGACCCCAGTTCAAAATGCCAGATTCAAGGGCCAACTCTTTGTACTCCATATCGATCTCTTCCAGAGTTTCTATGTGCTCACTCACAAAACTGAACATCAGGCAAATTGGAAAACAATTCATCAAACACAATACACTGCATATACATAAATCATTTGGCTGGAGGGAAGAGTTTAAGACCTCACTGGAACAGCTAAGAGAGACTTAACACCTTTTCGACCGAGCTCCACAAGAACTTCATCTGTATATGGCTTTAACCATTGCACTGGTCCTACTCGGCTCTGCGACAAATATCAGAAGCCACTGCGGTGAGAATAAAAACACTCAAGAGTAGCAATTTGCACTGATATTAACACACAATTAATACAAAAGGAGTAGCAGCAGCAACAAAGAAAGAATCATTATTGCAGCATTATAGGAGGAGCTATGATGCAAAAAACAAATGAATACTTATCGCTATTTTCAACCTGGTATGCCAATATATGCGGGTTTTTGAATCCTCTAGTTTTAAGTTCTTGCATGATCAAAAAAACACAGTCTTCCATCTGGTCTTGATAAGGGTCACCGGCATTCTCAACATAACTAACGGGAACTCCATGGGCACTGAAGAAAATCATAACCTGCAAGTTCCACAGAGAAAAAACAGGCAAATTTCTTAAGAGTAAGAACATCTTGTCACTTGGTACTAAGTATTAAAAATCATGTACTGCAGACCTCTTCTGCTTTAGGGAAATTCGGCAATTCATTTACAATTAAATCAGCCATAGACTTGATGTAGCCATCCCTCTGGTACCATGATTTTATGATAGCAACAGGTAGCCGAGACAAATTTGCGTCATTCCTGAGGAAATTTTCCATTTTATTAATAATGCAACTTGCGGAAACAGATTATTCAGCTAAAAATGAACTACATTGATAATTACACTACCTGAAAATTTGTTCAAGAACACGAATACTTGAACCAGATGTCGATATAGAGTACTGAGGGTAAAGCGGTAACACAACAAGCCTTGTAATCCTATCTCTTTTAATCTATCAGAGATAAAAAAAGGATCGGCATTTATAGATTTGCAATAAAGTAAAGGATTCTCAATAGTATCACGGATACAAGTATTTGAGAAAATTAAGGCTACCTGATGGACTGCCTCCTCAGTGAACGGATGCCAGTACCTCATTGCCACGTACACATTTGCTGGGACGTTTTTAGCCTTTAATGCCAATTCTAAAGCACTTGCCTGAAATAAAGGACTAACCTTATACGCAAATATAAGTAAATCAATATAAAACTAGAAAGAAATAGAATTAATGATACCTGCTCATCTGTGATTTTACGCAAAGGCGAACCCCCTCCAATAGCAGCGTACCCTTCTTTGCTTTTAGGAGCTCGAACAAACGAAATAAGTTGTGCCAAAGGACGCTGAAGAAATCGGAATAACCTGGGAAGACGAATAATATCCTACAAAGCACCGTAGGAAAATCATTAGGGCATAAAGACTAGACTGAGTTCTGAGTCAGCAAGCTTGTCATACAACTTACAGGATCTGCAAACAAATTAAACAAGAAAGGCTGCACATCATTCAGAGTCTCCGGACCACCAAGATTCAAAAGCAAAACCCCAATCCTTTCCTCAGGTATGCGTTCAACAGCATGCTCTACGTATGGCAATTCCCCTGCTGAGCCATATAATCTTCTAACAGAACCAGTATCCCTTCTAGGAAACGTTAGTGACAATGTCCGCTCTACGTTGATTTTTGGCTCAGTTTTGCTAGGAAAAAATGCTACCGAAGCTTCTGAAGGGTTGAAATGCCTTGGTGTCAGTTCACCCCGAACTTTCGACCTGTAATGACAGGATGATTATAGCTTACTCTCTGATATGACCATAATTGATGCCATCTTAAAAAACCATAGACGAACACAATGGTACAATAGACTCACTTCATCTGCCAAAACTATTCATAAAGATCCAATATTATGATAGCAACAAATTTTAAAATCCATCCTACCAAATAACCACCCTCACCCATTGATTCGGGAAATACTAAGCAAAAAAGTAAAATCGAATGCATAACAACAGTGCATCAGGAAAAAATAATAAATAATAATATAGAGAAGAAATATGAATCGGCTCACCATGAAGAAGGTCGATCAAAATTAAATTGATAAACAATTCGAGAGCTGGCAGCAACCTCCATCACGGAAAGACGTCCCTAGTCCCTGATTCACCTGCTAATAACCAAGTATGTATCAAAACAACAAAGCAAAGTTAAAGACTACCAACCGAAGATGCCAAAGGAATAAAAAGATATGACTTTCGACCGAATGATGACTAACCAGAAAAAAGTCTGAAATGGAGGACTCCGGTACCTATTTTTCTCTAACGCTGATGAGAACGAAGAGAGAAGCTTCTCTTATGCTGAGAAAGGGTATACAAATCGCCAACGTTGACTGGGCTAGGGGCCGACGAGGCGGAGAAAAAACATTGAGTAGGAACTCAATAATAAAATAAATAAAAATAGTGCAGCAAGTAAGAACGAGTTTGTTTGGTAATTGGTTAGGCCTGCATTTTCCGACCTAACCCAAATCCAAGTGAATGACGCGTGAAATTGTGGGCCATCCTCACCTAATTTGAGACCGACTTGGTGGGTTCAATGAAAAGTACCACGTAAGTGTTATAATGTTATAGGGTTGTTCGGTTCCCGGTCGTAGTTTTTTTTGCAAAATAACATATTTTCAAAAAAAAATTTATTGAATAACCTGTTGTAAAAATATTTGAGGAATAGTCAATTTTCATATTTTGTTTGTAAAATAGCTCATGTTTATATATATTTTAATAAAAATAATTCAAATAATTTTAATATTACTTATATAATATAATTATAAATATATAATAAATCAAAATACGAATATATTTTAATTAATTTATTAAAAAATATAAAATAATTAAATTATTTTAATAATAAAATATGAATTTACTAAAATAAATTAAATTACGATATGAGAATATTGATACAATATATCGGACGACACGTAGAATACCGGTAATTATGATGAGCGGTATATCGATTGATACCAAATTTTATTCGGGAACATATGTTCACATATCGAACGATATGTGATATATAAAGAGGTGACGGGGTATTGTTTTGGATATCAGTTTATACATGAAATATTGAGGATACCAATATAAAAATCGTAAGAATTTACTAAAATGAATCCGTTAACGAACACAAAAGACTTCACATGGCGTTTCATTGAATGCTAGTATCACACATCGGTCCCTCACTAGTTGGGTTCAATGTCATATTATGATGCTTGGTTTATACATTAACGACACTACAAGAATAGGGAATGTACGCTCGTGGAAATTGCCAATCATTTATTTGGCATAACATCTTTGCTCATAGATGAAATACACAAATCTTTTGATTCTTCAGAAAACACTTCAACATCCAGTAGTTTGATGCACTATAAATCTACATAACTTGATACAACCAGAAAATATGAAAGCGACAAGCAACATATTGAAGACCGACTTTATCATTGAAACTCATTTTGACCACCGAATCTGCAGTACACAAGTTATACGAGGAATACATAAGACAAGGTCTTGCATATGCACATGCATCACCTATATGTATTGGAACGAATATAGAGAGAAATTCCAATAAACAAACGAGCGAGCCTAGAGACATCAATCATTTCATGGTGCAATAATTCATCCCTTATTCTACTATCGACGAAAAATGTTAAATTTCCTATTCTTCTATATCTAAATTAGCCTCAAGGTTATCTTCAACATTTGAATTGTATTCTACAATTCACATTTATTCATATGTCTGAATTTTTTGTATGACAAATCAGTGTATCATTGACTCATCAATCAACAAAGATGGTTGGCCTATTCATTATCTAACAATATTCTAAGATGAGTTATAATAGTCATAAGAGTCTTCAAATAAAAACCAACAATGAATTACAAGAGTTTAAAACATTAATTAAATATTGAAATATATCATACTTGCATTCATCAACAACATACACTACAATGAAATCGAAATAAAAGTAATGAATACAATAATTAAAAAAAACTATATAAAAATATTTCCTAAACGATAAGCTAAGGTATTCAAAAGAGGCTCGAAGGACCCCGAAGAAGCGATGTTCATTACACATATGTGGTGATTTTATAGACACGTAAGGACGATCAACTTTGTGAAACTGAACTAGCGTTCACGATTGACAAAGTCGATCATCGTAATGATCGACTTTAACAATCACGAGCACGAGATATAGCCACCTCAAATTGATGGTGGTCGACTTTGGCTATAGATTGACAATAGTAAAAATCAACTTTGTGAAACTTGACCAACGCTCACGATTGACAAAGTTGATCACCCTAATGATCGACTTTAACAATCACGAGCAAGAGATATCATGCTTCAAAATCCACTCGACTTTGGCCACCTCAAATTGATGGTGGTCGACTTTGGCTATAGATTGACAATGGTAAATATCAACACCTTAATACAATCACTAATATTTTTAGGGTTCCCCTAAACTATTTCATAATTATAAGAAAATCGATAAAGTATTTTTCTAAATTTTACAATCTTAGATTGGCCGATAAAAATTCCAGATCGATTAACGAGAAAAGTGAGGATGAAGTGTACAGACTACTCAAACAGTTATTGAAGAACAATATAAAATGTATTATTACTTTATACAGCACTACAATTACGAGAAAATGAGCATCCCAAATACCAAATGTCATGAGAAATTGAGGAAGATGAATACACAAGATGCAGTAACAAGTCAAATTATTCTCTTACTCAACAGCACAAGTTAATATACACACTACAAATCCGAGTTTGAACACAAATCACAGTCTCAATACAATGACATTTTATAAAAGTTGTGAATTCTGCACTGGAACAACTAAATCTTCTGTACAGATTCAAGCCATAGATTTCTCATAACATCCATTTATTATAAAATCTCAAACAGCATTAACAGAAATAAACTTCCCTGATTTACCATTCCACAGTCGAAAATGAGAAACTTTCGGCCGTGTCACTTGTTGATATAGTTTTGCAATTTGTTATATCCATCCAGACTGCTTTCTCCCATTTCTGTCTGTTTATTCTGATTATATTCACCTGGTTTCATCACAGATCCCAGCCGCAATGTTAAATCACAATCAACATCATGCTGCTTGTCCTTTAAACTAAACCCTGAACCAAGATTGGGCTGAAGAAGCAGCTTATGACTCTCCACAGAGTGAGGATTTGTAGTTGAAGGTCTGAACAAACACATTGATGGCTCACCGGATTGGACTTGCAAAGGATATCCAGACCATGTCTTTGATGCATCTATTGGAGATGTTCCTGAAGGGTTATTACTACCAATATGTTTATCTCTTGGACAAAAATTCTCCATTGAAATGGGTAATTTCTTAACGGAATTCTGGTCCATTAAGCTGGAATTCATGGTATTACGAGATGGAAACTGCAAGCAACGGAGTACCAGAGGACTACTGGTTGTATGATTATTAGATTCTGGAACAGATGAAGACTGTTGCCGGCCATGGCTAAGGTAATTTCTTGGAGAATCATTGCGTTGACTTCTAGATGATCTTCTTGGGGTGCACCCCAAGTGCAGTGCAGCTAATAAATAACAAGATAAAGTTAAAATAAACCATGTTTTCAAGCAGAGAATCCAACAAATTTGAGTTAGTAAAATACCTTCAATACATGGTCGCAAGAGCTCTCCGGATTCAGTTGTTTCATCCCTCCGAATAATGGTGTCAATCGCATCATTTACTCTATTCCAGAGAGTTGTAAGGTCTGAGTACTCAGCCTAAAGTACCCAATTTGAAGAAATAAAAACAGTCGATTCAGGTTCACACCACAGAAAATAAGGAGATCTTGATGAAAATTTGGATTTCCAATACCTCAGAGTTGGCTTTGGAATATAAAATCTCTTCAGCCTTGAGGACGACAATTGGGAATTTCTCCTGCCACTCTCTGTTCTTCCTCGTAGAAGAAGAATGAACCTCGTTCACTATCCTAGTTAAGTGAAAAACCAACAAATCGACATCAAAATATGGAATTCTCTGTAGAATTGAAAAACCCAGAGTAAAAGGGAACCTGAAAATTTCTTGAATAAGAGAACCCCTGAGCGGCTGATGTCTGTCACTATGCCAAGCTCTTCTGAAACACTCGTATGGTCTTGGACCCGGCCTCGGCATCTTCAAACACAAACCATCAAGGGAGCACAAAGCTACTGGGAATTCTAGAGTCGTTCAGTTCACAGTGTAGGACATCACACGGCCTCTTTGACCCGGCCCGATGACCCGGTTAATGGTCTTACTTGTAGAACAGTGGTTATTTTCATTTTTCCAATTAAAGGAGAATGAAAGTAGGCGGCTGCTAGGCTTATATATACAATCCTAATCATAAAGATAAACTCCAACTTACAACTTTTTAAAATGGATATCTCCAAATTATAAATATGATATTTCAAGTTATAAATATAATTTATTTTATAAATAATTTAAAAAGTAAAACATATTGAGTCCAATTATTCATACAAATTTAACATAGACAAGAGCCAAATTTGTTAAATTCTCATTTCTCCAATACCATACATAATAGTCATCCATTAAGACAACATTGTAATGTTTTTCCGTATGGAGAATAGAGGGAAATAACAAGTTATACCCCAACTTTTTCACCGTTTTGCTATTTTACTGCACTTCGTAAGTAAAAGTTGCGAAATCCGTTTTCGTAACTTATAATTACGAAATCTGATACATACACAAAGTTGCGAGAATTGATTTCGCAATGGGTATTTTCGACATTTCATCATTCTTTGCTTCTGATGTGGAGAAACCCATTTTTGGGTCTGATTTCTTCATTGGAGAAGACGATTGGAACTTGGAATTAGGAGAACTCAAATAAGCCTATTTTACTCCCAAAATCTTTATCTTACCCCTCCTTCCAAATTGCTTTTTTTTTCTGATTTTTTGAGAAACGTAAGGGGACAAATTTCTTTTTCTTGGCCCATGTGATATAGAATACACATCAAAATTTATCAAAAAATCCATATTTAAATTATTAACCATCAATAGCTTTAGGAATACTTAAACTTTATGCCGGGCTTTCATGGAGAAGGCTTGCTCTTCGGCCTAAAATTGGGGTGAGAAGATGACTTTACATATGTTGTATTAAAATACGCCTATAGTTGCCCATGTGCCAGATTTCACACACATTTTCACAACTTCTACTTACGAAGTGCCGTAAAATAGCAAAAGAATGAAAAAGTTGGGGTAGAATTTGTTATCACCCGAGAATAGAGAGGATAATCATTTTTACATTTTTACAAATTATACATAAAACCAATAAAATATATCAACAAATATTAGTCATGGCGACAAGTATATTTATCAGTATTAAATTTTATTTTATTTTTTAAAAATTTAATATTTAATTAATTTTTTAGGATTAGACCCGAAAAAATTCAAAAATCAATCCTAATACTCGATACCGGACGGTACAAAAAAAATATCAATACCAAGCGAAATTTGATATACCACACGGTATGAAAACATTGGATGACATATACACCAATACTTCATCAATTAGCAAAATAATTTGAGTAGGTTTTTGGGCATAACTTAGATACTACAAGTATGTAATCCTAATTTTTTTCAAATTATATAGATATTATCAGCTCTTATGACTTCCTAGCATGAAATATGATCTAAAATACAATATTCTCCTTTCATTCCTCAGTTTAAAATAAATACCAAAAGAATGAATGCCCATAACAATAATGGAAAAGATTCTCCCTTAAGTATTGGAGTATTTCTATTTGGAAGTTAGTATTTCTCTATTTACATTTTACTTCTTTCCTTACCATAATTTTTTCCAATGATCTTGATGAAATTCTCCATTGGTCTTAAGAAATTTCCTTTCTCCTTTCTAGTGCCATGTAACTGTAGAAGCAATGAGTTGCTAACTACAAAAATTGAGCTCAAAGCCATCAATCCACCTGCAAAAACAAACATTTAGACCATGACACATTCATTTATCTCAAATGCGAACAGGCTCATCATCTTGTTCTTTGCACTTGGCTTTTGTGAGGAAATCTAAATGTCACAACCACCAGCAAAGTTGAAATAGTGGTAAAAGAATATGAACAGACAACGATCAACTTGTGTTCAGATTTACTGGAAATCACAACTTTGTTTGGTGGTTTGTGAGTTACCAGGTACAGAGAATGCATCAACTAGGACAGCTTCCTCATAAAAGCTATGCTACTCGAACGGGAAATAATGACATACTTTTAAATTTCTAAATTAATGTCAATTTATGTAAAGAAGATAATACCACAACGTAAAAGACTTGAACAAATAAATCAATAGACACCTGGTGTGTGTGTTCATCTTTATAACTCAATCCAATTAGAATCCTAAATTCAATGTGGGATATTTTTCACATCTCAACACACACAAATGGAAAGGGAGATCAATTCTAGATAATACTTTGCAAATGGTTCAAGTTTAGTTTTTAAGACAAAACATGACAAACAAAGACACACAAAGGATATGCAGGTAGTTGAAGAGGATAAGTCACCTGAAAGGGAGGGTGTCATAGCAAAATCAAAATAAGGGAGTGCTGCTCCAGCTGCTAGAGGGATAGCAATGACATTATAGGCAATTGCCCAAGTCAAATTTTGATGAACTTTCTCCATAGTGGCTCTGGCAAGCTCAATTGCTTCTATCACCTGACATGAAATTACATTCTCAGCCCATGACGACAAAATGATGCACTAAACCTTTCCCCACAAAGTGAAGACACACCAGATCATAGGATAGTTGTTTTATTGATAAGATAAAAACATAAGGAGCGTCACTCATTCACTTGCCCCAAGGGTTAATCAATTTTTTTTCAAGGAACTCATACATCAATGCATTAAAGTTAATAAAAATTGATATGCTAAACAAGATCCCAATACGGGTATTCAAGAACGAAATTTTTTCCTCATCCCTTATGAAACATCGGGTAGAAACTCTCTACAGTTTCATGAGCGCATTCAAGCACCCATGGAGACGGCCTTGAATGCTGTTCCTTTCTAATTACACATTGTTCTTGTAAAATGTTGTAGGAAGGAATAGCAATTTGTTATTCCCTATTTTAATGGATAACGTACTTCAGTTCAAAAAACAAGATCCCAACACATCAAAAGTTAATAAAGATACAAAAAACAAAATGTTCACTTTTGTACCATAGATAAATGAAAAATCATTTCCGTTAAAAAAATGAATATAAAGAAGCTCCAATATACATTTAAAGGTTAGATTATGTGGGCAAAACAACAACTCATTAATCTATCAAAAACAACATATAATATAAATAAACCAAAATTCTAAAATGAGATATTACAATTATTTAAGAAAAGTTTTAAGTAGTCCTTTTGATAGCTAAATGAAAACAAAGGTCTCACAGTTTTTTAGTTTTTTAAAGTGGCGTATCTATATGAAAGACACAGGAACTACATTTTTGCCGTGCCTTTCAATTCTGCTTATAATGCCAATGCAATAAGATTAAAGTTGGGATGTGCAGCATATCCGAAATAAATATTTTTTTTGCAACATAATTCAGGAATATTCTTAATGTAAGAAATTATGAGATATGAAATGAAAATAGCACACGGTGGATTCCTGAGCAACATGCATTGACTAAGAGGAAAAAAGCACACCTGAGACAGCTTGTTTCCTAAGAGGATTATTGAGGCAGCATTTGATGAAGCATTTTCATGTCGGTCAGTTTGCAAGGCAATACCCACATCAGCTAGTGCAAGAGCAGGTGCATCATTAATACCTTCGCCAACCTTGAGAACATAATGATTAATTCTTACAAATTGAAAATTGATGAAACATAATGCATAAACCAACATTCACCAATAACTTTATCTGTGAGAAAGCAGTATGAAATCATCTACATAAGCAATCCCAGCTCTATAAATTGATATCCCCATGCAGAGAGTTTGTCAAACAGTCAATAGAACTATATACAATAACGGTGTGTTGATAGGCAAAAATTAACTTCTTGCGACAGAATTTTTAACCATGAGAATTCTATAACAGAACTGGTCACCATGAATTAAAGAAAAAAAACATCATACCAATATATGGTCAACAACTGAGAGCAAAAATCATAATAGTTGTTTACCATAGCAACATGATGACCAGATTCTTTCAGCCTTGATATGACCTCAGATTTCTGTTGTGGGGTTAGGGAGCAATAAGTGAACTCCATTTTAACCCCAACGCTCTTCGCTACAGCTGCAACTGCCTCTTCCCTATCTCCAGACAGGATGATTGTGCTAATTCCCTTCTCCTGAAGTCTACCAAAAACATCAAAGTAGAAAAAATACAAATCTCTTATATTCAATGGAAAGTAATGCTATCCAAAAAATGTATCTATAAAAGAATTAATGCCTTGAAACAGGTATCTCTGCTTCAAAAAGTGAACATGCTTTCAACTGTAAGTTTCTATAAAGCTAAATTTATTAATTGGAAATGCATACCCACTTATGGTTGATTTTGCATCTTCTCTCAGATTGTCAGATATGGCAATAGCACCAATTACGCCTTTTCCTTCCTTACCAACATATACAGTAGTTCTTGAATGGTCAGATAATGACATATCAGACGAAAATTGATACTCGAGTGGCATGTCCAGCCTTTTTATATCATAAGGACTTGTTATATGTTGGAAACGATCATGAATCCAATTCAATTTGCCAACAGCAACTAAAAGACCATCAACTTCAGCCATGGCCCCAGAACCTGGTTCAGCCAATTGAAGCCTTGTATCAGGAATACTCAACTTCAATGATTCAGCTTTTGAAATAATAGCCTTTGCAAGAGGATGTGAAGCTGTTTTCTCGACAGCAGCTGCAATTCGAAGAACTTCTGATTCCTCGTGATCAGGAGATGAAACAGCTGATACAGAAGGTCTTCCTTCAGTTAGTGTTCCTGTCTGGATATACTGAGACTTTAGAACCTTGTACCACTGTTTTGCAACAGTATCTGTCGTGCTCACCAACAGAATAGCTTAACTAAAAGGGTAGCAGACTAGAATGAATACACATGCATCTTACCTTATCCAAAGTAACACAATCAATCTTGGCCAATCTTTCTAATACATCTCCTCCTCTAATTAAAAGTCCCCGTTTTGCTCCTGTTGGCGATAATGAATTAAAAAAACATTCAGAATAAATACATAAGCCTAAATTAATCAAGCATTCTCAGTTCATGTGAGCATAATGACCTGGAGACACAAAGGAAATGCAACTATCTTCATCAAAACAACAAATTAAATATAGCTCAAATTCTTGTAAAAATCTGAAGATATTGTACGGATCCATGCCTTCAAATATTCAAGTTTCCAGGTACTACATCACTGGGTATGGTCATGTGGAAGGAAGACTCATTACGCACAGGTATTATTCGTTATTAATAGAATCAATCGGAAGATTGGCATAATGCAAGAACTGATCAGAAAAAATATATCATTTTACATGTTGAAAAAAAGAGACAAAAACTACTTCAGCAGAATGCTCCATGGAGCTAAAACCACCAAGGATGTCAGCTCCATAAGATAAAACAGAAACATATGGTTTAAAAGAATTACCGAGAGAGGTTCCCACTAGAATAGCAGTGGGAGTAGCGAGTCCCAAAGCACATGGACAGGAGACTACCTGGATAACAAAGATAGAGAGAAAACTAAGGCATGATTACGGGAGCAACATTAATAAAGCTAATCCATTTCCACAAAATAGGGTTGTCTATTCCTTTAAAAAACAAAATACAAAAAAAAAATTAAATGGGTTGTCTGTGGGTTATATGAACATCGCTTCCAACAATTGTCTTTTCTATTACAAGATAATGATGGCATGCCAACCTGAAGGATTTATCATCAAACTCCCTACAGCATTTATCCTGGAAAAGGGCTTTCGGTATCTAGACTAATCAAATAGAATCATTGAAAACTTGCTTGTTTGTTCTTATTAAAAAAATACTTACCAAAACATCAACGGCAAGCTTCATGCTAAGGAGCAGAATATTTCCATTGGGGCCTGATATATCGTTAAGCAACACCGTTGGGAATATGTTTGTTCCAATATAGTACCTACGTAATGATGGACAAATATACATTAAAAACATTAATTGTACAGCAGAATATGAAAAGTGCAGTTCATAAGATAGAATCAGCCTAAAAATAATTTTATATTTTCTACCCTCCAACTTTAGATATTGTAAAAGTCATGAAGTTCATGGTCATAGCATTCTTCTGAGGTATTGGTTCAGTCGAATAAACACTTATTCAATAACATGGAAAATCTACCCTCTCTGAGTTTCTGCGAACTATAACTGTATTAATTTGATATTGTAAAACATGTAGATAAATTGATTGAGTTTGTATGAATGGCTGCAAGCGCAATCAGCTGCGATTTTGAATGCATTGTCTTAGCCTCTTAGCATTTAGTCTCCTTAGACTTTGGAATAACGATTTGTTATTTCCATATCTATAGTTATCTTATTTCTGTTCAAAAAAATTTTAGAAACAGTAAATGTTTTGAATTGTTTCACTTAGTCAACATTTCAATTGCTATCCATAAAGTTCTGTTATTGTAAAATAAATCATCAAACTAAAGTAAGTAGCACTCTATAAAAGTTAGTTGCAATAGTTTAAACAACAACTAATTTTGAAGACATATGTAACATTTTCAGAAATTGAAACATCGATTGCAACATTTAGCAAGTATGAAGGCATTCAAAAGATGCAAAATTCTAACTCCACTAAAATAAGAGTAAAAAATGTATATTTAATCCCATCAGGATCACATGGAAACATCAGGTGCACCGGTTTTGGGATTGTGAGGTATTTAAGAGACGAGTTCTCCACGTGGTAGCTATATAGTAGCCAATCACGCATTCCCAACACATGGGGAGAAGTTATGATTTTGATTCAGAAGAAACCATAAAAAGTACAGTCAGAAAGACCATGAATTTTTCAGTTATAGCATTACTTTGGATACACTAATACATTAGGAATCAAATGTTATCAAGGACTTAAGAAAGATTGTATCTAAGTGTGGGCTACATTTTTCATAAGTAGAGAGATATTGATAGATTTCGATTGTCATAATGGATTCAAGCCTACAAGCAATTCTAAACTCTTTTTGTAATTCCTAACATGTTTCTTTTTTTTAGAATAATTATTTGTTATTCTCAAGGAATTTAATACTAAATAAATCATTATGTTCAACAAAAATGAAAGGATTAGCTATATTGACTTTAACTACCAGCGGTTATAAGGAGGGGTGGGAAAGGATTAGCTATAGATCAAACATAGATTAGTCGATTAGCAATCTATAAGTCACCAACCTCGAATTTTGTGTTAAAAAATGAGATATTCACAGCTTAATGGCACATTCATGCATTATTGGAGAACAATCTGGGTGTTTACATCTTGGTAGTATGAAGGTGAAGATAGGGAAATTTACCAGAAAGCAAATGTGGCTGCTGACAATGCCATGACACTATAGACAAAACGGCCAGCAATTGAATCTGCAAGCCTTTGAATAGGTGCTTCACGTCCTTGGGCATCCTCAACCTTTAATGGAAAGGAAAGAGTATTCACATTGATGTCAGCCAGCGTTTTCATGCAAATTTTGATGGAATGATAAGATAATCAATAGCAAAGTGTGATGACTAAGAATATTCAAAGAAGAAATGATACAAGAGACAAATGAACACAGAATGGATGGGTGTGTATGATTAGAGAATTTTGAAACATGAAACACCGAATGCTGTGTTTTCAAAGAATAAGGTAGACATTCGCACAAATTGAATGCTTCTAACGATGCAACAATATTAAGAAATTATACGAGGAGTAATTAAAAAAAGCACAAAAAATGACTGATGTCATATTTTGCTGAAGGGATAAAGCAGTACAGTTTTAGATAAATTAACAATTATTCAATCATCTTTTTTATATCAACTGACTTAATAGACAGGCAATACCATACTAACAATCTTGGATATAGTTGAATTGGATCCAGTGCAAGATGCCTCAATCCTCAAGGGGCCATCCTGCAGAATAAGAGAATTAAATACTTACAAAAACAGCTGATAAGTTTTTTCAGGTTGGACCATGAGAACTAGAGAGGCCGATATATAAATAAGCATTGTGGAGGTTCCTCTTCCAGATTTTATTCTAATTGTTGCAAATATTATAGAAAGAAAGCAGCTGAATGCAGAGGAATGGAACACCAAGTTCCCTAGAATGGGAATCCACAATCCACATGTAAAATATGAACCTGTGAAAAGAAAAATATATTTTGCAGGATAATGCTTGTGTTGGTCTCCTCACCCAGTTTACTGTTCCAGCGGAAACAGAAAGGCCTTTTTCTTTGAAAACAGGAAGTGATTCACCAGTAAGCATGGACTCATCAACCACACTTCTTCCAGAAATAACCTTCCCCTAAACATAAATAGATATGTCACACATGGGCTTAAGAAACATAACTCCATTCTTTTAATGAATGTGGATACACATGAAGCATCAGTTGATCTACAAGTATATAACCTTCAGTTTTTATCCAATTATAAACTCTAGCTTAGCACAGATAAGATCTCGGGAAGAAAAATAGATTTTCGAAGATGAAAAAAATACAAAAAACCAAAATATGCACCGACACAAAGATGTACACATATAACCTCTCAGGGAGTTAATTCCCATTTCTTTTTTTCAAATGGGTATATGATTATTATTAAGGTTGCATCTGGAATGTCAAAATCAACAAACAACCATATTAACCTCCAGATGTTTACTAAAAACCAGATGACAAAAAAATCGCATTATATTTAATGATCCCAAAAACACTTTCCAGTTTAATAAACAATGTTAAAAACCTTAAATTGCAATATTTTGAAAACTAACCAAAAACTTCATTCAGGAATTAAAGAAAGCTTTGAGCCAACAGATAAAGAAAATCACAGGCCATTAAAATTGCATATTACATTGCATTAACATCACCTGAAAAAGGATGTTCTTGTATTCCATGAGAAATTCAAGAAAATCACTTACATCAACTGGAATTGTTTCTCCAGGAAAAACCAAGACTGAGTCACCAATACGAATATCATCGGTAGGAACTTCAGCACACATAGCATCAGGGCAAAGAACACTGTCTGAAGAACATTCACTTCCAGACGGGCCAACAACAAGCCTTGATTTAGTAGATAAAAGCGACTGCAAGGTATTTCAGTAAACATTTTATCCAACACTACTAATCAAGCATATAGATTTTGAGGAAACTCTAAAATATTACTATTACTAGAATGGCCAACCCATTCTTTGTAATAGAACAGACTACATTCAGTAATAAGATCTACATTGATGAAGAAAATTGAAAACTATCTGAACATTTGAGATACCGCAGAACTTACTAATAACTCATTCATGTCACTGGATGCCTGAATTCTAGCTCTTTCTTCAAGTGATCTTCCCAGTAGGATAAAACCAAGAAGCATGACCTGTATTGTAGAATGAACTAATCTTATTGATGCCCTACACAATTGACTCAATAAGCAAACAACTATAATTGCAAGATACATGACCATATGCACAAAAAGTTAAATACATATTATATTTTTTTAGAAACAATACAAACCTTACCGGTTCATCAAAAAATACAGCATTCCATTGAAGTTCAGGATTCAGAAGAGATGCCTTCATTATAAAATGCAAATTACTATCAGGAATAAAGAAAAAAAGCAAATTAATTCAGAACTCTAAAACGAATATGACAATATAACGTACAGCCTCACCATACTTATAGAAAATGCAGCAATCGCACCAAATCCAACAAGAGAGTTCATGTTAGGTGAACCTTTTTGAAATGCCGAGAGTCCATCGAAAAGTAATTCTGGTACAAAGTAAGTACTTTTCTTTATAAAAAATATACTTAAACAAATAACGATCAATTTCATCTGAAAATTATACCCAGCAGTAATTCTTATCGGAAATATCAGACGAAGCTATATGCAATTGGTTAATGCGTTAAAGGACTTAAATGATCCATAACACAAACCTCTTCCAGGTCCCAACAATGAGAACGCAGATAAGCCACCTCTGACATAAGAGTTGTGCAGAATATCCAGGATCGGACCTGTAATAAATAATATCAATAGTAGTACTTCCTAATGCGGTAAAAAATGTCTTTCAGGAAAGATAATTTATCCTGGAAAATGGAACTCATTTATTGTTCAATGACACCCTACCTCATCATAATTGGAAATCAGCCAATGCATTTCCAATAAAGATTTCTGATACATAGGATGCTCAAGGGGAAACACAATGTGACATCATAGAGATGCATTTTCATGGAAGATGCATTTTTTATATAATTAAACACAGAAGTGGATTGGGGAGCTTAGATCTACATGAGGATTCTAGCCTCCATAGAGGTATCCGTAATGCATTTAGCTAAATCCTTGTTTTTTCCTGGATTAACTCTATGTTATTCAAAGTATAAATGAAAATACTTCCCGCTCAAAAAAACACAGCACAGTGACAAGCGACAGATTTTCACTTTCCACATACGAATTTGACAATAACAGTACGCATTCAACTATAAAACTTTTTAAACCAAACAAACGCAAAGAAAGTTCTCACCATGAGCAACATGGATGCCAAGCGAATGCAAAATATGAGACGCGTGGGAACCACAGCACAGAGCAACCAAAGTCCAGGAGAAAGCAACCCGATTCCTGCTCTTAGCAAGCAACGCTTCATTCTTCCCCACCTTCTCTCGCCAATCCCTCACCTTTGCCGATATACCCTTTCCAGACAACCTACGGCGTGCAATGAATCCGTTCGCGGACACCTTATTAGACAAATCCTCCGCCACGGACGATGGGTCGTCTCCTAATCCTTGTTTCAGCTTGATCGCGGCAGTCTCCGTAAGTAAGTTGACAACCACTGACTCAACGCGTCTATCTTCGGAGAGAATAGACTTGACTCGCGTAACGCACGCGCCGCACATCATTCCTGACACATCAATTAACAGAGTGGGACTAGACCGTATGCCAACTGCTTCATCTTGCAATGGAGTGCGTGAAGCTGGATTATTGAAGACGGAAAAGGTGAGCAAGGAACGAGATTTCTGCGTATGGAGAGAAAACGGAGTTTTACGTGCGAACCGATTGAAGAAGGGGTCATAGCGGCTGTGGGGAGGGGAAAGGGATGAACGGAGGAGACTGGCCGTTACCATGGCTCGGAATGAGAGAGAAGGGAAACTGAACTGCTTTGTTTATTGTGATCCTTAGGACTTCAACGTTCGATTGGACGCGCGTGCAACGAGTGGTTGGCATTATATCACATGGCCGTTGGTCACGTTTGGCTTACTATGATTTTTAAATTAAAACAATAATAATTTTAACACGTGTTAATTATCTAGCTATAATCATCATGGGAATAATTTTAATAATAGTGAAATATGTTTATGAAAGTAAATAAGCATATTCATAAAATTAGGAAAATACAATATATATAACATATTTCACATTTAAATTTTACTATCTTAGATAAATTTAGTTATGGTGTTTAAATGATTAATTTATATATTATTATCTATATAAATATTTATCAACCATACTTATTATGAAAGTAAACAAATATATCTTATAAAATTAGAAAAGGAAAGTGAAAATGAAAATATAATATACCAAAAATATTTTATACACTTAAATTATACATTTAATTAATAAGGAAGATAAATTTAATTATAGTGGTTAAAAATTGATTAAATTAATATATTATTATTTATATAAATATTTATCAACCACAATTAAGGTGGGTATGATCCATCCCAACCTATTGGGTCAACCCAACTCATATAAATGGTCAATCTGTTGATTGTCCCACAAAATATTAGTGTACAGGTTGAGTCGCAATATTCAACATGTCAACACGTATGAGTCAATAGATTGAAGTAAATCAATTTTTTTAATATTTTTTATTTTAGGGTTAGACTTGAAGGGTTTTAGTTTAACTTTTTAGTTTAGAGTTTATCTTATGTCAACCAATTCACGAGTTGTGCCGTACTTTCAACCCATTGGACTAACTCGAACGAGTTGACGGATTCGACCCGTATCCCGTTGGGTCGGACACATACCCACCCTTAATTACAATTATCCATATATTTTGTCTATAAATAGAATTGATTTGTGTAAAAATATACGCAACAAATTGGATGAATTCTTTTTATTTGTAGATTCTTCATTTAAATGTATATAACAAATTTATCATCTACTATATCGTGATTATTGAATCACATTATTTATAATAGGAAGCCATATTTTGGTGGGGAAGAGACACAAATTTTCATTTTCATTATTAGTATTACTATTAAGCAAAATATAAGATGATAAAATGATTTCTTAATTTCTCAAACTTTCATGATTTTAACAAATTTCCTTAAAATGAGAGATTTAGTTCTCAACCTTTATATGTTATCAAATCTGACCATCTAAATTTGCAAATTTGGCAATCTAATCCCCAAAAGCATGACAAAAATCTCTAAAGTTTGATTGTCATAAAATACCAGTTTCATTTTACATAGTGGCAAAACCAGATATCAATGTTCGTGATTTTGGGTTAAATTAGTCTCTGGCCAATTTTGTCGTCACTAACATTGCTGTTAGAGTTATAAATTGAATATCAGGTCAATTTTGGCGGTTCACTTGGTTCAAACCGAAATCAATGTAAAATCTGAGTTTGTCTATACTCGACTATTTTTCATGAGTAGATAAAAGAGAACATGCATGCATGGTAGCATCACTTATTAATACGAGTTATGTCGACACAAAAAGACATTACTCATTGTTATATGAATCACATTTTTTAAGCGACTAAGATTGTAAGCTATTTTTTTAAGGGTGACGTTTGCCGGTGACCCTCCAACTTTCGAGTGGTGTAAAGGACATGCCCTCCAAGTTACGAAATTGCAAATATGACACATCAAGTTAGCAAAAATATGCAAATATGACACCTTAAGTTAATAAAAATATGCACATATGACCCTCAAACTTTAATTAAATGCATGTACGACACCTCAAGTAAACAATACCGTTTAATATTGACCCTCTACGACATTGTTATTGTTTTACGTCCGAATGCACATTTCTCGAACTTGAAGTATCAATTTTGTATAATTTTTCGNGACTTGACTCGCGTAACGCACGCGCCGCACATCATTCCTGACACATCAATTAACAGAGTGGGACTAGACCGTATGCCAACTGCTTCATCCTGCAATGGAGTGCGTGAAGCTGGATTATTGAGGACGGAAAAGGTGAGCAAGGAACGAGATTTCTGCGTATGGAGAGAAAACGGAGTTTTACGTGCGAACCGATTGAAGAAGGGGTCATAGCGGCTGTGGGGAGGGGAAAGGGATGAACGGAGGAGACTGGCCGTTACCATGGCTCGGAATGAGAGAGAAGGGAAACTGAACTGCTTTGTATATTGTGATCCTTAGGACTTCAACGTTCGGATTGGACGCGCGTGCAACGAGTGGTTGGCATTATCACATGGCCGTTGGTCACGTTTGGCTTACTATGATTTTTAAATTAAAACAATAATAATTTTAACACGTGTTAATTATCTAGCTATAATCATCATGGGAATAATTTTAATAATAGTGAAATATGTTTATCAAAGTAAATAAGCATATTCATAAAATTAGGAAAATACAATATATAAAATATATTTCACACTTAAATTTTACTATCTTAGATAAATTTAATTATGGTGTTTAAATGATTAATTTATATATTATTATCTATATAAATATTTATCAACCATAATTATTATCAAACTAAACAAATATATCTTATAAAATTAGGAAAGGAAAATAAAAATAAAAATATAATATACAAAATATCTTATACATTTAAATTTTACATTTAATTAATAAGGAAGATAAATTTAATTATAGTGGTTAAAAATTGATTAAATTAATATATTATTATTTATATAAATATTTATCAACCACAATTAGGGGTGGGCATAATCCATCCTAACCCATTGGGTCGACCCAACTCGTATAAAATGGTTAATCTGTTGATTGTCCCACAAAATTTTAGTGTACAGGTTGAGTCGCAATATTCAACATGTCAACACGTACGGATCAATAGGTTGAAGTAAATCAATTTTTTAAATATTTTTTATTTTAGGGGTAGACTTGAAGGGTTTTAGTTTAAGTTTTTAGTTTAGGGTTTATCTTATGTCAACCAATTTACGAGTTGTGCCGTACTTTCAACCCATTGGACTAACTCGAACGGGTTGACGGATTCGACCCGTAACCCGTTGGGTTGGACACATGCCCACCCCTAATCACAAGTATCCATATATTTTATCTATAAATAGAATTGATTTGTATAAAAATATACACAACAAATTGGATGAATTCTTTTTATTTGTAGATTCTTCATTTAAATGTATATAATAAATTTATCATCTACTATATCGTGATTATTGAATCACATTATTTATAATAGAAAGCCATATTTTGGTGGGGAAGAGACAAATTTTCATTTTCATTATTAGTATTACTATTAAGCAAAATATAAGATGATTGTTATGATCCCTTTTTAGGGGGTACCAACAGTCGTCCGGTTCGTTCAACAAACGAACTCGGTTTTGATTTGTTTTAGATGTGGAAGACGATCACAAGCTGGAAATAAATAAATGCACAGCGATGTATAGTGGAAATCTCAGGAATTGGGGTGAAAACCACTCGACTAAGAGCAGATTATGCTCTTAGCCTGTTCACTAATGAAATAACTCATAGTCAATACAAGAGAGGCTAATGAAAATGACAAGGTAAAGAAAGCGGTAAGAATTCCGGCAGGGTAACGGCCTGTTCTTCCGCGTCCAAAGGGTCCTGCTTTTTCCATCGTCTTGCCATGTATTTATAGAGTTCATAGCGTGTGTAAATCACGCTCCATAACCGCCTATGACAGGTTTGTTAGAGGTTGTTATCGCGGGATGTAAAACGAGGTTGGGACCGAGGCGTGGTCTGCGTGATCGGGCCCGAAGCGTGGTAAACGTGGGAATGCCCGAAGCGTGGAAAACGTGAGTTGTAACCGTTCTGTAACCGCTCAGACCGAACCCAGGTGCCAGCTGGCAGAAAACGCTGTATTTCGTTAAGGTTAGCTTCGGTCCTCTAGTTGAACATCGGGCCGCTCTTCCTTAGAAGTGTAAGTGGGCTGTAGGAATTCATTTTCGCCATTTGAATTGGCTCAACCGTTGCTGGACCTTACCCATCACAAGATACCCGGTCCTAGAGTTCTCATTAATGATAAAATGATTTCTTAATTTCTCAAACTTTCATGATTTTAACAAATTTCCTTAAAATGAGAGATTTAGTTCTCAACCTTTATATGTTATCAAATCTGACCATCTAAATTTGCAAATTTGGCAATCTAATCCCCAAAAGGATGACAAAAATCCCTAAAGTTTGATTGTCATAAAATGCCGGTTTCATTTTACATAGTGGCAAAACCATATTTCAATGTTCGTGATTTTGGGTTAAATTGGTATTTGTCCAATTTTGTCATCACTAACATTGCTGTTAGGGTTATAAATTGAATATCAGGTTGATTTTGGCGGTTCACTTGGTTCAAACTGAAATCAATGTAAAATCTGAGTTTTCTATACTCGACTATTTTTCATGAGTAGATAAAAGAGAACATGCATGCATGGTAGCATCACTTATAAATACGAGTTATGTCGACACAAAAAGACATTACTCATTGTTATATGAATCACATTTTTTAAGCGACTAAGATTGTAAGCTGTTTTTTTAAAACATTTATTATACACAAACCATTGTTAATTAATCCAAATAAAAATACACCAACAACTTCATATTTTAAGTTGGGTAGGGTAGTTCGCAAATTACAATTTTACATCTCTATCACATATTAAATGAATTTTTAAAATACTCTAGACTTACATTTGTTGGCCTTTTAGAAGAGTTGTGCATCATTATACCATAATTTAATATTTTATTTATTGATTTCTATGTGTATTAGAATACTTTCAAAAGAAAGAACCACCTCTAATTACTCNACCCTCAAACTTTAATTAAATGCATGTACGACACCTCAAGTAAACAATACCGTTTAATATTGACCCTCTACGACATTGTTATTGTTTTACGTCCGAATGCACATTTCTCGAACTTGAAGTATCAATTTTGTATAATTTTTCTTATAAAAGATTTATTTGCATAATTTGTGAACATTGAGAACGAATACTGCCAACTAAAAATGTTTACAAACTTAACGGAAAATCATGTGCTAAATACCAGGGGTAAAAACAAACGGTTTTGATAACTTGAGGGGTCATTCTTGCAATTTTATAAGTTTGAGAGCATAACATTTACATAGCTCGTAAGTTGGGAGGCTATTTATGCAATTTTCTCTTTTTTTAAAAACATTTATTATACACAAACCATTGTTAATTATTCCAAATAAAAATACGCCAACAACTTCATATTTTAAGTTGGGTAGGGTAGTTCGCAAATTACAATTTTACATCTCTATCACATATTAAATGATTTTTTAAAATACTCTAGACTTACATTTGTTGGCCTTTTAGAAGAGTTGTGCATCATTATACCATAATTTTATATTTTATTTATTGATTTCTATGTGTATTAGAATACTTTCAAAAGAAAGAACCACCTCTAATTACTCTTCCTGTGAGTATATGGTTAATTCTTTTTTTAATATAGCTTTAAACCTATATGTAGTTACCCTTATTATTACATTTATAACTTCTATACTATAAGATCATATTATGACAAGTGAGGAACTTTTCTTACTTGGTTATGTGTTAGTTATTTTTATTGATATATTATATATTTATAAATTGTTTTACTAACATCATAATTTATATTTTGGTATATCATTGTAAAATAAGTTATTAAAAACTAGATATAGATATTAGCGTATGGTATATGTAATGAACGTTTTAGTATTATTTAAGTTATATCTATATATAACAAATATATTAATATAAATATTAAATAAACATTTTATTATAATCACAGTAAAATCATCATAATTTTTGTAAACAGTTTCTAAAATCCTATCATAATTATCAGTGTCATCTCAATACGCGGTACGGTCACTGCACCTCAACTTGATTATAAAACGCTAAACCAAACAACTCATTGTCCTTGGACACCAAGACTTTAGTTTTGAGGAAGTTCACAAGATTTGTGACGCACCAGGTGCAGAGTGCGTGAATCCTTATTAGATGTATTATTATGAAACTTCATTCTCTAAATTTGAAACTTGAATATCACTTGCATTCGTTCACTTGTGAACATAGAGACACTAAAGAAATATACATATGATCTAGTCTAAAAATATTATGGGTATTTACTTTTAGATCAGTCAATTTTTAATTACTCGAAATTAATGTGTTATGAGGACACGAGCGATATACGAGGTTGGACCCACAATGTGTGAGCTTACGTCCTCGGGAGAGCATAGCTCTACCTTGGTTTTCGCTATAATAATCAAAGGATACAAATACAATCATGAGATAATGATAATCCGAATGAAAACGGTACGAAAAACGATCAATTCCACTCCATCGCACCTGAGGCGACGAAAACTTGCGAATTAAGGTGATGTTCGCGACTTTTGGACATAAACTCGCGAATGGTGCCAAAAGTCGCGAGNAACATCATAATTTATATTTTGGTATATCATTGTAAAATAAGTTATTAAAAACTAGATATAGATATTAGCGTATGGTATATGTAATGAACGTTTTAGTATTTTTTTAAGTTATATCTATATATAACAAATATATTAATATAAATATTAAATAAACATTTTATTATAATCACAGTAAGATCATCATAATTTTTGTAAAAAGTTTCTAAAATCCTATCATAATTATCAATGTCATCTCAATGCGTGGCACGGTCACCGCACCTCAACTTGATCAAAACATCTCAAAACACTTACAGAAGCCTTATATGAGGTCCACCATGCCTGAATCACGAGAATACCCTCGAGAACGCCTCGCGATAGACATATAAAAATACCGAAAATACCACATAGGCAAGTCAGACGAGCCCCGAGGTTAACATAATTACATAAATAACATCGGGCAATATCAACATAATTATAAAATCTAAACGCCACATATAATCAAATATTAAATATTTTTTCTTTTCATTAATGAAAAATATTCGAATTGAATAAATTGGGTATCATAAATCTCTATATGTTAAATGCATTTATTTTTAACAACTCAAATTTAAATAATAAATAGGACAATACTAATCAAAATATTATTGTTGTAAATTTAATTATTTATTAATTTTTAAATATTTTAATATATATTTTTAATAAGTTATATAATACACCCTCAACGAACCCTAATTAAAATTTTACGCACCTCGAACCCTCACACCTCGCATCTTGCACCCCTCATTCGCACCCGTGTAACCTAGGTTTTGTCACTTCGATTAAGTTAGGGCTGGGGCATGCCCTAACTTGGTTCACCAGGTTATTTGGCGAACGACGACTTTCGAGGGTGGGTACTAACTCAAAAGTCGGAGGGGAGAGTTATTCAACTCTCAAATGATATAATGTCAATACATAAGTGTTGGGCGGACTACCTAAGAAGAATGAAGGATCAACAAACTTCAAGTGAGAGAATGTTAGGAATGGATGTCAATTGATAGACGAAAACCTCGACGGCGGGTATTACTGACCGGGGGAAACCTAACAATGAAGCGGTGATGTTGATCAGCTTGATCGATCCCGTGATGAGTCTATTTGATAACGGTTGGATTGGACTTGGATCGAATTTCTTGTTAGCTACATATATGAAGAATATACATGCATATCTTGTTAGATATATATGTAGAAGAAGATACAAATGTATCTTGTTGGATCATATTTTGAAGAAGTTCGATGTGTATCTTGTTAGATCATATATTGAAAAAGATACATGCGTATATTGTTAGATATACATATGTAAGAAAATATGAAGATATATATTATTATCTAAATATATGGAATATGTGGTCAAATATATGGAAATAAAATATTGCAGAATATTCGATATAATATTTTCTAGATTAGCTCATAGTTTGAGCTCTATAAATAGTGAGCACATGAATACAATTATAATCAATCAATTAAGTACGTAACATATTGTTTCATATTCATATTGTGATAGTGAGTTCACCATCGAGGTTTATCGGTCAGGTGATATTCCCGGTTTATGGTTTCCACTCTAAATCTTGTGTTTTCTATGTTTCTTCATTTACGTTTTATTCTTATCGCATTAATTCGATCCGACCCTGGATAATGAGAATTATTTTCTTCCAGTGATGAAATTTTCTCAACATTATGTTATTTTCTCTTCTAATATATTTTCTAAATAGATAAATTATGTTATTATATTTTATCTATTATAACACATTGCTATTTTATTCGAGACTTGTCAGTGTAAATTAGGGGTGGGCATGGGTTGGCCCAACCCATACAAACATGTCAACGCATGGGTTGGCCCGTTAAATATCATTATACGGGTTGAAGTGGGTCAATTTTGAATTTTTTTTAAAATTTTAAGGTTAAAATTGAATGTTTTTAAATTTTAGGGTTTAGGTTTTTCAACCCGTTGACGGGTTGGGCCGTACTTTCAACCCGTATGGTCAACTCGTTGACAGGTCAAGAAAAATTCTCAACCCGTACGGGTTGACAGGTTCAACGGGTTCGACCCGTAACCCGTTGGGCCTGACCCGTGCCCACCCCATTGTAAATCATTTTAAAATCTCATTAGTTCATGATGCATTTAACAATTATTAAATGCTATATTAAACATAGAAAATTAAATATGTGTACATATTTTCTCAATATCAATTTTTTCGTATAAAATCATAAATTTATTATTTGGTTAACAAAAAATGATAAATAAATATAAAACACAAGAATGATTTATATTTCTAAATTAAATGAAAATAAAAAGCAATTTGTTGATTGATTTTTTAGTGTTATTTACTTTTTAAAATGTAAATCAAAAGTTGAGTTCGTAATCTTCATATTTGTCACGCAAAAATATCGAATTTGAATTTTAGATGTTAGAACTCATTTAGAAGCTATTGTTATTGGATAAATAATTAAAAAAGCAAAATGCAACAACACATAATAAAGTTAAAATAGTGATTCTTCTATAAAATCCGAACATGAAAATCTCGCCATAAAAGATCATTTCATAGTTTTAAGGAAATGTATGATAACCCTAAAATTGTTATTCTTCCAAAAACTCTATGAATAATTACACACTATTCAAAATAATTACAGATATTCATGCATTAATACTATTGAGAGAAATGCTTATAATGATATTCAGAATTAATATATTATTTACTTGTGATTCAGCAAAACATTATTGTCTATTTAAAAACTAAAAATTCAAGAAACTCTATTGTTAATATTTATTTTGTTAAATATTTCACCTAACGCCTATTGAATAATCACATTATTTCTCTATAATAACAATAATGCAAGCTACTTTGCATAAGTAATTCTTAGAGCTTCACTCCACTATTTCCTTAATCAATGTTATTGGTCTTCTCAATCATTATTTCATCGTGAACAAGGATTTTTCATCAAATACACCAATTTTCTTTGCATACTTTTTGTTATATATCGTATCAACAATTCCAAACATTCTCGATCCAGTTTCAAAATCATGAATTCTACAACCTATTAATCAATCGAAATAATGTGTGCAACGTAGAATCTAAAACTTTTGAAGATTTCATGAGAAACACTAGTTAAATTGTTGTCAAATTCATCCAAGACAAATAATAGTAATAGTAATGTTTTAAAAATGAAATGTCCCAAATTATTATGAAATATTTGTTTTTTATTGGTTAAACCATTTAAATTATCAGGCACAACCATATATATTTTTGAATAATTAATGTTTTTTGATAAAATATAACGTTTTACAAAATGATTCGATCAAACTAAAAAAGTGAATTATTGTTGATCCTCAATTGCATTGATCCTTCTCATCTCGCCAAGGAAGCAAAAAGAGTTGTTCTCGGAGGTGAGCGACTGATTGTCACCCCTCACAAGGTACATCTTGCCCCTATGACTTGAAAAGGAAAAAAGAATCGAAGAATTCTATTGATCTCACGTTTAAATGTTTTATTATTTTGAATGACATGATACACCTCCTTTTAAGGAGAATAATTCAAACAAAGAAAGGAAAACATAGGTTTTTTCTCCATTTCAAAATATGTTTTCCAAAACCTATTTATAATATCTTTGTCTCAAATAACCTTGTTAGTTATTATTCATTAGGTTGCCGGTCATCACTATCAATTTCTTGGAGTGAATTGTTTTTCAATAATAGAAGAAAGACTAACTGCAAAAATTATGTCATGAGTAATACGGTATAACGGCGGTATATCAGGTGGTATTGGTATTTCGATCTGTATAGGGTTTCCGGATCTGAACCCGGGGTTTTCGATATCATGACACACAATGGCATGTTGTGTTTATCCTAGAGTCCCAACTTTATCTCTTTATTCCTTCCTTATAACAACTCTCTTTAACTCTTGGATATTTTCAACAACCCCTCTCAAACTCAGTTCTGATTGAATGTCGAGTTTGGTTATGAATTGGAAGAGATGGTTCCTACCAAGTGGTTTAGTAAAGATGTCAACAATTTGGTGTATTGTGTTTACATGATGAGAGGTTAAGTATCTAATGTTGGAGTTATGTAATCTCGGTAATTTCGTTATGCTCGTCTGCTGCTATTAGGCCATATAACTATACATGTTGGGTCATATAACTTGGCCTCATATGCTTAGTGGGCTGCAGCCTTGTAACCTGGTAACGACGATTGGGCTTTAATAGTGGACTTGGCATGTTGGGCCTCTGGTAACAGTAAGACAATTGACCCGAACTATATATACGTTCGCCTCTTCACTTTTTTGTCACTTTTTCATTTACGCAATTGATTTTCTGCTTAATTTTCTCTCTAGTTCTTTGAGCGACTTGCGTACTGCTTTGCGTTGTTCTTGCTGTTTATGTTACATACTGCTTCTGTGCTTATACACTGCCTAGATCTAGTATAGTTTTCGACTTTTCAGCGCTGTTTTTACACTTTTGCGAGTTTTTATTTTAAACGTTCAGCGCTTTACTGTTAGTGTTCTTGAGAAAATCTTGGTATTTTCTCAAGTTCTTGGGCTAATCGTTTGAGTTTCAGACAAATCCTCGTCGATCTGAGAAACTGTAAACTCGGCTTAAGACGAACACCTTGATTCTATAGGTTCTTGTTGTTCTTTGCCTAATAGTTTGAGTTTCAGACAGATCCTCGTCGATCTGAGAAACTGTAAAACTCTGGTTAAAGAAAACTTTAGTTTTACTTTCTGCACGTTAGTTTTACTTTCTGCATTTTACGCGTCCGCTTAAAACTGCTCGCTTTTAGCCTAATATTTGGCTAAAGATTATCTTCTGTTTTGGGTCACGACTTTGAGAAAATCTTTGGATTTCTCAAAGACTTGAGTCTATATAAGTGTTTTCAAGCCAGATCTGTATAGATTTGAGTTTCTAGAAAACCATTGACCAAGATTCGTACTGAAGCCTTAAAACACTAAGTATATCTTCGATAATACGTTGAGCTTGTGCGATAAGAACTGTCCTTACAGTTTCTTACCACTGTCAAGGCTGTGAAACGTGTCATCACAAACTGTTTGTGTGACTAACGTTTGATCTTACTTGCAGGTTATTTCACTGACTTCTTTGTGATTAAAAAGTTCAGTATTCAGGTTGCGGTCTGAAATACGTCCTAAGGAAAAGAAAATTACTAAGCATTTTCTATTCTTATACCTTATTTTAACTTCATGTGCAGTAGCTGTATTATGTGTTTTAGTTGTGGGTGTATTATGTGTTTTTGAACATTTCAACTAAAATAGTGAATAAATTGCAAAGTGTTGGACAGTGGATTGCCGATACGATCGTGTCTTATCTAAGACAACGTGATCGGATATTACTATAAATCTGAGTGTCATTTTTAACGTTTTCAGAACTTAGTTTAACTAATAGGATTAAAAATAACAACATCTAAGAGACACCCTCTCTCGTATAAAGTGAAAATCAAATTCAATGTGTTTGTTGTGCGGGAGTGAAGTACTGGGTTGACCGTGAGGTGTAGTGCTGACAGGTTATCACAGTAGAGAGCTGGTGTCCTCAATAGGGATACTTGTAGGTCATGTAGTAGATATTGTATCCATGTGAGTTCTGCAGCCGTATGTGCCATTGCTCGATATTCAACCTTGGTACTTGAGTTGGAAACAATGTGTTGTTTGTTGGAGAACCAAGATGTTAGATCCCCTCCTAAGAATGTGTAAAAAACCACGAGTGATCAGCATCTCAATAACCATAGAGATCAAACTAAGCTTTTGAAGATAGATGAACACCTAAGTTGATTGTGTGTTTATCATAGCATAACACCCGTTGTGCCATTTAAAGATGAAGAATTGTTGGAGAATGCATGTACTGGGCAAGTTGGTTGACGTTGAAGATGTCTGGCATGTGAGAGTAGATATTGCAGGGTACTTATTATTGAAGAAAGTTGGCTTTTCAAGATATTTCCTTTTACTGGTTTCTAGCCTTCATGTGACCATGTGTGTTGATTTTGGCTTGTTGTCCATCATTGTTATAGGTTTGAGAATCGACAATGCATATTGTTTTTGGGAGAGACGGAGCCATCATCATTCGGTGTCACTTGAATACCTAAAAAATGATGCAGAGATCCTAATTCTTTCATGGCAAATTCCTCATGCAATAAGGAAGTGAATTTAGCCTCAGCAATTGTGAGTTTGAACTTGTTAATGATATCATCAACATAAAGGAGAAAAACAAGTATTCTCTTAAGGTGATGAGAGATAAATAAAGAAGGGTGAGTGAGAGAACAATAAAAGATATTTTTTAGAAGAAATTTAGTAAAGGAACATTTGGTATCAACCATGAAATTTGCAAATATGTGTGGGAAATATTTCTTTAGTTTGCAAATTTGCAAATAAAGTAAAGTCATTTTTGCAAATTTGCAAAAATGATGCATGTTTCAATCCATAAAGACATTTCTTTAGTTTGCAAATATGTGTGGGAAATTTGGTATCAACCATATCTAGTGGTTGTTCCATGTATATATTTTCCGTAACATTTCCATGTAGAAATGTATTTTTCATATCCAATTGCTTAATCTACCATCTTTGTACTAAGGCTATTGTGAGAATTAATCGAATTGTACCTGGTTAGACAACATGTGAGAATGTTTCTTTGTAGTCGATCCCATCAATTTGGTGTTAACCTTTGGTAACTAGTCGTGCTTTCAACCGTTCAAGTGTGTCATCTCCCTTTAACTTAGTTTTGTATACCCACTTGAAGCCGATGAAATGATGGGTTTTCATGCGAGGCACAAGGGTCCGATTCTGTTGTTGATGTAGTGCATCAATCTCCTCTTGCCTTGCTGCTCTCCACCCCGGATGAAGGAGTGCGGTGCCATCGTTCAACTCGTCCATTTTGTTCAGGAGTATAGGGACAAGAGATGTGATGAATAATGCCATTATTTGTAAAATGCTTACCCATTTTGTGATCGACAAACCCCACACCTCCATCTGAGTAAAATATTTTGATATGCATATTGAATTGTCTCTCGAAATATTTTTCAAAGGCGAAATAAACATCAACAAAGTCACTTTTGTTATTTAGTGGAATAAGCCAAGTATATCGGGAAAAGTCATCAACGAAACAAGCATAATATTTGAATTTTCCAAGAGAAATAACTAAGGATGGTCCCCACACATCACAATGATTTTTTTCCTAATGAAGATGAAGATATTAAATCAGAAAAATTAAATGGTAGTTTATATTGTTTTCTAAACAAACAACCATCACAAATACTCTATGATTTAACTTGACTAGTAAGACTTATCAAACATTTATTAAATAATGTTTTTATTGAAAACGATTGTGTATGTCCTAAGTGTTGGGGATTGAACACGTGTGCGAACAACCTCAATAGATTAACTAGAACCCGAGAATTAAAGCAAAGAGAAAACAACGACACAAGAAATTAACGTGGAAAACCACGTGACCGGCGGAAACGGCAAAATTCAATATCACTTGAGAAGATTACATCACACATATACGAAGAGGAAAACTCTGAATACAAGAGTATTGAAGTACATAATAATGAACCCTAAGATCCCTTTATATAGATGAGGTGGTTGAGATATTAAGGTAACTATAAAATATTCCTAATATTTGACAATACCTTCATATATGATTATCCATGATCAAATCATATATATGCGTCCATATATACTGATTTGATATAATATTGTTTCTTTCAATATCTCATTCCATAACTGCCGATATCTTAGATCAGTGGGCCCCATCATATCTCAGTTTGGTCTTCGACTGATTGCCTCCATCTCATATCTTCGGATCACATGCTTCGGTGCCTTTGTCACCATCGGTATTGCGTACTTCAGTCCTCGACCAATCGGTACCAATACCGAACATCCAATCTTTCGTGTGTGCCTCGATTGACCACATTGTCGATTGTCATTCAAGTGTGACCGATCGATACCAATACCGATTTCCACACTTAACACTAACCGTTGATGTCATAAATCAAAAGACGTGCGTCGAAACAATATGAGAAAAAAATAAAATGTGGTCTTGATGGTACCACATAGAGCCCTCCCGCTTCTCGGTATCTCCTTTTAAGGAGAATAATTCAAACAAAGAAAAAAAATTACTATCACTAATTATGTCCATTTTATATTGGAAGGAAGTTTTGAATTATCTTCCAAATAATATTCGTTACTTAATCAACACATTGAGTAAGGGAAGATGCTCATGTTCTTATCCATATCATGACACACAATGACGTGTTGCGTTTATTTCAGAGTCTCAAACTTATCTCTCAATTTCTTCTTTATACCTCCTTTGACTCTTGGACATTTTCAACACTAACCGCTACAACTATAATTCACTTATTTAAAAGATCCAACTAAAGCAATAAATTATTGGACATATTTGGAAAATCGTTTGGTAAATAGTGGAGATGTGAGATGACTGTATTGTGCTGTAAGGTGAATTTATCGTGATTTAAAAAAATTAGTTTTGAAACAACGATGCAGTGATCGTGATGTCATAAAATGACTATTTTACCCTTACTTTTAATTAATCGTGTATCAGTCACAAATTATATTTTATATTGATTTATGATAAACTCGTTATTTAAAAAATTGTTAGAATATAATAAATTATTAATTAAAAGTATCAAAAAACAAAATATTGACAAAAGTGAATCATCTAAATCGACGACTTTCTCTCATCCCCGTTAGTGCAATGCGATAAAATATTTCATTCCTAACTCGAATGATCAACTTGTTTAAATTTTCCAACAAAGGAAAATAATGGTAGAATGGTATTCCTTTGAGAAGTTTCAAATGAAAATAAAAATAAATTTCAAACCCTAATATAGAAAGGATATGATGGTCTTAATCACCATTGTGTTAAACGTATTGTTATCCTACCGTAGTTTTCTATAGTGAAATTGTTGTAGCACCTTTTTAGGGGGTACCAACAGTCGTCCGGTTCGTTCAATCAACGAACTCGGTTCTAATTTATAAAAAATGTGGAGAGCGATTAAAAACTGAAATCAAAGTAAAGACACAGCATATATAGTGGAAACCCCGTAAGATGGGGTGAAAACCACTCAACCAAGAGCCGATTATGCTCTTGATCTGCTCACTAATGAAAATAAGAGAAGTTTACACACAACAGGCTAATGAAAATGACTGAGTATAGAAAGCAGTAAGAATCTGGGCAGCGTAACAGNATGTTTCAATCCATAAAGACATTTCTTTAGTTTGCAAATATGTGTGGGAAATTTGGTATCAACCATATCTGGTGGTTGTTCCATGTATATATTTTCCGTAACATTCCCATGTAAAAATGTATTTTTCATATCCAATTGCTTAATCTACCATCTTTGTACTAAGACTATTGTGAGAATTAATCGAATTGTACCTGGTTAGACAACATGTGAGAATGTTTCTTTGTAGTCGATCCCATTAATTTGGTGTTAACCTTTGGTAACTAGTCGTGCTTTCAACCGTTCAAGTGTGTCATTTCCCTTTAACTTAGTTTTGTATACCCACTTGAAGCCGATGACATGATGGGTTTTCATGCGAGGCACAAGGGTCCGATTCTGTTGTTGATGTAGTGCATCAATCTCCTCTTGCCTTGCTGCTCTCCACCCCGGATGAAGGAGTGCGGTGCCATCGTTCAACTCGTCCATTTTGTTCAGGAGTATAGGGACATGAGATGTGATGAATAATGCCATTATTTGTAAAATGCTTACCCAATTTGTGATCGACAAACACCCCACCTCCATCTGAGTAAAATATTTTGATATGCATATTGAATTATCTCTCGAAATATTTTTCAAAGGCGAAATAAACATCAACAAAGTCACTTTTGTTATTTAGTGGAATAAGCCAAGTATATCGGGAAAAGTTATCAATGAAACAAGCATAATATTTGAATTTTCCAAGAGAAAGAACTAAGGATGATCTCCACACATCACAATGATTTTTTCCTAATGAAGATGAAGATATTGAATCAGAAAAATTAAATGGTAGTTTATATTGTTTTCTAAACAAACAACTATCACAAATACTCTATGATTTAACTTGACTAGTAAGACTTATCAAACATTTATTAAATAATGTTTTTATTGAAAACGATTGTGTATGTCCTAAGTGTTGGGGATTGAACACGTGTGCGAACAACCTCAATAGATTAACTAGAACCCGAGAATTAAAGCAAAGAGAAAACAACCACACAAGAAATTAACGTGGAAACCTGGAATGGGAAAACCACGTGACCGGCGGAAACGGCAAAATTCAATTTCACTTGAGAAGATTACAGGACACATATACGAAGAGGAAAACTCTGAATATAAGAGTATTGAAGTACATAATAATGAACCCTAAGATCCCTTTATATAGATGAGGTGGTTGAGATATTAAGGTAACTAAAATATTCGTAATATTTGACAATACCTTCATATATGATTATCCATGATCAAATCATATATATGCGTCCATATATATTGATTTGATATAATATTGTTTCCTTCAATATCTTCTTCCATAACTGCCGATATCTTAGATCAGTGGGCCCCATCATATCTCAGTTTGGTCTTCGATCGATTGCCTCCATCTCATATCTTCGGATCACATGCTTCGGTCCCTTTGTCACCATCGGTATTGCGTACTTCAGTCCTCGACCAATCGGTACCAATACCGAACATCCAATCTTCCATGTGTGCCCCGATCGACCACATTGTCGATTGTCATTCAAGTGTGACCGATCGATACCAATACCGATTTCCACACTTAACACTAACCGTTGATGTCATAAATCAAAAGACGTGCGTCGAAACAATATGAGAAAAAAATAAAATGTGGTCTTGATGGTACCACATAGAGCCCTCCCGCTTCTTGGTACCTCTTTTTAAGGAGAATAATTCAAACAAAGAAAAGAAATTACTATCACTAATTATGTTCATTTTATATTGGAAGGAAGTTTTGAATTATCTTCCATATAATATTCGTTACTTAATCAACACATTGAGTAAGGGAAGATGCTCATGTTCTTATCCATATCATGACACATAATGACGAGTTGTGTTTATTTCAGAGTCTCAAACTTATCTATCAATTTCTTCTTTATACCTCCTTTGACTCTTGGACATTTTCAGCACTAACCGCTACAACTATAATTCACTTATTTAAAAGATCCAACTAAAGCAATAAATTATTGGACATGTTTGGAACATCGTTTGGTAAATAGTGGAGATGTGAGATGACTGTATTGTGCTGTAAGGTGAATTTATCGTGATTTAAAAAAATTAGTTTTGAAACAACGATGCAATGATCGTGATGTCATAAAATGACTATTTTACCCTTACTTTTAATTAATCGTGTATCAGTTACAAATTATATTTTATATTGATTTATGATAAACTCGTTATTTAAAAAATTGTTAGAATATAATAAATTATTGATCAAAAGTATCAAAAAACAAAACATTGACAAAAGTGAATCATCTAAATCGAAGACTTTCTCTCATCCCCGTTAGTGCAATGCGATAAAATATTTCATTCCTAACTCGAATGGTCAACTTGTTTAAATTTTCCAACAAAGGAAAATAATGGTAGAATGGTATTCCTTTGAGAAGTTTCAAATGAAAATAAAAATAAATTTCAAACTCTAATATAGAAAGGATATGATGGTTTTAACCACCATTGTGTTAAACGTATTGTCATCCTACCGCAATTTTCTATAGTGAAATGAATATTTCACGTAGTTATTAAACATATTTAGTTAAAACAAAATACAATTACGGTACGTTGATCGCACCGGATAGTGCATTGCTCTTCCAAACAACAATATTGTTTAGAAGAATATTGTTAGAATATGCTTCTCCACTGATTAGCATCAAACACCACCCGGCACAAAAATATTATAGAAAAATAAAACATATTGATATTACAAAACATAAAATAAGTATATTACAAAATAACATTAATTGGCAAAAACACTCCTAACTCCAACGGAAACACGAGTTCTCTATTCAAATCGTGGCTTGTATTCTTCCAAGAAACACTTCGACAACCGAGAAAAGCCTCGCTGTGGGAGTCCATTGCGCACCAGGGACTTCGCCGTAATCCAGCAATCGTGTTCGGTATACTGGTATTTCAGTTTTCGATGTTTCCCATTCAATATTTGAGTTCGTTTAAAATTATTAGTGCCAAAACAATTGCGATTGTCTGTCATATGATAATAATCGTCGCTCTATAGGTCTTAAATGTCAGTTTCAACTAAAAAGTTCATTTACGGGTAACCCATATGGTAATTGCTATTTCTCAGAAGAATGGCTGGTAAAGAAGGAATAGGGCACTTGTTCGGTAAAGATGGGAGATCAGCGCTAAAATCACCAGGTAGTTTGATTATTTTTTCCCTGCATTTTAATAATATTTGGTATTTATGAGTTTCTGATATAATGGTATGGTCATCTAAAGTATCGCATAAGCAAGTTTTCGTTGGTGTTTGTGTTGGTAGCTCTATTTGATTCCTCTGCTTTTGCTTATGAGATTTTTTTATGCAGATAGGAATGGTGAGATTGCAGGAAAATCAAAGAAGGGGAAAAAAGTGCAATTTGATTCCGAAGGTTTATTGCTCTAATTTTTTGCCAATTAACTTTTTTTCTGTCGTTCATTTTACTTAAGAAGTCTAGTTTCTTGCTTATTTGGTTTTTATGTAATCGAATCTTTCATTTATTGGAAATTTATAGGTTCTCTTGAGAACAATGTTTCTCAGTCAGATAGGAATGGGGACAAACAACATGCGAAAGGTATGTCCTCTTATATAATTCTTTCGAACAAAAATATAGTAGTATTTGATATAACTGTGAACCATACAACTTTATTCGCTAGAAAAGTCTCAACATCCATTTAACAACAATTAACAATCAAATGCTAGAACTTTAACACAAAATACAAAAACAACCACCTCAAATTTATGGCATAGCATTAGCATTGGAGATTGCCTCACTTGGAGCTAGCAGCCAATCCTGCAGTTACAAGGCATATATTCTAACCATATGCTTGAGATCATAGAAAAATATTGAACTTTGTCACAAATTTGGTATGGGTACAATAGATACAACCACCTCAAATTTATGGCATAGAATTAGCATTGGAGATTGCCTCACTTGGAGCTAACATCCAATAATGTACGGACGAGGCATATATTCTACCCCTATGCTTGAAATCATAGAAAAATATTGAACTTTGTTACAAATTTGGTATGGGATACAATTTTGATGTTGAAAGATTTTATGATTCATGTAAAACCATATCATCCATACCCTTATAACAACTGTAACTCTCCTAGCCACCTTGATTATGTTTTTCGAATGCTTACTTGAAAGCTCTTAAGTAATACTAGCAAAAAGGGTGGAGGGGTGAAAGCCACCATTAAATGTTTAAAATCTTAGAGTAGTAGCTTTCTCAAAACCTAAAATTAGTGAGTGCGATTGTTATTGTTATAAGCACATTGGGCACATACTAGGTCTTATCACACTACCACAACTATATAGTATCTTTGAAGTAGGTAGCCTTCCACTCTTTTATGTCTCTTTTCAAAGCTCATGAATCTATAATAAGGGCATTAATGGTGAATATCTTTGGTGTGGTAAAATTGGTCACTCATGTAATCCGTTTATTAAATGGGATATTCTGGCTTCCTTTATAGCAATGGTGGCATGGGATTCAAGAATATGGAGCTGCATACTTTTGTCTTTGCTCTTTAATTGAATATGAAATTTCATATTGAATTACATGATCACTGGAACTAGATTATCAAAGATTTCTATGACTCCCAAGGGGGTTGGGGGTTTGTGCGAATGGATCACTATAGTTTGACATTTTGAAGGCCGACAAAAAGTGTAGTTCACTATACTCGGAGGTGTAAGACCCTTGGATGCCGAGGTACCTTAGGCGAATCCCAACATCTACTATAGATGTGAAGCGATAAGAGGTTAAGTATAGTGATTCACCTACCATGCACGAGGTCTTTTCCAGTAGAGCTAGAATGTTAAGCGTGCTCACCACTCTGTAGTAGATGTAGGATGGGTGACCCACTGGGAAGTTTATGGTTAGGTAAAAAGTAAAGTCGTGAGGACTAGGTGGTAGTCATTAGGGCTAGCGTGTTCCAAAACGGACAATATCGTACAAGTGGGAAGTGAATCGTTACATTTGGTATCGGAGCAGGACCTGGGTCGGTGTGTGGGGCAAACCTCATCGAGGGAGTTGAGTCCAATAAGGAGTGGTGAATGTAAGACCCCTCGAGGGTGTCGAGGCACCTTAGACGAATCCCAACATCTGCTATAAATGAGAAGCGATCAAATAAGTATAGTGATTCGCCTACCATTGCACGGGGTGTTTTTCCTAGCAAGGTGGCAAGGATCCTAGTAGAGTTGGAAAGTTAAGCGTGTTCACCCTTGAGTAGAGGTAAGATGGGTGATCCACTGGGAAGTTTATTGCTAGGGAAAAAACAAAGCCGTGAGGACTAGGTGGAAATCATTAGGACTAGCCTAGTACAAAGCGGACAATATCGTGCAAGTGGGATGTGAGTCGTTACACGGAGACCCCTCTCTATGTGATAAAAGAATTCTATTATGGCATGATTTGTAGATACGTGAGGAAACACTGAAGGAGAAATTCCAAAGATTCTATGCTACCTCATTGAATAAATTTTGTGAAGTTATGGACTTGGGCATAGATAAGAGGGTGAAATGCTGAAATGAAAAGGATTGAGAGGGTGACTTATGCACTTGGACAAAGATTCTTGAGTGGTCCCTTTAGCAGTTTTACTCTATAGTTAGGCGCTATGTTAATAGCCCTCTTTGTAGTTCTAGTTTAAGGTCCTCCAACTTATTCATGAATTCTCAAGGGTGGGAACTGATTTACATAAGAGAAATTTACTTCTAACAAATCACTTAGACAATCATGTTTTAAGAGATATCAGATACTGCATTTTGGGTTAAGCTTAATAGTATCTACATATGCAAAGAGATATATCTCACTGCAAAGCAATTGAGTTGCTCATCATCCTAACTTTGTCCGGGGCAGTTGCAAGAATGATGGCCTAAGAAGATCAACTTCTTCATCTATGTGAATGTTATGAAAGCCTTCATTCTAGTAGTTTGTTAATCTATAGAAGGATACTTTTAGGCCCTTCGGCATGGCCAAGGTGTTTAAGACTTAAGTGATAAAGAGTCCCTAGTGCACCTGTTTTTTGATTGTTAGGTATTTAAATCAATATGCGCAAAGTTCTCTTCATAGTGGCTAAGCAGTAGACAGCCACACATTCCCAATACATGGGGTTGTCATGATTTTTATTCAAAATAACCATAAAAAAGCCAGTGAGAAAGGCCATGATATTTTCAGTTATAGCCTTAAAACATTAGCACATAAGAAATCAAGTTCTCTTGGACTTAGAATGACTTATTTTAAGTGTATACTAGGACTACTGTTATTCACATTTCACCAACTAAAAAAATATAGGGAAGATTCAGTCTTCAGTTGTCGGAATGTAAATCCCTTGTGAAGCAATTCTAATATCCTTTGTAATTCCTAATAAGTGTTCCTTTTTATTATAGAAATAATTATTTGTTATTTTTAGTAAATGTTATAAGAAATAAATCATTTCTGTCCAAAAAACCTTTCTGATGTACCCACCTCATGAAAAATTCCAGTTTCTTGATCACTCGTCCAACCACCAGTTCATGATCGCTCCCACCAGACTATTTTTGTAGGGCACATACATAGTTAATTATACTTACAAAGATACTGTAGCAACCATTTCTCCTTATAAAGTTCTAATAGCTTATTTTTTGTCATCTAGTTGCCCTTTACCTCGTTCACCCAGGATATGTATCCAGTGCCAATTATTGCATTCCTCTTTTCACTAATTGTAAGTTGACGCTTACTAGGTAGTTGGAATAATCTCATATATTTAGCCAAAAAGGAGAGTCCTTAAGGGTTGTTATGTATCGAATGCCACTTCCCTCCTACGGGAAGCCCAAGATACTGCATCGGAAGATTTTCTACATGGCATCATCTGTATCTCAATCCAAATATCAGCAATGCAAGAAAATATTTGCTTCAATGCAAGGAGGTCTTGAGTCGTCTATCCCCCCCAATAAGATGGTATCATATGCAAATTTAAGATGAGAAACATGTAAGTTTTCATCCACAGTAAAGTACTCCCTATTCTTACATCATCCAGCAGCTTAAAGACCTCTACAACTATCAATAATAGGAAGGTACTACACAATCTCCTTGTCTCAACCCTTTAGTAGGATTAAATAGCCTGATGAAGCCCCATTAACTAGAATTAAAATTGAAGTCAATGATAGAACAATCTTTACCCAATCAAGCCATTTAGGCTCCCATCTGCTGCATAGTTTTCAGATGTGCGTCATTTTATATGCATAAGATTGCTTGGGCACGGCATGTTATGATGCTTATCTTGTGACTAGATTTTTAATTTTTTCCTTGGCTCATATTTTTTTTATGTAACTATGCATGTTCTTGATATTGCTCATGTTTAGCTGGAAAAGGAGGCAATGTCTCAAATGGAACAAAAAAGTCCACGGCGAATGCTCCAACCCCAACTGAGCGGAGGCTTGAGCGAGGCTAGTCCTTGCAGATATTTATCATCCCAATGTATTTATGGTTTCTCTACTTAAATTGAGTTAATGCACAGAACTTCCCCCAAATTCTGTGTGTCTGATGGACAGCGAAGCCGCAGAAATCTTGCAAGCCGTTCAGGATCAGATGGTTTTCTTGTCCCAAGATCCAGATATCAAACTTCCTGTGTGGGTTATTATCCATGTTTTTCTCTTTTTATGGTTTTGAAGTTCATTGCTCGGAATTTCATAATGACAATTCTTGATTAATTATCTCTAGGTCATTTGATACTGGATTGACGTTTGCAAAAAGAGGTGGAAACTATGTTAAACCCCAAACAGTGAAGAAAATTTTCGAGTATCCTTTCTCGCCATAGCCACTGTTAATACTTTCATATCTGAATTACCATTATTTCTTGCATATCATGCTCTCTTGAAAAGAATTAATTATCATTAACTTCATAGACCTCTGAAGAAGCATGGGGTCACCGACTGCGAGGTTTTATCCCGTTTTGATGCTGTTCATTATATGACTATTTAATGGAAATGTTATATTGAAACTTTTTTCCTTCAGATTTGCCTTATTTCCAATATTTGTCCCGAGTCAGTTGATGAAGTCTTTGCACTTGTTCCTGCACTCCAGGTATTTTCTTTCTCGTTTCACCTTCATTTTTTTGTTGTTAAATGAGTGTGGCAACATTTGAGTAAGCTTCTTAGGTAATGTTAGTGCTTTGTTTTTGGGTTGTGGTCACTATAGTCGATATTTGTTTTAGTGATTAAGGAAGCTTCTGATTCCAAATGGTTAGTGCTAGCTTTTGAATCCCAGCATACTTATGTTAGTAGCTCGTTGATGATACGGATCTCTGTTTCTGCAACCCCGGGAATTATGTTAGTAGCCGTTGATGTTACTGATGTCTTATGTGTATGTTTCAGCCCAAGAAGATGAAGCTGAAAGAGCCTCTTAGAATTGCGTTGGATGAACTTGCTAACCTGAAAAGGTCATTGGCCAATTTGAAGAACTGCTGTTAAGACAAGCATCTAGTTGACACTTTTGTTGACGACAACTGCATCCTTTTGTCCTGATTCTACTCATCCAATTTTATTCTAGTCAGCTCAGTTAGTTCTAGTGGACACGGTTTATTAACCTTCCCCAAATTAGTATCTCACTCGATATCGGTCAAAATACCAATGTTGTTCACTATGAAAAAAATCTATAATTTTTAATAGTATATTTAGGGCATCCACATCCGTATCTGATTCAATAGTCGTTTCTCTCTATATATGTGAGTTTTACTTTTCTCCGCATCAATGTTCTTTTTCTCAACAATAAAATATATATTTATTTATTCTAATTTGTTTGCTAAATTTTTCTATTCGTTTAAATTATAAACGAATATGAAAAAAATAATATAACAATATTGATATTTATATTCAATTAAATGAATATTATCACATACCAATCCAACATATCAAAAACGTTCTAATGATGCCAGGCATTCAATTAATATAGAGATACGTGTAATTGAGTGTAGTTTGTAGAGTTGGGTTTTATGCTAAGGAGTTATGTTCTAAAATCGGATCGGAAACACGAACCGGTGATCCCTCCGGTTCGGTTCGAACCGGTTGAGAACCAAATTGACTCGTTTTTGGATTTTAATGTTTTTAAATTATTGTATTTGTATATGTTAAGTAGAAATATCTAAAAAAACATCCAAAAAATATAATTATTCATGTTCTAATATAAAAAAGTGTTAACTTACTAATCGTCAAAATGTACTATCCAAAACCACATTTTCAAAGTGTATTATAAATTATTCAAAATTCATTATTGTGTGTTCATCTTTATCTACCACTCAAAAAAATAAAAAAAAAATTGTTATGAAAAATAAAAACTAAACAAACTATTGGACATCACACTTAGATTCTAACTTATCTACCTATAAGCTGTCCAATTCTCCTGGGAACCCCACAAATATTACCGATTTTAATGAACTATTGGTTTTTGCCACCATTCGAGATTGGTTTTAAAATTGATATAGCTTATCTCGAATCTCAAATTGCCCAAAAATTGTCATTCGAGGTATCAAATCTCAAATTGTGGCAAAAAACAATATCACATTAAAATTGGTAATATTTGTTGGGTTCCCCCAATTCTCCTACCAACTATTGAAGCTTTTTCAATTGAAGTTATGTTTATTAAGCAGAATGCAGCAGGGTTCTCGTTTATTTTCCAATGGATAATTGTCCTAAAAAATGCAACTTTTACTTTCCCTTTGAAGTTTGAATTGCATAGTCCGACTTTGAATTTAAGTCTAAATTCGAAGGAACAACAACGCAAGGGAAACACCGGAAATAAAAAAAATCATAAAGAATCAATTTGGACAGCAGAACATGAAATTAACAAGGAAAGATTCGAAGGGACTGGTAATGAAACATTTCAGAAATGCAGAAAAAACCCAAGGCTGCTGTTTGTGGGAATAAAAAGTCATCCACCTAATACATAGAATGCAATTGCAATTGCAATCCTAGATCTAGGGTTTGAGCTTTAGGAATTATTCCATCGGACTGGTAATGAAACCTTTCAGATTTGCAAAAGAAAATTACTAACCTTAAAATATGTGTGAACCGGACCGGTTTTATTCTCGGTTCCCGTCCAAACCGGTCGGACCGGATAAAACCGGTCTGGTTTTAGAACACACCTAAGAAGAGCTAAAAATAAAATGTGAAAAGTAATAAAAAATTTAAAAGTATATTGATAATGGACCCACAAATAATAAGCTGTCATGAAAGGTACATCAGGACTTTAGTAAAAATAGTGGGCCCATGTAGATCTTACCCATCACATCACATCAACAATTATTGAAATAGCACCCCCACCATTAAAATTATTATATTTAATACAATATTTAAATAAATTTAGATATTATACTCATCGGCCATTTAAATCAGATTTTTATATACCTTTTATTGAGGTCTTTGCAATCGTCCTTCCTTTAATTTTTTTTAAATTGTAGTTTTCATTTGTTACATTTTGTGGTACTAAAAAAATCCAACAATATAAATCGGTTGTTAAATCACTAATAATTAAACATTGGCTCGATCAATTATTATAGAAAATAGAAATGCATAAGAACTTCATGTTGGAGTGAGCGGTAAAGACAAACATTTGGAAAGATTTAATCTAAGTTTTGTTTTCCAGCAAATCATACCTTAACTTTTTAAACAATGAAATATATTGGGGTTGTTTGATGGAAAAAAAACAAGCTATGTTGCACCAACAAGGGTGCGGGGTGCGATATTCGTCAATTTTTTACGAATCCGATTATGATGCGTTAAATATTCGTTGATTAAAATAATATAAATATACTATTTTTTTACAATTTACTCAATAATTCAATAATATTTCAAATCATTTCAATTATGATAAATTATATAAAATTTCATGCAAATTAATTAAAATATATATTGTTTTCTTTTTTTAAAAATTTTTAATTTTTTTAAAATTTTTACGCACCCGGTATGCATCGGGTGAGCTAGGTTGCACAAATATGAACGAATCGTGCAACCTAGAAAACAAGAGATGATTAACAAATGGTCTTTATACAAGATAATATAAAACAAAAATTTAGTAAAAGCAATGAGTAGTTGATAGGGTCCATTAAATCAAAATGTAATTGTCCAAAAACAACAATTAAAAGATGAGAAATGTATCTCGTGAAAAACTAAAGATGATAAATAATTTCATTAAGAGTGATATTTGTCATTGGTCCTTATAGTTTCAAAATTGATTACGAACCACCTAAAGTTTATATAATGTGTATGGTTGATCCTCCAACTTTTTAAATTTGTAAACATTATACTCTCAAAGTTTAAAACTTGTATGGTTGGCCCCCAAAGTTCAAAACCGTTTATATTTGACTCTCATCTCCGTTATTTTTTTGAGTTTTTTGCGTAATGGACCTTGTTCTTTCCACATGTTGAAATTGACCAATTTTGTTTACTAATTTGATATTTAGCCATCGAATATATTAAAGAGTTCAGAATTGACCATTCGTCAAATTTTCGTTATCCTATTTCAATGATTATTGATTGTTAAAAATTCAATGTACGACACATGTATAATACTCGTTGAGTAGATATTTAATTCTGAAAGTGAACTCTTACACATTGTAATTCTCATGGTGAACTTTGAAAGTCGGGATTAAAGTACATGAATGCTTACACATAGTGAATTCTTAAAAAAACAATAGATATTGCACCAGTGAACAGAAAAGTCATCCGAATATTAGGGATCATAGAACGTAGATTTGTTTGGAAATAAAATCATTATTTCCATCATCATGAAAATTATCCTACAATATAGAATTTATATACGAAGTAAAATTAACATGAAATATAATAACAAAACATTATAAGAAAATTTAGTATTTTAACAAATGGATGATACATATTTTTCCAATACATATTTATCCGAGTCAATTCTGAACTCTTTAATATGTTCAAGGGCTAAAAATCACATCATTAAACAAAAGGAGTCAATTTAACATGTGGAAAGAAAGGGTCAATTACGCAAAAACTCAAAAAGATAACGGACGTAAGAGTCAAATATAAACGATTTTTGAACTTTAAGGACCAATCATACAATTTTTAAACTTTGAGGGCATGGTGTTTACAAATTTAAAAGTTGGAGAGTCAACCACACACATTATGTAAACTTTAAGTGTTTCATATGCAATTTTGAAACTATAAGAAAATCGCATTTATACTATTTCAAAGATCGAGGGTCATCTTTGCAATTTTCTCATTAAATTATCTATGTAGCAATCGCACAACCTACATGACATTGTTAAAGTAGAAACAAAAATAAAACAAAAGCAAGATTTCTATCCTATTAAAGAAAGCAAAATTTCTCTCCTCAAGAAACTAGCATTGGAGCTAGTCTAATCACTTATCTAAGGTGACCAGTTACTCGTTCATATGGTTCGTGGAAAATATCCCCTTTTCAGTTATAGTAATAAATTACGGCTTCAATCATTTTTGCTAAGGAAAGCTTACACTTCTTACCCAACCCAATTTATTATTTTGGCATCACCATAAGGGTTTAAATTTTAATTGTTTCTCCCAATGAAGGACAACAAGATTCACCAAACCATCAACTTAGTTGAGATATGACCCTTTAACTCTCTTTTCTTTGGGATCCTCTATTCTTTGGTTATTCCCACAAAATGTTGCCACAAAACAAAGTGTTGGAATGAATCTCAAGATTTTCATACAATTTTGATTACTGATTATTGTTAAAAGAAGAAGGATGGAAAGAAAAGTTCTAAACAACAATTTTCTTGTCCAAAACGGCCAGAGGCCTTAACAACAAATATACATAACCCATATTCGGGTTTAACCTAATTGTACAGAAAGAGATGTCGAACCGATCATTTATATTCACGATCGACAGACTAAAAATTTAGACTACGGTCGGAGGTTTCTTTTCTTCTTCTTCTCAATACGATCGGCACTACCTCAGTACGATCGACACTCCTTCTCTTGACTGTGGTCGACACCCCCCCTTAAGTCGGTAGATACATGTCTTGTATTCCCGACTTGTTTAACATGTAATGGAGTTTATCATGTCCGAATGTTGGTTCTCACTCATTACGTGGCGCATCTTTACCTCTCCAGCAAGAATTTGGTTCCTAACAAAATGACAACCCACCTCAATATGCTTCGTTCGTTCATTATGTATGGGGTTCGCAGCAATGTGAATTGTTGATTGGTTGTCACAAAACAACGTCATTGCACCCATTTCTGGATTCACTCCCAGGTCCGTTAGTAAGCTACACAACCATTTGAATTCTTGACAAATAGCCCGCATAACTCTGTACTCTACTTCGGTAGACCAGAGTTACAAGGTATTTTGGTTCTTCGTCTTCCAAGCCACTAGCGATGACCCTAGGAACACTAGATAGTCAGTTAGGAATTTTCTCGTCTGGGGACACATTGCCCAGTCAGAGTCACAAAAACCGTATACTTTAAAGTCACAGTCGAATCTTAAAAGTAACCCTCATATGGGACTGCCTTTCAGATAGCAAACCACTCTCAAAATTGCCTCCCAATGCTCACAACGAGGTTGCTGCATGAATTGGGAAAGTACATGCACAGAGTAATAGAGTTTAGGATAAGTAAATAGTAAGTATAAAATTTCCCAACTAGTCTACGATATGGTGTCGGGTTAGCCAAGAAGTCTCCTTTGGATGAGAGTAACTTGTGATTTTGCTCTATGGGGGCTTTGGCGGGTTTGCATCCTCATATCGTCTAAAAATATTTTAGAGAGTTTGTTTATGATCAGTCAATTTCTTACATAATTTTGAGTTCAATTATTGTGGGGACACAAACGATATACGAGGTTGGGCCCACAATGTGTGAGCTTAAGTCCTCGGGAGAGCATAGCTCTACCTTGATTTCCACTATAATAATCAAAGCATACAAGTACAATCAAGGGATAATGATAACCCGAATGAAAACTGTACGAAAAACGACCGAATCCACTCCGTCGTGCCCGGAGTGAGGGGACTGGTGACTTTTCACCACAATGTCGTGAGTCCATGCAAAATGTGGCGAGTATATGCGAAATTTCACGGATGGGGGTGTTGGTCGGGACTTCTCGACACAATGTCGTGACTACATGCACAATGTCGCGACTCCATGCACAATGTCGTGACTCCATGCACAATGTCGCGACTCCTACAATCAAAATCTGGCGGATGAACAAAATAAGGGGGCAAGGCGACGAAAACTCGCGACTACGGGCATGAGCACAAGTTCTCCCGACTTTTTGCTCACAAAGTCGCGAGTCAGGGGGCCAAGTGAAGGTTCTCGCGACTTTTTGTACAAAAAGTCAAGACTAGGCCAAAAACTCGCGAAACCGAGAGCTTTGGGAAGGGTGCCAAGAATCTGAATCATTTTCTTGGGCCTAGGGTCTTGTATTTATAAAAAAACTCGGTCCAATAAGTCAACTTAAGGTCCAAAAACCCAATCTTAGTTAAATTAGCCCAACTTACTTAGAAAATATCCAATTAAACCGGAATAAGTGTCACAGCGTCCCGGAACTTCGAAAATGCACCTCGATCGAACACTAGTAGCACGTAATGTCGAAAAAATACCCGGGAATACTCTTTACCAGTTCACCATCTCCAAATGCTTAGGAGATAGCCAAAAATATTGTCTTAGGTCGCCAACGAGCTCTCCGAATACCAAATTATGAAAATATCTCTGCANTACAAAAAGTCGCGACTAGGCCAAAAACTCGTGAAACCGGGAGCTTTAGGAAGGGTGCCAAGAATCTGAATCCTTTTCTTGGGCCTAAGGTCTTGTATTTATAAAAAAACTCGGTCTAATAAGTCAACTTAAGGTCCAAAAACCCAATCTTAGTTAAATTAGTCCAATTTACTTAGAAAATATCCAATTAAACCGGAATAAGTGTCACAGCGTCCCGGAACTTCGAAAATGCACCCCGATCGAACACTAGTAGCACGTAATGTCGAAAAAATACCCGGGAATACTCTTTACCAGTTCATCATCTCCAAATGCTTAGGAGATAGCCAAAAATATTGTCTTAGATCGCCAACGAGCTCTCCGAATACCAAATTATGAAAATACCTCTGCATTATTTCAGATCGAAATCATCTAAAACAGCTCAAAATACAATTTGAATCCTCATACGTGGGCCCGGCATGCCCAAATTATGAGACTACCATCAAAATCACATAACTCAATAAATGTAATAGAAAATCAAAAATATCATTTAGCCACTTCAGACGAGCTCCGGGAGTATTATAATTACATAAATAACCTCGGGCAATATCACATCCCAAGAGGTCAACTTCAATAATGATTTCTAAAGTATACTTCCCAAAGATACATCCCCTCAGGTCCCCTCGCCACTTCAATCCCAAGAAAATATTTCAAATTTCCGAGATCTTTCATATAAAACATTTTTCCAAGTTTCTGCTTAATCTCCTCCATTATGATATGAGTGTTGCCTGCAATGACCAAATCATCGAAATAGACCAATACATGTACTTGAGATTTCTTAGTGGAGTGCGTGAATAAGGAATAATCGGCTACTGATTGTGCAAAACCAAGATGCTTGAGTGCGACAATCACCTTGGCGAACCAACATTGAGTGACTTGTTTTAATCTATAAAGAGATTTTATCAAGCAACACACTTTGCCCTCATGGGCTCCTTTGTATCCCTGAGGAATCTATATGTAGATCTCATCAGATAAATCACTATATATAAATGCATTATTGACATCCATCTGATGAATCCACCAATTCTAAGTATTTCCCAAGACGACCGCTACGTCTTGTATCTTTTTATGGATCCATTAGTTTTGCACTTAATTTTATATACCCACTTCGTCTTTGGAGGGCATTTCCCATTCGGAAATTCTTCAAAGCTCCAAGTCTGATTGGACTCCAATGTCGTGATCTCTACTCTAATGGCGTCGCTCCACTCCTTGGACTGCAAAGCCTCATTAAAACTACGAGGTTCCTCACAATGTGTGACAACATTAACAAAAATAGTGTGTGATGCAGAAAAGCGACTGTTATCAGTGTAGTCATATATGGAATATTGACACGTACTAGAGAGACCTTTTGGGGAAGGGTGGTCGGAGATAAGGAGCACACATAATCTCTAAAGAGTATTGATCGACACTTCCGACAGTGACCCTTGCCTATTGGAGTTATTGGAATTAAACAGGGTTGGATGAAGCGTCGACAACGAAATAGTGTGTTCGATCGGGTGGGGCAATAGTTCAACTTGTGCGGTCGGCAAGGATGTAATCAAGGACGACAGCGGAGATTCTAGGATAACCACCTGATTGTCATTTGTCACATTGGGGTTCACTTACTGATTCGATCGTTAAAGGGAGGTGCGAATTGGTCGACAACAGAGTGTTGTCAACGGGAAATAGGGTTCTAGTCGAAGGGTTGGAGCAATCAATCGGGTTGGGTTGTAGGAACAACGAAGTAGAAGGCTGAGATTGACTTGTTGAAGAAGTTTAGGAGAACAGAAACTTATCTCAAGAAAAATCGCATCTCTAGAAACAAAGAATTTGTGGGATTCCAGATCTTATAATCGCCACCCTTTCTGAGTTTTCGAATACCCAAAAAATACACACGGTCGGCTTCGAGGTGCAAATTTGTCAGTGGGTTTTGGTAGCTGATAAGCATAAGCTAGACACCCGAAGACAAGGATGTGTGACACCGGTGGGGGTCGATCGTGAAGAACTTCAAAAGGACTACGATTTTGAACTTCATGAGAGCGAGATACATGTCGTCTTAGCCAAGACAACTTGTGCTGCAAAGAAGAGGAACAAGTCCATCAATTCCTCATGGGTCGGTGACACGAAGCATGGCACATTTTGCTGAACAATTCTCAGTATTGAGCCATTGACGACTCTCAATCGTGTATATTCTAGTATGGTGCGAGAGAACAACATCACACAATAGCAAGAGAGAATGATGATCTTCGTGATGCATACACTCTATTGAACTAAATGAACTTCCCCAAGAAGGAAAATCGGGTAAGTATCTTTATCCAATACAAAATTAAGGGATGTTCACACTAAATATTTCTCAACTTCACACTGTCAATTTTTGGGAGCAGTAACAACAAAGGATCTCGGGAAATTTAGCATGGCGATCAAAAATGAAAAATGGTTTGTTGCTATCATGTTTAGATTAAAGCTCTCTAAATGAATAAAACTCAGAGACTTGAATCTATTCCACCGGGTAAGAGACCTCTAGGGTGCAAATGAGTTTACAATGTTAAGTATAATACTCAATGTACAATCGAGCGACATAAGGCACCACTCGTAGTTTTTCAGAAATCCTCAAGTTGCTGAGATATATTATGAAGAGACATTTGCACCCGTGGCCAAAATAGTCACAATAAGAACTTTGTTGAGTGTAACGGCATGAAGAAACTAGAAAGCACAACCAATGGATGTTAGCAATCTCTTTTTACATGGAGATATGCACGATGAGATACATATGTTGCCACTACATGGATTTGATCATCTGGGAAAGTTAGTCGGTTGCAAAAATCTCTCTATGAACTTAAACAAGTACAAAGGTGTTGGTTTGAGGAACTAACCGAGACATTGAAGAACTTGGCTTCTCTCAATCATCATCGTACTACTCTTTGTTGAGATATGCTTCCGACAACATTAGTTTGCAAATTCTAGTTTAAGTGTGATCTACTTGTTGTTCACTAGACCATAACTAAGTTATGAATTACAAGTACTCTCACAATTCATGCAATAACCAAAACACGAGCATTGGAAATATGCTCAATGGATTGTAAGGTATCTTAAGAATGACCCTAAACAAGACACCCTATTGCGATCCAACAAAGATCTCAAAATGGTTTTTACGATTCGAATTACGAAAGTTGTCCAAAAAAGAGAAAATTTATGATGAGATACTTCATATTTCTTGAATCTCACTCATTGCTTGGAAGACCAAGAACAAGGTACACTTTCTTATTTTCTTAATTGAGATAGAGTATCCAGCAATGTTTGTTCATTGTTGTGAATTTAAGTGGTTATGACAACAATATCCAACTTGGGAGTGGAAGTGCCAATTATGACACTTTATGTGATACTAAGTCAACTATGTATGTTGCATCTAATATAATTCTTTATTAAAGAACCAAATTGAGATTGATTGTTATTTTGTTCGGGATAAGGCATTAGACACATGAGGACATAATTACAATTATTTGGCATGATGACCAAGCCTTTAGGCAAAATCGGGACTCATTAATCAATATGCTACGAATTGAGGGGGTGTTGGAAAGAAGATCAACAATATCATATAATCTTGATTATTAACTATACAATTTCCTTAATTCTACATTTTTGGCCAATTTTTCAAAATAGCACACTCCACAAAATACATTTGTGGAATAGCGTGTCACTAAAGAATTTACTAAATAACCTACATTCGTGTTTTATTTGCTAAATAGCTTAATTTATATATTTTTAATAAAAATAATTTAAATATTACATATATATTTTAATTAATAATATATAATAAATTAAAATACAATATATTAAAATCGAATTTACTCTTACCCGTGTGAATTTAATACATTTATGTTGTAAAATAAATTAAATTAGTTTAACAAAACTCGTAAAAATTTGCTAACATAAATTAAATTACGATTGAAATATTGATAAAATATTATATCGATGACAATTATTGATTGAATTGACTAAATAAGGCCTACGAAATATAGCAGAGGACATGTAATTGAATTGCTGAAATTTAATAATCTTTTTCATTATTTATCTTTTATCACAAAGCATGACTCAATTTGAACTAACCATGAGTACATTTTGCTCGACATATGTTTCACATTGCCTTTAATTCTTAGCATAACAAATAATGACATGAAATTTCCAGTAAGTTTAAAATTGGTGTAACCTGAAAGACCTTCCAACCATATCATTTTCGAGGTTCCAAATGATATCTTAAAATCATGTAAAATACCTATTGATTTAAATCATTAGGGCAATTTATAGAATCATTTGTTTAAGTGGATTGAAGTAAAACTTCATATATTGACTAGATCTTAAGAGAACAAAACTAAATCATAGATCTAAGGTTTTGAGAGTGGAAGAAATTAACTCAACAATTTATATCCCTACTCTTTACATTTATTCTCCTTTGTTTTATTTCACATGTCTTAGTTGGTTTTGTGTTTAAATTGATCGATTTGTTAATCAAATAACGCCTTGTGGAGATTTAAACTATATGTGTAAATAATCATGGCTAACATTTAATTTCATATCTAACCATATTAGTAACTAGCCCATGCATGTCATTTGAACGTGTCATATTATTTGTTAGTATTGTAATTAATTTAATTTATAAACTATTTTTTATATATTTCTTAATATAATTTTATTTTGTTAATTTTATACTTGACGTTTATTATAAATTATATTCATTGAAGATTGATATATTTTAAAAAGATTTGATTGAATATCTCATTTTGTTATTATAATATTTATATTTAAATCATATATATATTTATTATGACATTGGGGCATTATTTTTTAAACTGGTTCATATAGGTCAATCAATCGGACCTACCATGAATCAATGCTAACATCGATTCAATCCACTCAAAAAAATTATCTCATCTATAATCGGACCACATCAACAAAACCCGATTCGATTTAAGTCTAAATGCTAAAAATAGGGCATATATTTAGTCAAATATTTAATAAAGTAGAGAACAAAAATAATATTTTGTACCCATTTACAATTAAACTTTTAAAAAATATGATTTTAAAATTATTTTATAATTGAGTAATATAATAATATTTTGAATATATACTTTTTAAAACCAATTTGAACTGATACGAAAATATGGTTCGATCAATAGAAGATATTTTCAGTTCACCCATCAAATCAGTTTAAAAAAATATGTATTATATATTCGAATTCATTGAAAATTAAGCCACATAGTGATGTATTATATATTCAAATTAATTCAAAATTAATCGATATAGTGACCATTGATGTTTTATTATTTGAATAATTTTAATTTTAATAATAGAACAATCATCTTAATAATTTACGTTATAAAATAATGAAAGTTCTCATACACAGATAATTATGTATATCTTCAACTTTGTACATTATTCTTTATTCAATACTTTTTGTAAATATATTTTTGCAGTAATAACATTATTCTTGAGTTCTAAAAATTTTGTAGTATTTATTGAGATTTATCTTGATAGTGTAACGTATAATTATCAATAACTGAAAACATTATTGGATAGATATATACAAAGTCTTAGCATTATTTTTCATTGACATTTGTTAATTGTAAGTGGAAAGCTAATATATATTAAGAATTGTTGTTCATTGATGACTTTGTTGTTGTTCGTTTCGATCGCTCTTTCTACCGCTATCACTTTTAAAAATATGGCTTAAAAGTGTAGCGACCATTACGGTGCCTAAAACCGTATTTCCATACGGCTTCGGGCACCGATAATGGTGGTCTAATACCCATTTCATGTGCGAATGATTTTTTGTTATGCAACTGATCGGATGACTTGTGGATTGTTGGTTGGCCATACTCAATTTTTAAAAATGAAAATTTTTTTCTATTATACTCTAAGATAATTTTTAAAATTTTGTATATAAGAGTGATTGATATTTATATAATTCTTATTATTGATGTTTGTTCATTTTAAATAATTAATGAATTAATTCTTATGAATCTACATATTAAATATGAATTAAATTAATTAGTAATTATATAAATATCAACATCACTGCTATATACAAAATTTTAAAAGTTGTCAATGTCATATTGTTATGGAATTTAAAATCGATGTAAAAAAGTAAAAAATGTTGTTTGACACAAAAAGGATATACAATTTTTTCTTTTTAAAAGTATGACACACCAACTCAGATTAGGTTAATATCAAATATGATGCAACAATAAGGAAGTCATACATGCAAATACCGTACTTAATAACTTGTATCACACATGATTTAACTAGTATATTGATGGTATATTTATTGTTCGTTATTATATAATATTTGTATATATATTTTATAACTTTTATTTTTGAAATGTACACTTGTAGTATAAATTATACACATAATCATGATACAATTACTCATTATGAGTGTACGGACAAGTAAAATTGACTTCATTACAATGTTTTTATATCATTTGTAAATCAAGGCAGCATAGATATGTTATTTATTATCGAGTTTTATGATCCCATCCTGAAATTTTCTTGAGTCCAACCCTATACAATCAATAATTTTATAAAATTATTTTTGTATAATAAAAAATTAAAATTGATATCGATCTTGAATAAAATTGTGGATTGAAACATTATTTCATTGCCGTCATCAATAAATGTTATTTTAATATTAATTTTATATTTAAATAATTCCAGCATTTATTGTAACACTCTTCATATTGAGGTATTAGTGTATTTGAATTTGATAAATTCACTAATATATTGTAAAATAATATAAAAATGATAAAGAATTGAAAATATATGTATTATCTTCTAGTTGTTAAATCCCTTTACCCTTCTTATTGCGCTACTTTCAGGCTAAAAGCTGAAACTAGTGAGATGTTTGAAAGTTGTGGAAGAGTTAGCGAATGTTATGGGTAATGTTGATGAAAAATAGTTCTCCCCCCAAAAAAGTAGTTGTCAAAATCTCGCTCGCCCACTCCAGTCAAACATTTCCCTAATTTCCCTATCATTTTCTCTTTAGCTTGTGCAATACAGAAAAGCAATGACAGAGAAGAAACAATGCCAGCAGCGAAAGGGATAGACAGGTAGTCTTCTCTACTCAACTTCTCTTCATTACCCATATCAATTTTCAACCAGCGCTTTGAGCCCGACCCCCCCGGCTTCAGAGATCTTGTATTCCAATGTTTCCAAGAATGATTCAGCCCCGGGAAGCCATTTTGAGTCAAGAAGGTGGTGTTACTGGTGGTGGCTTCAGTCAACGGGTTCCCGGTGATCCCTATATGGTTCAGTTGACTTCAGACCCTAAGCCGCGCCTCCGGTGGACTGCCGACCTTCATGAGCGTTTCGTCGACGCGGTTACTCAGCTTGGTGGAGCTAGCAGTCAGCATTCTTATTCCATTTTTTATTCGCTTTTTTTTTCTGTTGGTGTTTAGGGCTTTCTTTGAGCTGATTCCTTGGTTATGTGGGTTGATTTGTTTGAGAAATTGTGGCTTATGCAAATGCGTTTCCTGGATCTCTTACCCTTTTTCAAAATTCTGGGTTTCCGATTAGTGAAGTGTTGAAGCAGAATGTGAAGTTGAATTTGTTTCACTTGGAAATTTTTCGGGCCTCAAGTGAACCAATCTTATGCATTCATTAATTTTAGTAATCACGCATGTTAAAAGACTGTTTTAAAGCTAGATTCTTGTGTATCTGGAGATGAATTGATTTATACATTATATTAGTTGGCCAGTGGCCATACAAAAGAAGCACCTTCGTTCAAAATCGTTGGCATTTTTTCATGTTTTCTGGAGCTTAGATCTGATTGAATGTTTAAAATTTTGGTTTCCTTTCTGTGCAGAAGCAACTCCAAAGGCAATAATGCGGGCAATGGGCGTCAAAGGGTTGACTCTGTTTCACTTGAAGAGCCATCTCCAGGTTTGCTTTTGTTACGATTCACTGGTTCCTTATTCGATTGTCTTTCTTAGTTTATCATATTCTCTTATCTTACAGAAGTACAGATTGGGCAAGCAATCTGGGAAAGAGCTTTGTGAAGCTTCAAAAGATGGTATCTCAGTTTTACTTGCAGTCATCTTCATTTTATCAAGCCATTTTAGTAGCTTGCAACACTGTTTTGAAAAGATAACTTTTCCTCGGCTTTGAAACTCCATACGGTTGTTTTTACACTGGTTTGACCATGAACTGATCTGGTTTTGAACACCTTGAACCATATCGGTTCATGATCAAACCGGTTTAAAAACAATGGTTTTTGAAGATGCTTCTTTGTCAATGGTCAAAATATGAAGCTTGTCACTTAATGATCATTTAGAGGAGGAGTTCTATGTTTGTTTCAGGTACATTCCATCTTGAAAGCCCGCATTCCAGTAATTCGCCTCAAAATTTAGCAGCATCTGACATGAATGAGTAAGCATTTTAATTTGCATTTTGAAAAATATCGATGAAAAAATGCGGGTGTTGGAATCATTTGTGTAGTGGGTATGAAGTGAAGGAGGCTTTAAGAGCACAAATGGAAGTTCAAAGCAAACTGCACCTTCAAGTAGAAGTAAATCTCTTTCAAATGTATACAAATTTATGAGGTTTCCACTCAACCAATAGATGTCTGTTTTTATTGTCCAGGCAGAAAAACACTTGCAAATTCGACAAGATGCCGAGAGAAGATACTTGGCTATGCTGGAGCAAGCTTGCAAGATGTTAGCTGATCAGATTATCGGAGATTCGGCAGCAAACGAAGATGCCAACAGTTATTCTGAAAAGGGAACAAAAAATCCACCAAATGCCTCACTAATTTCATTACACTCTACAGAGGAACAACTGAGAGCCTCTTTACCTGCAGAAATACCTCTAAATCTCCACAGGCCACATACGGATTGTTCGACCAAGAGCTGCCTTACTTCACACGAAAGCCCTCTCGGTTTGCATCAACAAATTTCTGATATAAAGCGGCCAGTGCTAAATGTCGACTCTACAAATCCTTTGTTTCTATGGAGTGACTCCGATGTTTACACACCAGATTTGCATGTGATGCAAGTTTCTTCGCATGGAATTATGGGAAACGGTGTGGTAAAGACGCTCTAACTGGCAAACACTAACTTGTCTGAAGATGTAAATCAGAGATATTGCTGTTGTTTCTAACATTGCTGTTTAGTGATGTGAACTTCTTGGATGATTAGGTTCAGTCTTTTTTTGCCTTAGACTATTTCAGTACATTTAATCACATCCTTACATTGCTTTATATCGAACCGATTCTGTTTTTGGGCACGATTCGTCTCTATGGTACATTTAGACGAGTTGGATTTTACTTTGCAGTTTGCACCAATCCCTTGGTAGAGTAATATGTTATGTTTTACAATTATTCGAATTCTTGGACGAACATGTATCAAACTCTTACTATGTCTAAGTTTTAGGATTCTTAAGATTCTTTCTTCAAATTTATTTAAAATTTTCTATGTATTTAGATATTTAATTTTACATATACACACTTTTATATGATACATTCTCAATTTTATAAAACATCAACACCCAATAATTAAACCTTTAAATAATTAGATCTACTAAGTTTTAGGAGTTATATATGTATCATGATTTACGAGGATATATGTCATTTTCACATCCCATGCATCAGGTCGTAAGTGAGTGTGTTTTTTCTAATTATTTATTCAGATTCAAAATTTAAAATGAAATGGAGGTTGAAACATCAATGAGTGTCTAAATAATGTTAAAAACAATATATTTATATTTT